>CAJNDT010006171.1:37041-317041 GCA_905221615.1 Symbiodinium sp. CCMP2592 | reverse complement strand
TACCGTATTATATCTTATAATAGACTACATCACGTACGTACGTACTGCAGATTATGCCGCTTCCGCGGGTGTGCGGCCACTGGGACCCCAAGTTGGAGGCCCATGCTTCGTTGACAAAAATGATGGGAGCTGAGGCCCCCGGCCGAGCGAGGTGCGTGCCAGGTTCAACTTCAGCTCCTCGAGCTCCTTCTGCTGGCCCAGGCCCACGGCCAGAGCCGGGAAATGGTCGCCTGCCAGGCAAAGAGCGGCGCCCGCAGCCCTGCCGCCCTCCAAGGCTGAGGTCCGTGCCGTGCCCCTGGAGGTTGATGTCGACTGCTCGGAGCGCCGGGAGGTGCGGGAGTACCCAGCAGAGTGGCGCGAAGAGCTTCTCCAAGCCTCTGTTGTGCGAAAAACGTTGGTGGCGCCCTCGGCCCTGCCTCGAAGCTGAGACAACGACGGTTGCTGTCGCGGAGGTCGAGCTCTAAACTTCCCTCTTCCTGGAGCTTCACCAGCGTGTCGGCCTGCGGCGCGGCGATGGCCACGGCCATGCGCATTTGCAGGAAGAGACCCCGTACAGTGGACACACCAGCTAGCTTAGAGAGTATAATTAATAGGGGATATGCCTACTACGCGAAACCGTGAAAGAGACGACCTCCAACTTGCGCAAGAACTCCACCACGTGCTGGGCGACGGTTTCCTGAACCCGAAGCACCCACAGAAGAACATTGCAATTCAAAGAGAAACGGAACAAGAGATTCCGGGATCTCTCGTCCACATGGCTGCAAGCTCCTGCCTCTCCGACATGAAGGTGCCTGGCGATGAACTCCACCACGTTCTGGGCGACGTCGCCCTTGACCCGAAGAAGCACCCACAGTCACAGCAGAAGCCACGAAAGAGCCTGCCTCTCCGACACGCAGGTACCTGGCCATTGCCATTGCCCCCTTGCCCAGATCGTCGTCGCCCAGATCAAGCTGGGTTGCTGAACCGCTCTTCTTGAGCGCCTGCACGGCAATGCTTCCGAGATTATCCATCCGGCTGCCACGCGAATGAAGGGGCGAAAACGTGTGGAAATCAGGCAAAGGAGATTCGTTCGAAAGGGAGGTTCGGGAGTGCTGCTGAAAGATGGATTCCTTGGGGTGGGTGAAATTTTGGGTGACGGTGCGTAGTGAGCGTGCTGCACTTTGTACATTCGCAACAGCAGGCCTGCCTGAAGAAGGACGAAAGCGCCCTCCTCCGCGTTTTCAATGCCCGCAAGGCTCAGCTGCTTCAGAGTCTGGTTATGCTCGAGTGCCTGCACATTCTGGCATGGCGGGCAAAGCGCTGAAGGATGTGGCGGTTGTTGGCAGACTGCTCAAATGCACGGGCAGCAGACAGGAGTCAAAGCTCAGCATATTCTGCTCGCCAACTGGTGGCCGATGTGCTGCGTTCCTACGGCTTCGAACATGCTTGAGGCAGCCGCTCTTCTTCTCGGTGGGCCTCTGCGAGAGTGCTGACAGCATCGCTGCCCAGACAGACGTGGCTCAGGTTCAGGTCGGTCAGAACGCTGTTCGTGCGCAGAGCCTGCAGCGCAGGCATCGTGCTTCGTGAGTCTGCACATCCTCCAGCAAAGTGCAAACGATTGGCAACAGTTCGAGGCCTCAGCCAAAGCCTTGACACCAGCGACGCCGATGCGGTCACGGGCGAGGCTCAGTGCCGCAAGTGTCGTGTTGGTCTGCAAAGCCTGGAGTGCGCCGCTTTTGAGGACCCACCCAGAAGCTCCGAGGAGCCCGAAGTGCCGCTTCAAACCACGATGACCATGCCATCTGGGGCAAGGCCGCGCGCCTGCGCGAGCTGGAAGGCACCCTCCTCCGAGAGGTTGCTCTGCTGCAAGTGGAGCTGCACAAGCTGCCTCTCCGTCACGACCTGCCAAGTAGTCCAAAAAAGCGAAGCATGCCAAATCTATATCGACAAAAATGGCACCTCACAGCTGCACAGCAGAGTTTGCACCAGGCCTTAAGCAGCAGCGGGATCTTGGGGCCAAGATCGCAGCGGACGACCTCGAGGCTCCTGGGAGTATTTCGGAAGACGGCCGCTCTAGCCTTGCCTTCGATTCAAGCTTTGTCGTTATCCGGCCAAAAAGGCAGTTCTTTGCGTGCCGAGGTGCTCCAGGATTGGGTAGCGCTCGAGACCCGACAGGGCTCTGCCGAGTGCTTCCGCGCCCAAATCTACGAGCCGTAAGCTCTTGCACGTCTCGGCCTTCTCTTTGTACACTTCCGCTTGCAATCTGCAGACGGTCTCTACGTCATCGAAATGCGTGAATTTGAGCTGGTGTGCTACACTCAATCGAAATATCTCCGGCACCATTGGGGCGAGGCCCCCTTTCTCGCCTTCGGGCGCATCTACTTCACGCGAAAGGTTGGTGGATGTGCGAGTACTCGACCACTCCCTCTCCGCAGCACACCAACCGCGCTGCGTGTAAGGGGTGCGGTTCTTAACCAATTCAGTGACCGGCACTGGTTTCACCAAGCCGCTGGGGTGGTGATACATCATCACGCAGTCTTGCCTTCGCTCTGCTTCTATTACGTCTGCTTCCGGCGTCAGAGACTCGATTCGGAGGGTGCTCGTCTTATCGTGGCAGTAAAGCACATGCATGTGCTGCATCGCACGCCCGAAGCTAACGTTCTGTTCCCGGGAAAATCGCTGGAACTGATACAAAGACACATAATCGATGAAAAACCACTCATTTCCCGCAAGGGTCTGGGCTAGTTTAGATACCTGATAGGCATACGGATCACAATGTTCCCTCGACTCCCAGCAATGGGACAGAGAGACTATCTGGGTGCCTTCTGGCGCCTCACCATCGGCCCAGGCTTGGACCTCCAGTTGGATGGAACCCGGAGGGAGGGACGCTGAGGGCTTGCCTCCAATCTCGCAGAGTGGTTCCAAGTTCCAGCGAAACTTCTCTTTGGCTGTTGGGTGGGATGGAGATTCGCACAAACCACATACCGCACCTCCTCGTGCGTCACAAGCGCGGTGCGGCTTTCCACGTAGGCGGACTCTGCTTCCTGGCGGCGCGGGAGCCGCTGTCCTTCCCGGTGGAGCTTCAGGATGAAGTCGGCTCGCACCTCGGCAGATCTCGGCAGAGTGCTTCACACAGGAAGCTTGTCAGAGATGTGATCCGTGAAACATTGATCGCATACAGGCAAGCATGGCACAGCAGGAACCATCCGATGGCCGCATACCTTTGCAGACTTCAACTCCGCAGCCCGGGGTGCGCACCAGCCGGATGTCAGCATCCTTCAGGAAGTCTGCCAGCCCCTGCTTCTGAGCCAGGTCGTAGCGCTTGGGCTGGCGCAGATGTCGCGCGACGTTGTCAAGGCACGATATTTGCAGGAAAACACTCACGCCCGGGCCTCTTGGGGCTCTGGAGCTGGATTCGGGCGGCGGAGGCAGTGTGCCAAGTCCTCGCAGTTCAGCAGCCCCTGACCTCCGCAAAGAAGCATCCATCACTTTCCGAAATCACGCAGCACGCAGCCCTCTCCACTCTCGCGGTGCTACGTCTGAGCTTCACGCGATCGGGGACGACCTCTTGCAAGATGCCCTGGCCGAGAAGCTAGGGAACTCGCAACAAACTAAGCATGCAGTCTCTGCCTCTAGCATGTCCACAGTGAAACGGTCGCCTGCCGCGCACCATGCACACATCTTGAATCCGCCAAGCTCGAGACGTTTCGGCAGCTGCAAGGCTCGATGGGATGTATTGAGGGGCTTCTTCGCAGCACTACTACACCAGCCATGCAACAATTTCAGAATCTATGCTGCGCATGCTAAGTTGGACAAGTCTCTAAGTCTCTACTCCAGAGTGATGTTGGAACTTCCGTCACATGCTACCCCGCCAAGTTCTGTAAGTCATGTTCGGCCCACGTCATAATCAAACATATACAGTAATTAAGTGACTCTGAAGTTCTGTGTTGTTAACGTATGAACTTGCCTCATTTGTGACAGGTCATGTTTAAAGCCTGCAACTAAGACTCACCCTGCATTGTCGGTGGCCTTTAAGGTTCCTGACGATGACGTGAAGAGCATCCTTGGAGATCCTCCGCATGCCCGGGCCACCCTGGCAGGGGAAAAGCGGGAAAGAACATGCCATCACGGCACAAGCCCTGATGTGCTGCGGTTCGCTCTTTCAGAAACCTCCGCCACATTGCAGCCCTGGATCACGCGGACGCTACTGCAATGGACATCCAAACCGATTGCAAGACGAAAAAATCGGATGGCTCAGGAGGAGGGAGCAAGAGGCAAACTAATCGGTTTGAGGTACCCAGTCATGGCCCCAACTGAACCGCTTGAACATGTTAATACCCCTCTTTCCCGAGCCTGCGGCGCCAGCTGGATGTTCGCGTTTACGAGGAAGTCTGCCAGCCCGTTCTTGTCGGCTAGGTCATACTCCTTCACCTGCCAGGCCAAGCAGCCGCATCGCTCTTTGCAAGAGAAAGCACGCGAGGGACGTGGAGCCTGCGCTGATTTCGAGGTGCGCGGATCTGAGTGGTCGCATGAGCCACGCCTCAGTGGGCAGCAGAGGTGCAGAGATCGATCAGAGCTCTCTTCTATCTGTCTGGTGCTTAGTAGGGAATGGGGGAATGGATCCCTATAGTAGTTTCTATATAATCCCCCTTAATACTCTCCATAATCCATTCCCCCATTCCCTGCTAAGAACCAGGCAGATATTTCATCCCAGAGAGGAAATCCCCGCCTTGCGTCCAGGCCCTGGAGCTTGCCGCTCTCCATCGGCTTCTCGCAATCCTCGATGTGGCCCTGCAGCATCGGAGCCCGGTACCCCAAGCCCTCTTGTGCTGCGGCCCTAAACCCTAAGACCTTAAACCCCCAAACGCCTAAACCCCAAACCCTCAACCCCCTACACCCTTACCCCGAAACACCTAAACCCCTCAACCCCCCAAACCCCTCAACTCCCAAACCCCTAAGCTCCGAAACTCCTGAACTCATATTCCCCTGTCCCCCAAACCCCTCTCGGGGCCTCCTGATGCACCCGATCCAGGAGGCAGCCCTGGAGATCCTGGGAGCTCCCCTGGCCCTCGCCTCGGCTCCGCTTCCGCTTGCGCTCCTCTCTTGGAAGCTCGGGTCGTTGTTGCTTATGTTATGCAAGTATGTTTCATAATATCTATAGATCATGTCAAATTACATCTATGCTATATTACATTGCATTAAATGATGCTTCATTATCTGCTGATGTCTGATGTTGTCGTTGCTGCTAGTCTTGCTGTTGTTGCTGTTGTTGCTGTTGCTGCTGTTGCTGCTGTTGCTGCTGTGGCTTCGTTGTCCTATGCGCCTCTCGAAATATTCAGCTGCTACTGTGTCCGGATTCTAGGGTTTGAAATCCAAATGCTATGCCCTGAGTGGGTTCTTGGCACTGAAAACCCACATTGTTTGGGTACTTGCACCCTGGGTTGGCTGCTGCCATCGATGTCTGGAACTTCCATGTTGAAGGTTGGGTAGCGAAGGCTTGCGGCTAGAGGCTTGCGGCTAGAGGTTCGACAGCTTCGCTTCTTGGGTGTTGCCTGCCAAAACCTAGCAGTTTGAGAGTTTGGGCGGATTCGCTGTGAGGTTTGTCGTTTGCTGAAGGGTCCTATCATGTGCTACTGTAAGAGCTCTGTACAAGCTCCTCAGTCCTTGCAGTGGCACGCTACTCAAAGTCCAGTCTGTGTGCCAGTCTCGTGCACCTAAATTGCATATCCAACCCAGGACTACACAAAGAAATTGCGGGCATCGAGTCATGCTAGTACAAAGGTAGCCCTAGCCCTCAAGGCCCAGACTGTATCCAAAGCCATGACTCCGCAAAGCCATGTTAGGGCACGGACATGGGTCGCTTCGTAACGTCCATCGGCTTGCAGAATCAGAAGCTGTCGTCCATGTCCAAAGAGACCTGCACAAAGGCTTTAGAGTTTAGACCTCATGCAGGGTGTGTAATTAAGCATAAGCAGCTTGCAAACCGCTGCAGTCCTATGGCATTCTGTCCAAGCTTACATGCACCCGCACACTTGGAACTGAAATTACCCTAAGGCCGTCAGAAATGCGCAAAAACCCTTCGGTTCCATGTTGCAACCCCCAAAACCGGAATCCTAAATCCCAAACCCAGAACCCCAATTCTTAAGCCCCTTTCTTGACAATCATGTGCTTGGACGTAGGGGCCGTAATGTGTTGCGCTGTACCGTTTATCGAAGTTTTCTCGAGTATGTTAAATCGTGTTGTGGTGTATCAGTCCTACTTCCGCGCCTCTGCTCGTCTCGGAAGCTGACAGACACGCTCCAAGACGGCACCTGACATGCGGGCTTCGAGTTCAGGGATTCGTAGGGTTCGGGACCTAAGGGTTTATACGGTTGAGGGTGTTGCGGGATTCGAGTTTAATGCTTTTGTAGGTCAGGATGCAGCTTAGCGTGTAGGGGTCAGGGCCTAGGGTTTAGGGCTTCGGGCTGACGACTTGTGGTCTGAACTTCGGATCGAAGTGGTCACATGGTCACGGAATAAGCTTGAAGAGACTTGTCCCAGAGATCTTGCAATTTTGAGTCAGGAGCTTCCCCGAGACTGATGGCGATTCCGAAGCCCTTTAACCCTAAACTTTACCTAAACCCGTAAACCCCCTGAGACTGGCCTCTGCATTGCTCGATCCCGACTGAAGCGTTTGCTCGCCGACGCCGTTGCCAGCACCTCCAAGAGATACACTGGCTGTTTCCGCATCGGACATGGGTAGTTCAATAATTTCGGGTCTCTGTTTAGGTCCCAAATACAGTACGGCAGCCTTATAAAGAGCACCCTACAAGGGACCTAATTCAGAGAACCACCATCTTATGAAGATGGCTTAGGCGAGCATGGCACCCAGCCTCGAAGGCCCTCGCAGACTTCGTGCGCCCAAGCATTCTCGGTGCCCTGGCCCTGGCCATGCTTCTCTTCTTTCAGTGAAAGTACCCTCTTTCCACTTCAAGAACCTGGCTCACATACCAGAAGACCACCACTGTCGCACTACATTTACGTTGCCTTCGCTGAACAAAAACCCGCAGCTCGCGGCAATCCTTGTTACTTACGTCTTGCACGCGGGCACAGATCTGATCCCAAGACCCAAGAGCGTATCACATTCAGACATGCCCTCACTTCTACACACTTCTACACATAATCTGTTGAATTTCCCCCGCTGAATCCAGCTCATCTGAGAGATCTTCGGCGCTACCAGAAAACCGCCGAACTCCGTCCATGGCCCAGGAACCTGAAAAAACCTAGCCTTGGTTGCCCTTCGCTTCTTATAGCAAGAACCGGCCGGGCTCATGCCAACTCTGACAGGGTGTATAAGGCTGGAACTGAGTTCCTCTGCGCCACTCACCACATCGAACCCACCTACATCCTTTGCCGCTGTGACGACATGATGCGCTGCCGACATGTCGTAGTTGAGCACTGAGGATACATTGACATAATGAAAAACGGAGCTTGTTGGCTTCTCTGTGGGCTTCTCCTCATCAAGCATGGCTGGACGGCATGCCCGACCTTTTCCTCCACGGGCTCGCTGGGGCGACCAGGGAAGCAGCGCCCGAAGGCCCGGCTGAGGAGGCCCGCGGGCCCGGGATCGCTTGCGCGACTCTGGAGGCGCCGGAGGAGCTTCCGGCAGCTCAGCAGGCCCTCGCCTTGGATCTGTTTTTTCGCACTGCATCATAGTTTCAGTGAGCTCACTGAGAGTCCTGCTATCGGTGGGAACTTCTTGCAAAATGCCCTTGGCTCAATGGGCAAAGACGGACACACATAAAGCCCCATTGCTGTACCACTCCGCTCTGGCCTGAAGTTCTTTCTCGGTGATACCATTGCCTTGTCAACAGCCCCGGCTGATCCCCCACAAAGCAGTTTGCAATCTGCCCATGCTCGTGTGCGGGCCTCGAAGGCACTCGACCATGTCCCAGAATGTCTCTGCAGACACTCTTTCCAGCTCCTTCCGAACCTGGCGAGCGGGAGCAGTTGCTGGCTGCGGCTCCTCCGTGGCTTGAGGCTGTGCTCTGGTGCTCAGCTCAGCACCCACCTTAAGAATCCGAGCCCATACTTCCAACCGGCACAGCTTTCTAACTCGATCACCTGTGCCTGATTGTCATGTTACGTAGCTGAGGTCTGGCTGCCTCGTTTCTTGTGATGTGGTCCCATCTCCTCCTCAGGGCACTTCCCAAGGTCGGGTCAACCTGAGGGCCTCAGACGCGGCCGTCCAAAGAGCCCCTGCGGCCCCCGAAAAACTGCAAGAGAAGCACCGAGCAACAAAGAGCGCAGCACCGAAAAAACAAAAACAAAAACTACGACTCGCGACATGGTACAAGCCCAACACACGGAGGGAGCGCAAAGACAGAGGCAAGACTTCCCTTCTGGGCCTCGCTCGCCATCGGAGCTTTGGCCTTGGGCCTTTCCGGGAGCCAAGGCAGGCGACTTCTGTGAGAGAGCCCCATTATCTGTTTTCGTGGTATTCGCTTCCTTTGGGGCGAGGCTTGGCTTCTCCCATTTTGCTGACGAAGCTGTTCAAGAAATGGGCTCTGGGAGGGCTACGGGGAGGTTGCGGAGGCTGAGAAGTGAAGAATCTCTTGTCAAGAGTCCTTGGCCTTGGATGAAAACCTTAACAAGAACCGCAGAGTCCGAACGAATGAACTCCGACATCCGAACCTTCACGTCCAGTACCCCGCTTCCCAAAAGGTGGACGAGCTCCGGAGCTGCCCGAAACCTCACAGGCCCCAAGCAAAAGCGAGCGGTCCGTCCGGCCTTTGTCCGTGGAGATGAGTGAGATCCGGCTGCTTGGCCCTCGCCCTCGCTTGCCTGCTTTCACACTACTGGCACAGAGTTTGAGGTGCTGTGAGGGCTTTCGGATCGTAACAGGGGCGGCTTGGAGTTTGCTGGGTCTGCATCGCAAGATGTCATGTGTACCTGGGGGGGGGTGCACGAACTACCCACGGAGGCCCTGCCTTCGGATTGGCCCTGCCCTGGCAGCTTCGGCAGGGCCTGTCAGGCTTTTAAGCTGAAGCCCTAAACCCCAAACCCTGAATCCTGAAAGCAGTTGGCCTGGGCTCTCGTTGGCTTGCGAGAACGACAGAAGGGGAGGGTTTAGGGTTTCGGGCATCATAGAAGCAACAGTTTGGCATACACCGATGAGCCTTATCAAGTCCTCGGGGCCTAGTTGAGGCGTCCGAGATTCCTCAGGAATAAGTCGTGCTGAGGGTCAAAAGGCCGAAACACAATCCAAAGAAAACCCAGGCCACAAGCTAGACTATGTTCAACTCCGACTTCCTCCAGCAGTCAGGTCAGGCTTCCGGGGTGTAGTGGTCGGATCAACAGCGAAAGCCTCCAAATGCAAACAGAAGAACAGACGCCACCTCCCCGGGCCCGGCAGCTTTGGCCAAGGCCTGCGCCATGAAAGACCGGATCTTGCGGTTCAGGTGCGTTGACGAAAACGGTCAGCTTTGGGGGAAGCGGTTCTACAGATCATGCCCTCCGGATATCCGGAGCCAAAGCTGTAAGCTCCGCCGGCCTCGGCTCTGCTGGTTCCGGTGCCGGGGAGGACGGAAACCAGCCCCGCCCTGACACCGTCGGTCCTCTTCTTACCTTTGGTTAGTAGGGAATGGAAGAATGGTAGTAATAGTAGTTATAATTGTACCCCATTCTTCCATTCCCTACTAACCAAAAGTCTTGAAGGAGGAGCAGAGCTCCGGTATCTCCGGTAGTTAGCATGACTTCGTCTCGTAATAAACGTGGCGCTGCCGGATGATTCATGGTCATGGATGGGTGTAGGGCACTGCGAGCCGAAGAGTCCGCGAGAGTTTGTTGTTTGCCACATATCTTCGTGCCGACTCCTGAACACATCTGCGCTGTGGAAGAGCCTCGGGAGTGTGTGTCGATGGCCCCATGCCAGGGTAGAGGAACACTGAGACAAGAATGAATGTTAGAGGGTAGCAGTGTTGGTGGACGAGCTCATTTAGACCTTGCTCGTCCCCAACCAGTTGGGGTCCCGAGACTCTCAAAACGTGCACCCAGAGGACTAGCAGAAAGTCTATCCCTCCATTCAGAATGAGTCGAGGGATAGCAGCAGACAAGGGCTTGATAACTTCTTGAGGCTCTCGGGCGAGGTTTTGGATGCTTCGCGTCATGCAGGCCGGGGAAGAGGAAGTGTTTCGGAGCATGGCTCTGCAGAAATTGTCTGCCTGAACCTTCGGGGAACATCTCCGTGTTCTGTGAGTCTTCAACAAGCCACTTCCTCGACCTTCGAGACCTCCGAGACGGCTAATCACAGGCTCCTAGACTTCAGACAAGTGTCGGAGCCAAGGCTTTAAGGATTGAATTGTAAGGTCTTTGGGGTGGTGGCTCATGGTTCGAGTGTCGAGTTGGAGGCCTCGGAAGCTCGGAAGAGAAGCTTCTGGGACGCAGCGGGGTGCAGAGTCGCAGATCTTCCTGTAGATTCGTGGTACTTCAGGAAATGCTTCCGGACGGTTGTAGTCGGGTTCTTTGGAGCTCTCGGTTCCGAACTGAGGGGTGTGAACAGTCTTCCTCAAAGGCAGCCTCCTGCGAGCTCTGTATAGAGAGCTTCATACTTTACACGATAGGGGCAGAGCTCGCACAAGTTCAGCTGTAAGCTGCCTCACACTTCGCGAGCTCCGGGCCTGGGGTTAAAGGTTGACGGCACAGATGGTCAACTCTGTGTCGCAACCGTCTTTTCATCTCTGCAGCCATCAAACATCGAAGTCTGCGATCCTTCCGCCGGCTTTGGCAAGGAGGGCTGCAAGGGAACTTGGCATGAACTTGGCCCTTCGGGCGAGTCTGAGCCTCAATGACAGAGCCGAATCCTACCCCTCAAACTCTCACAAGATGATCACGAGCTACCGCAAGCCTATTTGAAGTCCAAGCACCTTGGTCTCTCCACTGGCCCCCGAATCAGCCTTTCCCAAAACACACGATTTTTCATCCCCTGCTCGGTCGGCTCAAAGCCGGTCCATGCCGTGGCGGACCGCGGCCCGGCCTCGGGAATCTTGGAGCTCCGAGGATTTCGAGGGCTTCAGGGCAGAGGGTTTCAAGTTTCGTGGATTTTGGGTCAGCGTTCAGGGGACATCGGTATTTATGCGTGATCTTCGACGTCTTTCACGAACGCACTGAGGCATACTACTACAGACATGCTGCTGGAAAGCGAAAGGCCCCAAGGCCCTGAGCCCCTCACACCCTGCAGCCGAAAGTCCCAAACCGGAAGTCGGAGCAGGCGTCACTAGAATCCGAAAGCAATGGTAATGGGCATCAACAGCTCTAGCCATGAAGTTGAAGCCATTGCAACCGAAGCCTTGTGCATGTGCCATACCAGCAAAAAAGCAACACCAACTTCCCAATCTCAGGCCCAAGGCAAGAATCACTGATTTGACATGAGTTTTCAGCGCTTCTGGGGATGAAACACCTCTCAAATGCTCAACCCATCTCGACCCGAACATCAGAGCCCCAAGCTTCTACAGGACTTGTGATCCTGCCAGAAAACTGCGAAGTCTGTCCGAAAAACACGTTGGGGCTTAGGGCTTGGTTTAGGGCCACGTCAGAAGAGCATAGAAGCGCCCAACACTCATGAATCCGACCACCTTGTTCCCACAGTGCCCGGCATGCTTGCTCTCACTGCTGGCTCCGCAGCCCATACGCTGGGAAGAACAATGATAGCTTTGTGTTGGGAGATTCTTTCTGCACGTCACGACTTGACTTCCAGATTTCTGTAACATCTCCTTGATTCAATTCGCTTGGACGTCGCAACAGACACTAAGCCACACAGTTTGGAGTTCGAGCAGCACGAAGTTTGGGATTCGCATGTCAATGACTTGCTCGGTGCTTGAGGGTCGTTGAAATGATCGACGTTCTGAGGTTTACCGGGCCTAGATTACATGCCTTGTGACAGCACTTGAGCCGCACGAGACCATGAGAATGCAAGGACACAGCTCCGGCGGAGCCCGTCTTCGGCTTCGGACGCTACACCTTGCAGTCGGTGCAACACACCACCGAATACCTCAAACCCGAATTCAGCGACTTGATCCCTGTGGTAGCGTCAGATCCTGACCCTGCAGTCCTCATGGCAGTCCTCATGGTCTCAAGCCGCAAAAGACAAAACCAACACCGAAGCACGCGCAATGCTATGGCGATAAGTTTGGGAATGTTCGGACTCCGACAACCTCTGCTTTTTCGCAGCAGTCCGGAATCGCTCGAGAATGACCACCCGCCATCGGAGCGCCGAAGCCGAGGCCTCGCAGCCGCCGGGAGTCGAAGGCCCCCAACACAGCCACGACCAGCATGCACCGCACTCCGATCCGGGCCTCGGATTAAAGCTCGATCACGAGCTCCTTCTCACCCACCATCGGCAGTGAATCGAAAGCGGCCCGGAGCTTCTTCTTCTCCTCCTCGCCTCGGTCAAGGTTTCCGTGGCACAAGCCCCAAGGCCACCGCACCTCCAGCCCCCCAGGCCCGGGCCGACCGCGTTGTCAGAAAGAGCAATCGTGAGATCCGCGAGCTGCGGCAGCGCTCGCAAGCTCTCCAACACCGCCATGGCGCCGACTGGGCCTCGGCCGCGGACAGAGGGAGTGGACATGGGGCGTGGGGCTCGGCTGCACCGAGAACAGGGATGCAGAGCTTGGATGAAAATCAAACTCCAAGAAAGGATTTACAGTATCTCCCGATAATATCGGCCCTCCGGGTAAAGCAGCAATGTGGCTTCGACTTCTTCGAGGCCCCGGGCCGATGTTGCCCTTGGACAGGTCCAACTTGAGCTCCTTGATCTCCGTCAGCTCGTTGAGGGCGGAGGCCAACGCCTTCGCGCCCTCGTCGCCTCGGTGTCCCGGGGCCGCTTGACTGCTCAAGTGCTGCTATCAGCTGCTCCCTCAGCTGCAAAGGTCTCGACGCAGAGCGAAGGGAAGGAAAATGCGGGGACGGGAAGGGTCATCTCGGCAGGAGCGGTTTCGGACGACGTCTCACGGAAGCCGCCGCGTGAATCCGAAACTCCTCCTCGCGTGGGTCGAGGTTTGTGTGGCAAAGGCCCCAAGGCGGCTGCATCTCCAACCCCCGAGGCCCGGGCCGACCGCGTTGTTAGAAAGAGCAATCGTGAGATCCGCGAGCTGCGGCAGCACTCGCAAGCTCTCCAACACCGCCATGGCGCCGACTGGGCCTCGGCCGCGGACAGAGGGAGTGGACATGGGGCGTGGGGCTCGGCTGCACCGAGAACAGGGATGCAGAGCTTGTGGATGAAAATCAAACTCCAAGAAAGGATTTACAGTATTTCCCGATAATATCGGCCCTCCGGGTGAAGCAGCAATGTGGCTTCGACTTCTTCGAGGCCCCGGGCCGATCTTGTTGTTGGGCAAGCACAAACCGAGCTCCTTGAGCTGCGTCAGCTCGCGGAGGGCGGAGGCCAACGCCTTCGCGCCCTCGTCGCCTCGGTACTGGTCGCCTCGGTACCCCGGGGGCGTGCGACTGCTCAAGTGCTGCTTCCAGGCAAAGCGAAGGGAAGGAAAATGCGGCCTTCCCGAAGGGAGCAGGAGGGGTTTCGGACGACGTCTCACGGAAGCCGCCGTGTGAATCCAAAACTCCCAAGCACATCATGGGGAGTCGAGTCCGTTCGGGTGCAGGCTTGAGCTGGGCTTGGGGCTTCATGGTGGGCTGGATGCAGTTTGCAATAGAAAACAAGAAGGCAGGCCTCTACATGTCCGCAGCTACTGACGCCCCCGGTTCAATTCAGAAAACGATGAGGAGAGGAGCTGAGGCCCTGGCCTGCTGGGGACAAGAAATCCTCCAGCCACAAAAACAGCACCTCCAGCTCCTTGTGTTGCTGGAGGCCCGCGGCCAGCTCCCGGGCGTCGCCAACGCCTGCCAAGGCGCAAGAGATGAGCTCTCGGCCACCGCGAGCTCCGAAAGCCGCCGGGGCCGGGGCAAGAGTCGTAGACGATCCGGAGCACTCGGAGCGACGGGAGCTTCGGCAGGGCCATGCAAAAGGCCGTCGAAGTAAAAAGGTCCCAGACTCGGTCGCAGGCACCAATAGCCGTCGGCGGTAATCGGCTTCGGAGCTAAGCCAGCGGCGGCCCTTGAAAGCGACCGTGAGTTCTCGCTCTTCCTCGAGCAGTTTGAATCCTTTGTCCTGCGTGCAGCGGCCGTGGCTCGGGCGCTGTACGAGAACAACCCCGGCCCCCCCACCCATTACGCAAGCAAAGGTCGCATGGTGCTCTATAGGGCTTCCAATTTCCAGCATTGACTGGGGTGATTGGAAGACACTTTGCACCTAAGAACCCTGTCGTCGACTTAATTCGGGCCCGAGAAGAGGTTAAGAACTTGTCGCACTTCCAAGAGAGCGCACGAGCCTCCAACGCGCATAGGAACTCCACCGCTGGGTGTGTGATGGTGTTGTCCTGCACCTGCAGAGAAAAGGCACCCACTGCGATGGCCAGAGAAGATGGGAAGCTGTAAGAGAAAGAGAGGGAAGAAGGCATGCCACGATCTCTCGTCACCCCGCCTGGCCGGCCCGGCGGGCCCTGGCTAATGCGAAGGCGGCGGCCTTGCCTAAATCGCTGTCCGTCAGATCGAGCTGGGCTTCGACCCCGCTCACCCGGAGCGCCTGCAAGGGGGGTGCTCTAGTATCTCGGGAAGGGAGAAGGATTAGAGTTTTGGGATGTTTTGGGTTTAGGGCAGCGCGCTTGCTCACAAGCTGCAGATAGCTGCAGGGGAGAGAAGGACCAGATGCCTTGGAGTGGCGGTGAGCTTGCTGCAAGCACAACAGCAGTCGCCAGCCTCAAGAAGGGCGAAAGTGCCTTCCTCCGTGATTTCAGCGTTGGCTTTCGCAAGGCTCAGCTGCTTCAGGGTCCGGTTTTCCGAGATTGCCTGACGAATGCACGGAAGCAATTATGGAGCCAAAGCAGCTGGATCAGAGCACTGTTGGTCCGCAGAGCCTACGTTGCAAGCATTTCACGTCGTTGGGGCCATCGAGGCCTCGGTCAAAGCCTTGACACCAGCGACGCCCATGCGGTCGTGGCTGAGGCTGAGTGCCGCAAGCGTCCCGTTGGGCTGCAAAGCCAAGGCCTGCGGAGTGCAGTGCATCGTCGTCCCGCAGAACGCACACACCCAAAAGCTTGGAGCTTCCGTGACTCATCCGAACGTGCCGCTCTGTTTAAGCCACCACGTCAGCAGTGCGCAGCAGAGGCAACCTGGCGGCGGGCCTCAAAGATCTGGCGGGTGCCCTCCTCCAAAAGCTCGTTCTGCTGCAGGTGGAGCTGCCGAAGCTTGATCTTCTCCAGGGCCTGACAAGAGGTGGTTGGGCTGCGGCTGGCTTGCTGCCTGCAGCACGGCTGAATTCCGGAAAATGCACAAGGGTAATTAAGCCAGCGACCGTGCTCAATCCATGTCGAATCACATGCACTTTGCATGCTGCATGCTGCACTGTGGGTTTGGCAGTTACGGCCGCCACAGCCAACACCCCAAACCCGAAAGCCTTCAGCAGCAGCGGGAGCTTGGGGCTCAGCTCACAGTGGACGATCTCCAGGCTCCTGGGAGTACTTCAGATGACGGTTGCCTGTAGTGAGATTCAAGCCTAGCCCAGGGTGGTGCTGTTGCGTGCCGAGGCGCTCCAGGACCGGGTAGCGCTTGAGAGCCGACAGGGCGATGTCGAGTGCGTCTGCACCCAGATCTACGAGCCTGAGGCTCCTGCACATCCCTGCCTTGGCTTTGTACACTTCCGCTTGCAATCTGCAGACGGTCTCTACGTCATCTAAATGCGTGAATTTAAGTTGGTGTGCTACATTCTCTCGAAATGCCTCCGGCACCATCGGGGCGATTCCCCCCTTCTCGCCTTCCGGATCGTCTACTTCGCGCGAGAGGTTGGTGGCTGTCCGAGTGCTGGACCACTCCCTCTCCGCAGCACACCACCCTCGCTGCGAATAAGGGGTGCGGTTCTTGACCAATTCAGTGACCGGCACTGGTTTCACCATGCCGGTGGGGTGGTGGTACAGCAGCACACGGTCTTGGTTTCGCTCGGCTTCTACTATGTCTGCTTCCGGCGTCAGAGACTCAATTCGGAGCGTGCTTGATTCCTCATGGCAGTACAGCACGTGCATGTGCTGCATCGCACGCCCGAAGCTGACATTCTGCTTCTGGGAGAGTCGCTGGAACTGATAGAGAGAAACGTAGTCGATGAAAAGCCACTCTTTTCCACTAAGAGCCTTGGCAAGCTTTTCAACCTGGTAGCCGTATGGGTCACAGTGTTCCCTCGACTCCCAGCAGTGGGACAGTGAGACCATCCTGGTGCCTGCAGGCACCTGGCCATCGGCCCAGGCTTGGACCTCCAGTCAACAAACAACAATTCTGGCGTGAAGATACAGAGGGACTTAGGGCTCCCTCTCATGTCGTGCGATATGGGGTTGAAGGCTCATGCGCAAACAACATACTTCGCCTCCTCATGCGTCACAAGTGCCGTGCGGGCGTCCACATAGGCAGACTCCGCTTCCTGGCGCCGCGGGAGCCGCTGTCCTGCTCGGTGCAGCTTCAGGATGAAGTCGGCTCGCACCTCGGGCCACCCCCCAACGAGATCTGATCCAGTACGCGTGGACCACTATATCACAATAAGACTATGCGAGTATTGTGGACTGGACCATCCCAGCATTGGTTCAACCCCATGGCCAGGGGTGCGCACAAGCCGGATGTCGGCGTCTTTTAGGAAGTCCGCCAGCCCCTGCTTCTGGGCCAGGTCGTAGCGCTTGGGCTGGCACACGCGTCACACGCATGGCTGCTGTGGTGTAGAATGCTTTGCACGAACACTCGGGCCCTTCCCACGCCCATGCCTCTTGAGGTTCCGGAGATGGACCCGGGCGGCGCAGGCAGCGTGCCAAGTCCGCGCAGCTCAGCAGGCCGTCGCCTCCGCAAGGAAGTATCCACCACGGACCCGCATTCCGAAATCACACGGCACACATCGGCTCGGACTCTGAAGATGTATATATATATATATATATATATATATATACACACATACATGTGTATATATATATATATACACATACATACTCATGGCTGAGCTTCTTGCGATCGGGGACAACCTCTTCCAAGATGCCCTGGCCCATGCACTCAGGCACATGCTGCAACAGACTAAGCACACAGTTTCTGCCTGGAGCATGTCCACGGTCAATCGGTCGCCTGATGCACTCTGGGAAGGTTGCGCACATGACATCCTGATTCCCAGCAAGATCTTGAACGCAGCTGGATGAAGGGATTGTGGCCCAACTTGCAACCTTTGATTTTGGGACTCCCTGAACCGTAGTATTCCACTCCTATAATCCCTATAAACCGTAAGGGACCTGAGTCTGCAGGTCTCAGGCCTTGGAGGTTCCTGACGATGACGTGCAGAGCATCCTTGGAGATCCTCCGCTTGCCCGGTCCACCCTGGCAGTAACTGCGCTTTTGCCAGTTTGATATCGCGACTCTGTTGGTGCTTGTACTCCGGCTTGCTCTTTCGGCAACGATCCTGCGACATTCAGGAGGCCGAATTTAACAACACATCCCCAAACCCCGAACGTGGCTGAAATCACCGATCTGGAGGCCTTGAGCTGACAACAAGCCGATTTCAAGAAGCGCTTCGGAATGCAGGAAAGCGGTAAGGAACCAGAGCGTAAGGTCAGCCACTCGCAGTTCGAGGTCGAAGGGAAAGTGACGTCGATGCATGAACAGCATGTATGGTCCAGGCATAGTACAGAAATTACGTATCCGCATGCAACTGCCACCTGGACATGGTGACAATTGCAAGCATGACCCCTGCATGAACCGCCTGAAGATGAAACCAGAGTTTGCATAATTCGCGGGCCCACGAGCCAGCGGTACCAAGTGAATGTCCCCATCTTGCAGGAAGTCTGCCAGCTTCTTTTTGTCGGCCAAGTCGTACTCCTTGGCCTGCGCTGACCAGTACTGGGCGTATGTTGCGAGAGAAGTGTGCTAGCGACCCGGAGCCTCAGCCTTCATTGATTTGGGGCCGCGAGGGCGGCCCAAGTGCACGTTGCAAACATGGAAGAGGGGATACTGGCCCGGGTTCTTTGCCAATTCTTGCTTCCTTGTCGCCCGTCTCTGGTCTCTGGGTGTCCAGCGGTTTCTCGCCCGGCCCCTCGATCTGGACCTGCAGATCCCACTGGGTGCCCCTCCTGAATCACGCTGCACTATGAAAATATCTGAGCCCAAGAGGGATGTTCAAGGGCTGTCTATGTGGGCACATGATTCCTGAGAAAGGCAGTATGTCTCGCCAAACACATCCGCAGGTGAAGCAACGATACGACACACCTATGACGCCGGGCGTACCGTGCTACAGTGTTTGGAGCTACGTTTTGAAAATCCACTTCTGCCTGCAAGAACGACCCTGCCTCTCCACGCATGTCGCGGCGACCCGGCATGCAGCAGATCAAGGCCCGGCTCAGTGGACTCAGAGGCCCCGAACGATTCCGGTCCCGGGCGCTTGAACGGCCCTGGAGCTGGCGGGCGAGCTCCCGGCAGCTTCGCAAGCCATCGCCTGGAGGTTTCCGGGTGCGACGTGGCTCTGGCTCCTCTTTCTTAGACGCCTCACTGAGTGCCCAGCTATCGGTCGGAACCTCCTGCAAAATGCCCTTGGCTCCACACTCCGCTGCCACATCACTTCATGGCCGTGCCCTTGGATCCGGCCTCGAGCTCCTTCGCAGTGATACCATGGCCTCCTGCAACAGCCGGTTTCGATGGCCGCTGACGCTCGTCTCGCCACCGGCCCCGTGTACTTTTGCAAAGTGCTCACGCACATTCACCGGCCTCGAAGGCTGTCGACAATGTCGCAGAAGGTTTCTGCAGACACTCTTTCTCGCTCCTGGCTTACCTGGCAGGCCCGTTCTAGAATGCGCGAGCACCGGCTTGTGGAGTCGAGCCTATGCTTCCAAAGCCCAGACCGGAACACAACCAGCACCCCCCCGACGGAGAGGACAACTCTAAACCCTATTAAACCTAATAACCAACTTAACCCTAATTCCTATAAACCCTAAACCCAAAGAACGACCAAAAACTAAAACACAACGGCCCATCGTGGCCTCAGTCACCATCCGAGCCCTGGCCTTCGGCCTGGCCGTCTTCGGGAAGAAGTGTGAAGAGATGGAAAGGGGGAAAGAGGGCGGCAGGGCTGGCCTGGAGATTTAGAGGGTTCGTTGATGTGAGCAACGCTTTTCGCGTGGATTCGGTTTGAGGTACTGACGCTCTGCAGCATCCCCCCAAGCCAGCCGCTGTCGAGCCTGGCCCCGGTGGATGAGCGGCGAGACGGATGCTCGGACAAGCCTGTGAGCTTCCACGCCGTTCGCAAAGACTTTGGGGCCTCTGTTCCTTTCCGGGGATCTGCGCAGGAACAGTTTGGTACTCCTGGTGGCCTTGTCACATCCTTGGGGTTTTGTTCAAGCTTCGAAGCTAGGGCTCGATGAACCCACACCAACGAGAACCCAGACACCAACTATCCAAAAATTGGCACCCGAAACCCTCCACACCTGACCACGAAGCAACGAGCCCCCCCACCTTCGGCTTGGCCCAGGCCCGGCAGCTTTGGCCAAGGCCTGCGCACCAACAGGCCGGATGCTGAGGTTCGGAATGCGTTTTGGGGGGGACAGAAGAAGATGTATCCCAAGCGCTTCGAAGTCGGAGCTGGCAGCGATGGGAAGCAGCTCCCCTAAGATCATGCCGGCAGGATGGGGTAGTGTGCCGGTTGCAAACTCGGCTGGCCTTGGCTATCCTGCTCGGGAGGCCAGGAGAAGGGAAACCAGCCCCGCCTGACTGTCGGTCCTCTTGAAGACAAAGCTATAAAAGATATGTGCTATGGCGTGACTTCATGCGGCTTTTTCGGATGCTTCATCACGTGCCACGAAGGCTTCTGTTCAACCAGTTGCCGGCTCTCAAGCAGTGGTTAGTAACAAATGTCAGTCATGGATGGGCGCAGAGCACTGCGAGCCGAAGCGGCCACCAAATCGCTGTTTGACGAGCGAAGATCAACAGTGAACAAAAACACAGGTTGCACTGCTGAGGAAAAGCCTCGGGAGTGTGCGGGGGGGCTCTGCACCCAGGTGAAAGAACACTGAGACAAGGATGAATGTTGGAGGGTAGCAGTTGGTGGACAAGCTCATCCAGGCCCTGCACGGCTCAAACCAGGCACAAAAACAAGTTGAAGTCCCGAGAATCTCACAACCGGATGATGGCACTTTCCGTGTTTACGGTACAGGACTCTGATAAACAAGTTCTTGCAGACTTCTTGAAGCTCGCCGGCAAGGTTGCGGAGGCTTCGAGTCTCGAAGTCCCGAGATGCACCTCTTTAAGAAGACTTCTGCATTCTGAGCCCCGGGGCTTCTGAATGTTGTTGAAAAGTCTTGAGCCACATGAACCGTGCAAGGTCCATGGCCTTTCAGCACGAAGGCTTCGCAGATCCTGTAGGATTGTATAGGAACTAAACCCAAAAGCCGTAATCACGAGCTCTTGGAGCCTCCATGCTGTCACTTCGGATCCCCAGCGCGAACCGACACATCCTCGATGACAGACCCGATATTCCTACACTAAAAAAGGCTCCACGGAACTCAGACTCACCTCCGCTTCAAGTATCACAAGGAGAAGATCACGACGTATCGAAAGCCTCTTTGAAGCCCAAGCCCCTTGGGCCCTCCACTCTCGCCCCCAGCCTTCCGAAGACGCGCTTTTTCATGCTGAGGTTGAAGACTCAGAGGCTCAGATTTGACTTTCAGGATTCCATCAATGAATACACGGTATCCAGCGCCTAGGCCTAGGGTGTCTGGCAGCCGAATTACTCAGAGATGCCCATCCAAGAACCTGAGACACGATCTGAAAGCAACGAGATTTACACGGGTGTTCCGCTCTTCCGCAGATGCTCAACCCTTCTCAACCCGGATCATCAGAGCCCTAAGCTTCTCGAAGACATGAGATCCAGCCAGTGGACTTCAAGTTCGAGGGGACATTTTGGAGTAGAAGCACCCAACATTCATGATTCCGAGAACCGTCCCGACACTGCTCGGCAAACTTGCTCTCACTGCTGGCTCCGCCGCCCATACGCTGGGAAGCGCAATGCTGAGAGAACTCCAATGAAAGCTGGGTGTTGAGGATTGTTGCAGCATGTCGTGATGTGACTCTTAGAATACCTTCTTCGCCCGTCTACGTAGTACGGCGTTCACATTGCTGGGCTTCTGCATCCAGGGCTTGCTTGAGGGTTCAGGGCGAGGTCATGGACGTTTGGATGCTCACCGTTCTGAGCCTCAGGGGGTATGTTTCGAATGCTTTGTGACAGCACCTGGGCCAGCTGAGACCATGAGAATTCTTCAGCTTCGAACGCTGCACCTTGGGGCTGGTGCATAGCACCGAGTGCCTCAGTCGCGAATACCTCGACTTGAAGCATCAAATCCTGACTCCTGACCCCAGTCCACGAGGTCTGAAACCACAAAGGACCCACACCAAAACCTTCATGTTGCGTGTGCCTTATTACAGCGGTACTGTAGTCTGGATGTTCGGACTCCAGCACTGATGCAGGGACCTTCGATTTTTCGGCAGCACGCCCGAAGCGCTCAGGAGAAGCCACCAGCACACCGAGGCCTCCCAGAGTCGAAGCCCCGAACTTCCCTAAGGTCGACCTCACCGGGCTGCGCCTCGGATCAAAGTTGATGTTCTTGTCGCCAATTGGCAGTGCATCGAGGGCGGACCATAGCTTGGCCTCCTCCTCCTCGCCTGGGCTGGGTTTGCGTGGCAAGGCCCAAGATACCTTGAGAAGGTGAGACGGTGGGAAGAGCTCGAGCCTCTGCGTGTCTTTGGCCACATCTCCCTCTCACCAACCCGCGAGGCTCGGGCCGAGCGCGTTGTTCCCCAGCCAAACCCAGAGCAGCGTGAGCTGCCGCAGCTTTCGCAGGCTCTCCACCACCGCCATGGCGCCGGGTGGGCCTCGGTCAACGGTACACGAAAAAGCCTCTACATATCCCCGGCTATCATCTCAGTGTAACGCAATGGTAAAACGATTGCAAAGACGGCGTTGGAGGAGCTCGGCAGGAGCGGAGAGCAAAGTTGCGAGAGGGTGGACAGGGGCTTCATGCTGGTTCTTCCAGTGGCCGATGTACTTCTGTTGCATCTTGGAGCGCAAGGTTCGCAATGAATATTGGTTGCATTAAAGTCTCCTGTCATCGATGGGATCATAGGGGGAAGGACTTCTCGCATGAAGGTGCCTTCCGCTCGGAAGCATAAAAGCAGCACAACGGTTAACCAGAGGACAGCACCACCCAGCTTTCGAGCATCTCTCGAGGCCCCGGGCCGAGCTCGTTGCGATGCAGCCAAGCCTGGAGCCAAGTGAGCTGCCGCAGCTCACGCAGGCTCTCAGCCATGGCTGTGGCACCGGCTGGGCCTCGGCAGGGAGGCGCGGGTAGAGGGAGCGGATGTCGGCATAAACCCTGCTCTTCAGACTTCGGCATGGAGAGGGGCTGCACCGAGAACACGGATGCAAGCAAGGCTTCGATGAAGATCAAGCTCCAAAAAAAATCTCCCAATATGAATGGGTCCACGCGGTAAGGCAGCAATGTGTGGGAGGCCCACGATGTTGGTCGGGAGGAGCTCGACTAGAGCGGGGAGAGCAAAAGTTGGGAGACTGCGTTAACAGCGCCTCTACGTCGTTGCTTCTTCGGGGTCGATGGTGGCTTGTGCTTGCTTGGCAGCTTCTATGACTCTAAGGTGGCACGAATGGGATCACTGAAAGCCCTGGAGGCCCGGGCCGAGCCCGTTCTCAGACAGATCAACCTCCAGCCGCGTAAGCTGCTGCAGCCTCCGCAGGCTCTCTGCCACAGCTGCAGCGCCGGTTGGGCCTCAAGTGAAAAGTGAGGCCCCACGCTCCGCCCCCGATCGCGAAGGGCACAGAATCTGCCGTCGTAATTGTGCGAAGCACCCTCTCAGACCCGTGCCGATGTCGTTGCGGCCCAGATTCAACTTGAGCGTCCTGAGCTCCGTCAGCTCGCGGAGCGCAGAGGCCACGGCCTTTGCGCCCTCCTCGCCTCGGTGCCGGTGCCCCGCCCGCGACTGCTCGAGTGCTGCTTTTCAGCTGCCTCTTCAGCTGTAAAAGTCGCGAGGCAAAGCAAAGGGAAGGAAATTGCGGCCTTCCCAGAGGGAGGGACAGGAACGGGCATCTCGGCAGGACGGTTTTCGGAAGCCGCCGCGTGAATCCAAAACTCGGAAGCAAAACCAGAAGACGAGACCGTTCGGGTGCAGGCTGGGATGAGCTAGTAGCAGACAAGAAGGCACGTACACATCCACAGCTATCTCTATACAAAGAAGCCGAAAACGACGAGGAGCCGAGGAGGACCCGGTCCACTGAAGACAGCTCCAACGTCAGCATCTGCAGCTTCTTTTGCTTGCCGAGGCCCGCGGCCAGGGCACTGGCCAGGGCCCGGGCCTCGTCAGGGCCTGCCAGGCGAAACGCAGGTGTCTGCTGCTGCCTGCCTGCCGAAAGCCGCCGGGGCCGGGGCAGTCGCAGACGACAAGCGCGAGCTCTCGGAGCGGCGGGAGCTTCGGCAGGGCCCGGCAGAGCGGCCCAAAAGCCTTCAGAAACTCCTCCCCACCTCGGTCGGAGTGAGCGTGGGCCTCGAGGAAACCTCGGCTCCGGAGCTGAGCCGGCAGCGCCATTTGAAATCGAGCTCGAGCTTTTGCGCTTGCTTGAGCTCTTTGAACCGTTCGTCCTGCACGTGGTGCTGGCCCGAAGAGCCCCCCCCACCTGTTTTGACACAGGGAAACGAGCGGTCATGTTGAGGTGGCTAGAAAGTCGCATCGAGTGGGTGGTCTATTTGGCTTCCGGCTTCCAGGTGTTTGGGGGTGATACTTCTGTCGTCAGAGCCTTCGCTGAGATCCCTGGCAGACAGCCCTCACGCAGTTCCGGAGGCATGGCCGATGCAACAACCCTCAGCACTGTAATCGGGCCCCGCACATATGGAGAACTTGCCACAAAGGGAGCGCGAGCCTGCAACTGAACCAAGAACTCCACGACGGGGTGGGTGACCCGGCCTTGCACCTGAACGCAACAGGGAAACAGACGAGAGAGAGAGAGAGAGAGAGAGAGAGAGAGAGAAAGAGAGAGGAAGAGAGAGAGGGAGAGAGAGAGAGAGAGAGAGAGAGAGAGAGAGAGAGAGAGAGAGAGAGAGAGAGAGAGAGAGAGAGAGAGAGCGGAGAGAGAGAGAGAGATAGAGAAGGGGAGAGAGGGGAGAGAGGGGGAGAGAGGGGGAGAGAGGGGGAGAGAGGGGGAGAGAGAGCGAGAGAGAGAGAGAGAGAGAGAGACAGAGAGAGAGACAGAGAGGGAGAGAGGGGAGAGAGAGGGAGAGAGGTAGAGAGAGAGAGAGAGGGAGAGAGGGGAGAGAGAGGGAGAGAGGGAGAGAGAGAGAGAGAGGGAAAGTTTGTGGCACAGAACCAACAACATTTTTTGGCGAGATTTCTGAAGAAAGGATCGGGCACACAAAGGCCTTGATAGCAATCTGCCATCAGAGGGGCTATAGGCCAACAACGTCGGGATCCCTCTTCTGCATGGCCGCGCAGGCCCCGCCTTCCCGGAACGGAGGGCCCCGGCCAACGCGACGGCACCCTGTCCGATGTCCGTGTCACCCAGATTGAGCTGCACCGACGCTGGGCGGGTCGCTCGAAGGGCCTGCGGGGCTCCCGAGAGCATCATCTGCCCGGCTGCCCAACGAGTGGGGTTAGATGTACAGGATCAAGAAAACAAAAGAAGCCAAGAAGCCTGAACGCCCCAACACTCGATCGGAAGCAAAGGGTTGCTGCCCGCCTCCAGCAAGGAGACGACGCCACCCTCGCCTAAGGCAGCTTTTGATTGTGTCTAGGCAAACCAATACCATAAATCAAGCATGTTTTGCATATCTTGAGTGTGTAATTTGAGGAAAAATTAGTATTTCGAAACACAATGAAATACAATCTCAAATCTGAAATCATATAGTACATAATTTTAATTATCCGATTGCATCACAACAATGTAATATGGTACCCTATAATATAAATTACAACACAATCTGGTTTGATATAATATAATACAGCATCATATTTATGCATGGGAGAATTAGAACCGAATACGGTAGAATGGAAAACAACTCAATGTCATGTTATGTGTTTTCGGTTTACTCAGCCTAACTGGAGCTTGCTGCACTCGCCCGAAACTGTCTTCCGCGAGTCCGAAAACTTTTCCTGTCTTGACTACGTCCACAAACTGTGCAAGACCAGGGGCAGCAAAGAAAGCAAATCGGAAACAACGGCTGAAACGGTCAGTTGGCCTCTGTGACGCAGCCAATCAGCTTCCCAGCATGCGTCCAACTCGTACAGCGTAGCGACGGGGGTCTCGTAGTCCTTCCAAGAAGCTTTGATCTTATATCCTTTTACGGGAAATCCTCAAGCATGAGCTGAAAGTCCCGGTACGTGGAGGCTTTTGCCTGTCCATCGACCCGCCCGGCATGATCTCGATCTGCTGGGCTCGTTGAAGGGCATTTTAGCATGGCGTCCTGTTGTTGTGGACTGCACATTGGCCATGTTGAGGATCCGCACAGAACTCGCTGATCTCTTCGCCGAGCTTCACCATGACATCCTCAATCTCCTGCTGGTAGAGGGGGTGCTTGCAGACAATGTCCATGATCCGTTCGTACACCTCCTCCACATCGTCGGGCATTTGTTCATCAAGTTCATCAAGTGCCAAGTCACAAAGGTCGTCGCACAACGCAGTTTCCCACCCGTTGTAGGTCCGCCACTTCAACCTGAACTGTAGGTCCTTGTGTCGACTGCGCCTCAACTCTGCTCACCGCTTGTTCCACAACAGCCTTGCCTCCCACCATGATGGAGTCTACTTTCATTGCCAGACGGGTGTACATAGGTGCAGGAGTCCCCACTGTGGTTTTCGTAGAAGGTGGATGGCGCCCAGTACCCTTGTCAATCATGATTTCGACCATGTTCTCGGCCATCGGTTGGGGGGAGGCGCCCATTGAGATCGATACCAACCAAAGCTAGGTCAGCAAATTTGGCTCCCCCGCCATCTTGGCCGCCGCTCGTCCACGAACCCTGTCCAGCTTGTCGCCAAGGGAGGTGCCCTCCAGTGGGCTGCTTGCCCTGTGCCTTGATTGGAACGCGACTGTTCCTCGGTCGGCTGCGGTGCCGCTCTGCCTCGCGCTTGGGGGGTGCACCATTCATTCTCGGCGAGCTCTGATAGGGATCGTTGACCACCGGGCTGTCGCTGATGTAGTTCGTAGCAGTATTCACCTCGACATCCATCGCGTCCTTCGCTCGTTCCACTGTCCTCGTAGTCCGAGGGGGCGTCATTGCCGGCATCCCCAGTTGCGGGAGTCTTGGCCTCCGGAGGCTGCTTCTTGCGGTCTTTCAGAGTCTTCAGAAGGTTCTTTCTGGCTGCAGATGGCGTGTGCCGCGGCGGTCCAGGGCACCCGCAAGTAGGTTCGCCAGTCCTCCTGTGTCCGCATCCGCCTCCTTGGTCAAGGCCTCTGGTTGGCCTCGTCTGGGATTACTGCCTCCTTCAAAACCGCCCCCTGCGGGCTGCTGAGGATCTCCTGGAGCTCTTCCAGGGCCGTCTCCTGTGCATCCTCGTGCTCTTGCTTTTCCGCAAGCAGTTGGGTCTTCTCCTCCAGGAAAACTTTGCTTCAACTCTGTTTGAAAAAGCTTCCATTGTTCTGTCACTGCTCCAAGATCTTGTTCGGCTCGAGCTTTCTGACAGTGTTCACCGCCTGCTGCACCACGCGGACGAAGTCGCTCTTCTCGGAGGCCACATTCTCTACAGCCTGCACAGCCTGACTGGAAGTAGTGCCTCCAGTTGCACGTCTCGGCTGGATCGGCATGGAGTCGAAGGAGAAGTAAGGACGGCTGTCCTCCTTGGGCCAATGTCCTTTCCAGCCTTTCTGAGGTCTGCTGGGCTCCTGCGAATACCCGTCATCCCAGGATTCCGACTGCCAAAACTCGTCCCATTTGGCCTTCTTTCCCGTACGGTACTGCACTTCCTTGTATCTTGGCTTCGAGTGGTGGCTAGTCAGCAGAAGGAGATCGAGGAGCATGGGCGCCGCACCCAAAGAAAGTGCTCGATGGACACGTGACATGGGGGCTGATTGTTTAAGCCTGAGGCGCCGACGCCAGGCTGGTGATTTGATGGCGTCACAAGCGTGCCTCTTAGAGCATTTGGGGGTCTGGCTATTCCAGTGCTACCTCACACTGGCTCGACCCAGAGCCCTATGCCATATATATATATATATATATATATATATGTATGTACATATCTATCATAAAGCGGTGCCGTCATACCAATATCATACCACATTACAATATCATGAGACGCCATATAACATTTTTGGTGCCATATAGTATCGTAAAATCGTGAAATATCATATGATATCATACGATATCATCGGATATCACTTAGTATCATGCGATATAGCCTAAAAACATAGCAGAACCCAACATAATACAATATAACATATGGAATAGGATAGAACATAGCATAAGAACAATAATATCACGTTTACTGGCATGAAATATCATACCATACCATGTGATCTAACATACTGTACAGTCGAAGCCCAAAAGTTGGAAACGCAACAGCGTCAATCCGTAAGAGTAATGTATAGGGAATCCCAGCACTATTTGGCCTTAATCCGGTTTCCAACTTTATGGGGCTTACTGTAATATGACATGACATAACATGGTGTTATGTCATACTATATAAAAATAGAATATATTATGCATATACGGGTGTGTAAACTAGTCAAAAACACTCGCAGCCTACGAGAGTCTTACACAGGTGCACAGAGCACCGATGCAACAAGATGGGGATTACCTGAATGGTAAGGTGAGGAATGGCAGTGTCGCCGTCCCGAAGACCCCTCTCCTTACCCGAGAAAAAGGACGATGCAAGAGTTCGCCCGCAACCGCTATAAGCCTTTTACGCGAGCGCAGGACCCATGGACCTCTTCTGCAGGCATTGCAGGAGAAAACTGTGAACAAACTCATGCACCAAGGAACGACATCTCTGGCTATGGAAAGCACGAAATCATGTCACATCCTACCAGGCACCTCCAGCCGTCTTGGAATCATCGCCAGGGTGCATGAACAATGGTGCCACAGTCCAAGGATGGTGCCAGGGCTTGGTCTAGCAAGTCTGTGCGACCCCCCACAAGAATCACATCTGCTCCAGCCATGCACTGGGTACAAGCCCCCGTGAAGCCTCAACGGCCGATAACGTCCTTTCGAGGCCCCTGCTGCCGAGGCCCAGGCCCAGCTGACTGCCCGACAGGTTGAGGGACAACTTCCGGACGTAACTCTGGCTGGACAAAGATGTGGCCAGGGTTCTGGCGCTTTGATCGCCTCAGTGGAGACTCGATTGCCGGCGGGCCAACAAAGCGCGACACCGCAGATCGTTGTAGGTCGAGTGTGTACAGTGACCCATCAGTTCACTTGTCAGACTTTGATCCAACATCACTTGCCCAGCTTGGTCCACCTTGATGCATGTGTCTTGCCTGGCATTGTCAATCCTGAGCTTCGTCTTCTGTCGGTTTCCCACTGCCCTTCTTTATGGAAACTTAAGTCACCCCAGCGAGACAAGCGAGCATGGAGCAATTGAGGCCAAAGCCCAGTCCGAGGTCGGCAAAGTGGAGTTCGACTTCCCACAGACGGAGCAGTGGCAGCGCTTGGCAGAGCGACCCGAAGTCTTGTTTGCCTCGGCATGCGGACGCCGGACTCCTGCTGCACTTCTGATTCTCGCGGAGCTGAGCATGCAGCTGCGGAGGTTCAGCTCGAGCTTCCCCGCCTCTTCGTCCTGCACGCTGCCAGGAGCCATTTCTGCATTGCTTGCGCGTTGAAAACACGGCAGCGGCCTTGAACTCCTCGCGGAGCAACATCTCCACCACCGGGTGGGTCACGTGGCAACTGACCTGAAAAGACGGGGGGAGCGAGGGAGGGAGGGAGGGAGGGAGGGAGGGAGAGAGAGAGAGAGAGAGAGAGAGAGAGAGAGAGAGAGAGACGAGACAAATCAACAAATGGAGTGATGCCCCGCCTCCCCGGAACGGAGGGCCCTGGCTAGAGCGACGGCACCCTTTCCGATGTCGTTGTCACCGAGATCGAGCTGGCTCGCTGCTGGATGGGTCGCCCGGAGGGCCTGCAGAGCGGTGCTTCCGAGAGCATCCTCTATGCAGCTCTGCGGACCACCAAGAAGATAGAAGAAAACCAAGACCTGAATGTCCGCGACACTCGCCAGAGGCTTCGGAGTCCGGCCGAGAATCCTCTCAAAAGCTGCTGCTGCCGCCCGCCTCCAGCAAGGAGAGGGCACACTCCTCGCCTGGGGCAAAGCTGTTGCAATAAACGTAGCATGTTTGCATATGAGTGCTCTGCTCCAGCCAGCCTCGATCGTTTCCGAGGCCCGAGCCCAACCCACACATCTCCAGGTTCAAGGACAAGTTTTGCAGCTTCTTCAAGCCGGAGAATGCCCTGGCCAAAGCTCCGCTCACGCCTGCAGGGCTCGTCTACTGCAGGCATTGGGTCGACAAACAGCGATGCTCTGTGAAACGTTGGAGTGGGGAGTGCATCGTTCAACGGGCTTCGACTTCATTCTTCGGGGTTAGAGCGCCGTCGTCTCGCATCGGCTGGGAAATTCGCCTGGCGGTGGAGCTCGGGAATTTCAGTTTGGCAACTTCTGAACCACACCTGCCTGGAAGACTGGCGCAGAAAAGACATTAACTTCACATCACGTCGGACATGGATGGCTGTGCAGGCTGGTCACGACTTGGGAATCCGGATGGTGAAGATTTGCACACGATGCTGAAAGACATCGATTCCAGGGAAGGCTCTCCGTGGTGTCACTTAGGCCTATCTGGCTTCTGCTCCTCGGTTTGCTGTACTATCCTCAACCGAACAACCGAATGTCTACAAGGCCTTTAAGGAGCACACTCTGGGGCCTCGGCGAAGCCTGTTTCCCTTCAGGTTCAAAGTGAGCTTCTGCAGCTCAACCAGCCCGCCGATGGTGCCGGCCAGGGCACCGGTACCCTCCGCGCCTCGGGCATGTGGTCTTTGCGGCTCTCGCTTTGTGGGCCGGCCATTTGTCTACCAAGTTTATGCGAACCCCCGAAACGCGTCATACCTGTTCCAGCTGTGCACAGGTTCGGCTCCTTTAATGTTGAGACATCAAGAAGAGGGAACAGTAACAACGCCACACTTCAATGTCAATACCAGACACCACCTTTCAGGGTCGCAAGCAGCCCTGGTCGCAAGTATGCACAAACGGAGTACTCCGCTCCAGCCAGCCTCGATCGTTTCCGAGGCCCGAGCCCAAACCACACATCTCCAGGTTCAAGGACAAGTTTTGCAGCTTCTTCAAGCCGGAGAATGCCCTGGCCAAAGCTCCGCTCACGCCTGCATCGCCTTGGCGGAGATTGGACAAAGCATGATGCTGCGGATCATTGGAGTGGTGGTTGCATGGTTCGACGGGCTCGGACTTGATGGGGTTCCCCTCCCTCGCCTTAGGCTGGGACAATGTGCTCGCCACAGTTCACACTTCCTTTAGTGTACGGTGTCGTTCACTGGCCACTGCTTGTCGTACTCAGGGCTTGCCATCCTGCTTGCTTCAGTAACCCACTTCATTCAGGCTTCGGATCTGCCGATTCATGCTCCTTTGCTTGGCTTGCCACCTGCCACACTCTTGCAGGGTTCAAGCCCTACTCTCCTGCAGCCCTGATTCCCCAATGCCTCCGACTGGGCCCCGCACCTAGCTGGTTCTGCGAAAGGTCTACGTCCAGCTTCTGGCACTCGCTAGCTGCAAGCTCGGCAAAGAAAGCCTGTCCATGCGGCACGAGTCGGCTGTACTGCATGATGCGAGGCTGAGCGGAGCTTCGCCTCTATGCATGAAGGATTCGAGAGCATTGGGTACTGAAGCCGTAAGGGCCTCTTCAAGTGTGCGCCTCGACGAGAGGCACTTCCTCCTTCAGGCCGAGGTCGCTCAAGTCCCACTGCTCCTCAGATGTCTCAGCTGGAACTGATAGGCTCCGATGCACCAAAACAAAAACGATGCCTTCCCTAGCCGAAGCCCTGAAAGACCGATTTGAGAAAGCCTTTCTCCTGTCCTCTCCGAGTCCACTGTGCATGTCCAGCGCGACCTGCAGGCTGCCCGAAAAAAACCGTGCGGTAACGGCCCCGAAATCCCAGTGCCCAACACGGCAAAGACACTTCAACCCGCATGCGAAGGCACCAGCGCACCTTCCAAAGGCTGATGACGGTGTCGTATCGCTCCGCGCCGATCTCCTCCACAAACAAGGTCCATGTGAGGATGGTTCTGTCGGGCGTACAACGATAACCATGTAGGGCATTGAAAAGCCGTAGGATTCGACCCGCGTCGAACCCGAACAAAAGGCCCCTGCACTCCCCGAGATTGCCCGGGTGGCTTCAGCTGTGCCATCCCGCAAGGCCAAAGGGCTCATGCCAAAAAAGAGGGGCATATGATGACATGATGGTTGATGAGCGATATTGGTAGTAAGTATGCCTGGATATGCACACAGATTTCAACTGCAAACACCACAGGCAGGCAGGGAATGGCACTGAGCCGGCTGGTGGAGAACGGCAGCTCCTTGCAGTGCATGAAGGCCACTGCTTGCCGGAAAAGCCCTCTGTCGGATTCAAAGTCTGCCTTCGCAAGGGCAAGGGATCCTTCAGGTGGCCCAAGGCCGCAATTCCAGGGTTCCTCTTCAGCTTGTCGGAAGGAAGCACCATTGATCCGCATAAGAACTGCTTGGGACACCACATCTCTTCGAAGTGGAGCTGTATGCAATTGCTTTAGTTGTAACTCGCATGAAAGGATTAAGGGACCACAAGCGGTCTCAGGGTCGGTTCTTGGCAGTCCTAGAACAGAGAATCGCAGAACAAGTACTGTCCCATGCACGGCATAGAACGGCAGGTGCGGCCAATTAGGGCTGCGAGATGGTCCCACATCGTTCGGAAATCCTACCCACCCCGCCCGTGGGGAGCTAGCAAGTGAAACATCAGTGGACCGAAGTCTGACGTCGCTGGATTCAGTCCATGGCTTGACAGCACAGGATGTAGCAGTTCTTGCTCGACAGACTTGAGCCTTGACCCCGTCATCTGTGCACCACCATCGCGATCTCGGCCTACCAGATGCTGCCTGGGAAGCAGCAGGGCCCGAATGGACTAGAAATGCGCGATGGTGGTCGCTTTGAGGCGCGGTCAACGACCCCACTGAGTCGATACGGCATCCACCTGATGGCATGAGCTGCATCTTCATACTTGGGGAAGCACACCTGCGCAAGAGCTTGGCATGGAAGGTGGATGCTGTTTTTCCCCTGCACAGCACCAGCATAGCATAGCGTGCAGGACTGACCAGCAAGAAAGGTGGTGACAGCAACAGTTCACGTGGCGCCTGCTGCAGATGCAAGACATGCACATTCCTGAATGGTAGCACGATCTTTGCGAGGCAAGGGTAAGTCCACGCCGCTAACCGCCGCTAACCCTTGGTCTATGGTAATCGATGGAGCCCGAAACAGGTCGGGCCTCCCAATGACAGGTGAGGAAGGGCCAGTCATGTTGGGAGAGGAGGAATCTCACAAATTCTGCGCAGTCCTGCTGTCGATAAGGATGCGCCCAGCCTTGCAGCAAGAGACACCATGGTAGCATGTCAAGCAGGAGAGTGCCGCGGCTTGAAGCCAACTTCTGCACGCCTCGGTAAGAGCAAGTGCATGTCCCAGCCCCGCAGCTTCCCTGTGGGTTGCGTGAGTAGTGGGCAAGGGACGGCTCACCACCCCATCGCTTCCTGGATCTCCGTGATGTAACATGGCTGCTGATGCGAACCACTCCTTGAGGATCAACATAGCTTCTGCTGCAACCGGCGTGAGGAAGGATAGCTCGAGCACGAACGTGGCCGTCTCCTCCGTGTACTCCGACTTGATGGTTCTCGCAGCGGCAAACCTCAGAACGAGCGCCGGGGCTTTGGTCAGAACCTCGAGCCTCTTGGCTTCCAGGCGTTTCTCCGCGAAGTTCCACTCCAACAAACTGAGCTCCCTTTCGGATGTTAGCCATCGTGGCGACTGAGCTTGCTGCTGAGCCGCCGGCTTGAAAGAGGCTGGTAATATCTTCGGCCACACGGAATTGAAGGAGCGTGACCTTCAGAGAGCGGGTCACCAGCGCCGGGTTTTCCGCCTTCTTGTTTGTCCAGATCGCTGTACATTGGTGAATCATCGGCACCATCATGTGCGGGCCGCTCCCCGTCTTGAATGCGAAGATTGCGGTGTTGTCGGCCTGCAACCTGGGGGTCGGATTGGACTGTCACAGTTTTTGCCACTTTCTGGAGTCTGGCACTGTCTCCGAAGAAAGAGCTGATGTGTGCCTTGCCCCACTCCCGGCTCGCAGTTGCGGGGCCTGTCTCGCTGTTGACCCTTGTGGTGTCCCTGGGCCTGCCGAGGTGCCGCTTGTGAACCCTTGCCCCTTGCCGGTGCTGGTAACTTGGCCAGTCCCCCCCTTTGGGGGGGCCGACGGCCAACTTTCCCAAAAGCTGCCGGAAGCCTCCTCGACGTCCATCTCACCGGAGTGCTGGCCACCATGATGGGTCAGGGGAAGGTTCTCCATAACACGGGCAACGAGCAGGCTACACACAGGAGCCTTCCACAGGACAGGGCAGGTGCCAGCATCCGTGCGTGAAAAGGCATTGCCGCAGAAGCTGCACGGCGAGAAGCGAGAGCGAGAGCGAGAGTGAGAGCGAGTGAGTACCTCACGCCTTGATTCTGGGGTTTCGGGGGCCCAAGTTCTCCTGCACCGTCCGACGATCTTCAATAGTCTACGGAAAAAGTTTCTCAGCTGCAACCCTCCAGGGTCTTCTAGGAAGTTCAACCCGTTTGGTGTCCTTGAAAACCCTCTCTTCTCTTCCGTGCTTTCCCTCGCTGCTTCGGATGCCTCGCGCCAGAGGCGTTGCGCCAGCAGCTGGTCCCCGGCCCTTGAAAGGATGGACATTGTGGCGAGCTAGGCCGATGGCCCGTCAACCCCGACATGCCGAAACAATGTTGTCGCTCCCTCAACCGCTTCCGACGGAGGTGTGCAGAGGGTTTCATGAATCTATGTAATCGGAGGCCGAGCGACGATATCAGTGCTCGAAGCCTTCGCCCGAAGTAGGGAGCGACCTGTGCAGATCACATTCGTGAGGACCCCACTCCGCAAGCCCCGCAGTTCATGTCGGCTCTGTCTCTTTTTCGCTCTCTATCAATCTTTCTTTCGCCAGGCCCTCTCTCTCTCTCTCTCTCTCTCTCTCTCTGTCTCTCCTCCCACGGATCCTTCACCGTTCCGCCTGGAGCAGACTGAAAGACTGAGATCAACAGCAACTGCAGCTACAGTTCCGACACTAGTTTCTGGTTTCGTGTTTCTTCGCAGGTCTGGTTCTGGAGCCCGCACATGCAGGGGCGCTGCAGGGTGCAGTGAGCATGAGGGCAGAACATTCGCATAGGAGTTGAGCGGCTTGAACTAATCAATGATGCGGAAGTCAATGGCGACCGGTGCAATGCCTCTCTGGACCTTACGTAGACAGATTCTCGTAATGCTCACACACTGAGTGCGCCTGCGCACGGACCGCGCCATACAGCAGGAATGCGAGCCCAATCTGCAGCAGAGGATAGGTCTGGCTGAGCCACACAGAACTATGGCTGCATTTCCTCTTGCAGCTCACACACCTTGCCTGCAGTGCGGGAATTGCCAAGCTCAACATAGTTACCACGACGGATCCACCCTCATAGCCTTGGTGTTGCATGAGAGACCTACCAAACTCGAACGAATCATTGTCCATGTGCTTTCCACGGCTAGATTCGGGATACATCTGGATGTTGCTCCTTGACCTTCATATGAGTACAAGCAGCGCAAGAAGATGATGGCGCAGATGGCTTGTGGGACGTTCTCGAGCAGAAGAAGGAACCTGGCACGAAGATGGACAGCAGCTTATGGGAAGCGAAAACAAGAGTGGAGGCCCACGATGCGCAGAACAATGCAATATCCAAAATGCCCACCGCTGATCGACCGCAAGGGCCTTTTTGTTGGCGTGAGCTGCTTGTACAGCAGCACAAGGAGCTCGTCCCGGAAAGCCACCCCAGCTCCTTCAAGGTGGTGAGACTCTGCTGAGTTTTTGCAAGCAAAGACACCTTCGACAACACCAGCCCGACAGCCTGTGTCTGGAGTGAGAAGCAACACGGAGAGGTGCGAGGCCAAAAGCTCCGCAGTAGTGTCCTGCCAGTGTTTCCGCGGGTGGACTGCGAGCCGGAATCAAGATCTTCAACCCTGATTAGGGTTCTCCCTGAATCTGGGTCGTTAACTGTTCGCATCGGGTCCTCGTAGGCGAAGCAGACCGCGTGGACGCCAACCAGCCACAGCAGGGAGAAAATGCCCATGGCTTGAATCTCCACATGCTCGGATTGCATGCAGAGAAAGGCGAACATGACGTCCTGTGCGCAGGGAACGGATGCGACACCACCCTCCCCAACCCCGGCATTCCCACACTGACAGTCCGAATCGGGAGGTGACTGGGAGGTGAGGATCTGCGATTCCACAGATGAAGCACCAGCAGAAGAACAATAATGGCTATCGCCCGGATTCCAAGGCCTCAGGCACACCTCCTTTCGCAGACTTGTCGACTCGGCAGCCCAGAGAAATTTGAAGCCTGACCTCATGTTTAGCTCGTCCTGATGGTCTCCTAAGTTGCTCGTCTTCATTTAGGCTTAGCTGCCCATAGAGATGGTAACCCACCCTGGTCACGGCACCTGTACATCGCATGGAAAGGGAAATCCTGCAACCAATGCTTTCGGGCCACTAGTGACTTGCTTTATCATACTCTAGCCACAACAGCCTGTCGAAGTGAACTCTAAGTTCGCAAAGCCGAAGCCTTTCAGCAAAGACTCTCCGATCCTTCATGGTATCGTATTGATCCGAAAGGACAGGGGCCATGCCGGTGATGCAGGCCTGCGATTCGAAGATCGGGGCTACGGAGTTTGTTAATTCCAAGCTCTAGGATTTGAGGATTGAGGGCAAAGCATCCAGGACCCAAGCTTGGGTTCAGTCTGAGGGGGGCAGCTTGCTTGCGATTCGTGGTGGTTGGGCGGAAGGCTGTCGCACCGGACAAGCTGGTCAGGGGCATGCAAAAGGTGAAAAGAGTCAGAGCAGCATCCACAAGATGGCAACGAATCCCATACCTCCCAGCACTTGCATATGTGCAGGAGACGATCAACAAAGAAGTGCAACAAAATGCATAGAACTCCTACAAGCGTCACTGTAGCCGCCGCCTGCGAATGCTGCCTTCATCCCACATTTACCTCGAAAGCCTGCGAACAGCTTCGCGACCGAGCCTGGGCGAAAGCAGTAGTTCCGAATTTCTCACCGGGAGGAAGGCGCCGCGCCATGATCAGAGCTTGCAAGACCTGCACATCAAAGAATTAAAGGATGTGCAAACCTCCCTGCTTGCGATGTGGCTACCTCTCAGCCATCTTTCGAAGAAGCGCAGGTCTTTGGAGCTCCGGCTTGACGCCAGCATCCAGCTAAGGCTGTGTTGAGATTCACAGTCATGGTCCAGGCGGGAAAACTCAAGGTTTGCCAGAGCTCATGCTTTTGCCTGCAGCCTGAACAGTCCAGCCTGTCTCAAACCCTTGTGCCTTTCGATAGCAGCTACACCTTACTGCTCTGCGAACGAGATTTGCTAACGAAAAATTACTCGATATTCGGGTGCCCACCAGCGCCAGGCCACTGCACGCGAGGAGGCCAGCATACACCTCACGGACGGAGACTCTGAGGGGACATCCAAAATGTAGTGCAAGTTTGCCGCGACCTAGCGCTGGCATTCCACACCAGAGCATCCAAGCTGATCCACAACCACGTGAAATCCAAAAGACCCTGAACCTAGGCTCTTTGCCATCCATCCCGGGACTGCTTCTTGCTCTGAACTCCTCTTGTAAGCCCACAAGATGCTGAAGTCCACGAGTCTGAAAACTCTCAAGCATTTTGAGAAGCCAGAATCCCAGCAAAGGGGAAAGAACTCAAAGACTCAACATCGCCTCCCAGTCGGCACCACAGTCTTTCGACAACCTGCGAGGTCGCTCAGTCACTCAGGATTAAATTCTTCATCGGCTGCCGTGATTAGGTGCTTGTGGTCCAGGGAATGGCCGTTTAGAGATGGTGTAGCAGAGAGTGGCGGTTGCTCTGCGGTTGGTCACCACGAGGGTTCCTGCATGAGACGGGCCGGGTTCTAAGCACATCTACGACACAACTTGCAACAACGTCCTTGCAGGCATGAGGCCTTCCGGTGCGGCTGCTCCAGGCCAAGGCGGCGAAACTGGTGGAGAAAGTGATCGTCAGAGAGATCGCGAGGAGCACCTGGCAGGAAACAGGGCCACTGGTGCCTCACTTGCGGGTGACGGATCAAAAAGACTGAATAAGGATCGAACCCAAACTCTTGCAACAAGGCTACCGTGAAACCTTTGCGGGTGACGGAAAAAATAGTTAATGATCCAAAAAATAAACCACAACGATGAAAAAAAAGAATGAAAATAGGATCAAGCACAATTGAACCGGTACTTTTTGCAACAAGGCTACAGAAAAAAAAACTGAGGGGGAGGGATAAACAAAAACAAACTTGTATCAAATTGTTAGACTGGTTGTAGTCGTAGTAGTCCCGTAGTGTTTACATAGGAAGACCTCTAATTTCGTTACGGCTGCATAGGAAAACCTTTATTTTCTCTATATCGTCATACCAAAAGCCTATAAAAGCCTCTATTGTCGGTGCCGGGGTCACGCAGCCGCCAAAAACCGGGGTCGCTTAGCCTTTGCGAGTTCGCACCGTTTTGGCACACTTCGCAACCAAATTTCAGGGTAATTTAACCACCGGGTTCAACTTTAGGGTTCAAACTCTCAGCTTCACACCGGTTCGGATGGATCACATATCTTAGACGCGCCCCCTCGTTTGGCGATTCGGATTGATCACATTTCTTTTGGCGATTCCGGTTCATCATGTACATTAATCACGCCCCCTTTTCTTGGCGTAATCATATGGAAGCATCATATCTCTACAACAGGCCACCTCGCTTGGCGATTCCGTTTCATCATATGTCTTAAACATGCCCCCTCAATTCGCGGTTCGGATTCATCAATTCCGGCTCAGCCTCTCTCTAAAACATACGACCGGCGATTCCGGCTCGTCATAAATCTACAACACATCCTCTCATTTGACGATTCCGGTTCATGATATATCTACAACACGCCGTCTCATTTGGCGATTCCGGCTCCTCATTATCTACAACACGCCTTCTTATTTGACGTTTGGTTCCTCATATATCTTAAACATGCCCCCTCGTTTGGCGATTCCGGCTCATCCTATGTCTTAAACACGCCTCCTCTTAGGCGATTCCGGTTCATCATACATCTGAAACACGCTCCTTCATTTGGCGATTCCGGTGCACCATGTATCTACAACACGTTCCTCAAGGAAGCTCATGTACTTTGAATCAAGCTTGCACGGCTTGAAAAAGCCGGGGGGTTGGGGGGGCGCAGCCCGCCCCTCATTTGCAAACAGAATGACAGGGTGCTCGCATGATGGGATCCAAAAACACTCGCATGAATTGAAGCTAGCTTACACGGCTTGGCGAGGTTTGGGGGGGTGCAGCTCTCGCCCCCTCATTGTTTCCTTGCTTTTTGCAAGTTTACCTAACGTATTTTTGTTTGATCCTTATCTCATTTGTTGATCCTAATTACTTGTTGATCCCTATCCCAACCAACATGCGGAGCCGTGCTTCCACTCGAACGGCTTTTTTCGCGAGAGCTTCCCTCCGTAAACTTCCCGAAGGAAAACATTCAAGCGTCTAGAGTCTAAACCACCAGAGGAGAGCAAGGCTTGCCCTGTCAGGCGATGCGTGAACCTCCACTTCCCCTCACTGGGTCGGTCAAGAGTTGAAAGGCCAAGCATACCCGCGCAGCCCGGGAGCTCCCGAGCTCACAGCCTCCAGGAAAAGCGCGCAACTTCAGGTAACCCCGCAGGACGCGTTGAGGACATCCGCCCTCGTCCGCCCTCGCCTGTTTCCCGCTCCAATGCGCAAGGACGAGCCCGACCACAAGTGGGTAACCGTGCTAGAATTTGCAAGCGTCTTGCCGTTTCATTCATCTTCCTGCGATCCTTTGTCTAAATTTCAGACGAATGCATACCCGGACCAGGAACTCGAATGGCAATTGCCGACGCGCAAAGTCACACACGAGAGCACAACGATATGGTTCCTACAAGAATGTGCGGCAAAAAAGCTGCCCAGCTGGTGAAGAGCGAGAGGGCGATGTCGAGAGGAGCAAGTTCCAAAAACGCACGCTGATGCAAAACTACCGAACACAGAGGACCCTAGATGCGGGAACCCATGCGCCATCATCGTCAGAGGTGGCTCCCCACCCGCACTCTCTCTGGAAGCACTAAACAATGCAGAGCCCCACCTTGAGAGTGCGAGGTTTGAACGACACGGTCGCGGTGGATCGCTCGATGGTGCTGTCCTGTTCCGCTGCAGAGGAGACCAGACGCGAGGCCACCTTCAAGGGAGCATAGTCGCCGCCTTGGGAGGATGCGGGGTGGAGATCTGTTCTTATTCGCGGTGCGAGGTCTAAGGTTGGGGGCAGTGGGCTGGCATCGGGCTTTTGGCGGACACTGGGGCCATGCGCCACGCGTTCCTTGCTTACGCCGACTTAAAGCCAGAAACCAAAGCCTCACCTAAACCAGCTGGCTCTACACTGGGAATGTCTGCATGACGCTTTGCCAAATCAGTCTGAAGCCTCAAGTCTCAAACCTTCAACGCTAGGTGCCAGTTGATAAAATGACCACTACGAGTTGCATGGCCTGACGTAGTTTGGGGGGCTTCGTAAACTTCCATGGTGATTTCTGTTGCCTCCCAGTATTCCATCCGATGCAAACCAGTACGAGAAGAAGACTGCCGCATCACAAAGCCTTCAAAGCCACTGCGTGGCCTCACTCTCCCCCTCTCTTCCAGAAAACACGTACGCGTGTTTTGCAGAGGTGCCCTTGCCTCCGTCCATACAATAGCAGGGTCGACCAGAGTTATATGTGAGCAACCCTTCCGATTTGGCATGATTGTCTTGGAACAACGTCACGCGCCCTGACTGCCGAGGGATTTCGGTGCTGCACCCAAGAATTCGCAAGCAACACGTGGCTCCTTTTAACTAGCTGACTAGATACCTGAGCCCGGATCGAACCACGACATTGCTGTAACGTCGACACACGAAACTAGATTAGATCGACACTTGCCGGAGACCTACTGAAAGGAAGTAGTCCGTCCACACCCGAGTGCAGCCTGGTTGTGCAGGATCTGTCTGTGGCCCCCGTTCAGCGCATTTCAGGATTAACGTGCCAGCGACCGCCACAAGGAAGGCGATGCCAAGCATAACCAGCATCCAAACATGCCACCTGAGAGCATGGGATTCAACAATTGTGAATCTTCCGAAGTCTTCCGAAGGTGACAGGCTGACTTCAGGTTCGGTGCATTCTCGGAGTGAACCCTTGTTGGGGGGTGGTTCCTACCGCTTCAGCCTTTCTGAGCTGCTACTGTTGACAAACACCGCAAACTTAGGCTCGAACCTCGGGTCCAAACCCCTGGACGTGAACCCCAGATGTGCATGCGCTCTCCACGCTTAGGGCGACCCACTTCCCTGTGCAACCATCCGAAACCCTGCCGGAGCCTCGCGGCGGTCTCGGGTGCCTCCATGTCGTCTATCTCTTTGACCGTTGGAAGGAAGGGCTCTTCGACCAGTGTGAAGTTGTTCCATCCTGCGGCAAACAAACGGAAAAATGTTTGTGCTTTTGCCGGGAAGCGCTCTGCAGGAGAACGACCAGCCCTCGGCCTGTGATATCTGGGAATAGGAGGCACTCCACCACCTCCATCAGAGCGATGAAAAGGAGCTTCATCGCCCTCAAGCTGCAGAGGTTCTTTGCCTCTGCGAGCTTTCAAAGTGGGACCTTTGCCCGGCCAATTCACAACCATGCAACCATAAATTTGGGAACTAAAGCCCTCAACCAACTGAGATGCTTGTGAGTAGATTCCCCCGCTGAGCATAAGTGCTTGAGCAACCCTTGGGACGAAGTCATCCGTCTCAGTGCTAGCACTTTTGGTACCTTCCTACATGTAGGCCATCCAGCACCGATGAAAGCTCGTTGAGAACGCTGAAAAAACATGTTCACATCGGGGCCCTGGGCAGGTCTCACTTCCTGGACGGAGCCAAAGCAGCGAGCGAAGGCAAAGAATCCGCTTCAGGGAGCCATTGAGGGTATGCTCGTGTTGAAGCCGGACATCAGAATTTATTCGAGGAGGTGAGAGGGGACAGTGGCCGGAGTCAAACTTGACGGACATGCGAAGCATACGAATGCATCGGACCACAGCGGTGCTTCGGTGGAGGAGCCCAAATATCTGACTGCTCGCAGATCTTGAGCATCTTCAATTGCCAACCAAAGATACTGACAGAGCCCCCCAAGCCTCACACACTCAACCTTAAACGATGAACCACCCAATGTTGCCGCATCCACAGGTTCCAACGAGGCTTGTAAGAAGAAAATCGCCCCAAAAAGTGAGCTTCCTGCTCCACCCCACCCCGAAAGACAGGTGCAGGCCCTTTTTGCTCGCGCGCCCATCTCTCTCTCACTCTGGCTCTGGCACGCGCGCACAGCAATGCAGTGCGGCGCGTAAAGTCTCCGTCCGTCGGTGGGCTAAGCAAGCAGCGGACGGGCCAGAGCCGAAAGCGCCCCGACCCGCCGCCCGCAACAAAATCCCCGCAGGCACTCCCTTGCCGATCCAAGGAGCGAGGCATCGACCCCAACAATCAAGCCGTCCATCAAAAAGCTGACCCCAAGCTCGGTGAGATCCAGACCCCTAACGAACACAGCGTCGAGCCTCAAACCCTGAAAAGCACTGCGGAGGGCCTGCCGGACTAAGTACAGCCGCGTAGCCACATTGGGCGGGGCTGGAAGAAAAGCTTGTGTGCTGGCCGACAACCAGGAACCCTGTGATCCCTGAACCGGATAAACAAAACCACCACGACAGTGAAGCATGAAAACCACCTCAAGCCAAGAGATCCTGTGGGCCTGTTCGGACTCAGCATCCTGTACAAACATAAAACGACAAAGATTCTGCACAAAATCTGTAGGAAAGCTTGCCGCTGCCGCTGTTGCCACAGATTGCCAGTTGACGGGAAGGCACTCCTCAAGATCCAGTACCCTCGCGACTGCGGGTAGCTCATCACGAACGTCTTCATCCGCAGCCTCGATGCCGGAGTTTCCATCATGGCGGTCTCCCAGAGTTGCAGCCGCAATACCGAAGTACATCGCCCGAAGCGAGCGGAGCGCCCGAAGCGTGAGGCCATGATAATCCAAGGCTCTGCCCAACACCTGCTGAAGATCAGCCGGCCGGTTGGCATTCGTCAAGACCGCCAAAGTGTCCGCATGTTGATTTCCACACTGTACCCAATCTTCAAATGGGGATTCGGTCAAAGTCCGATCCAGATGAGATGGCACATGGAAAACCTGGAAGACCTCCTGTGGCAGCTGGTCAAGAAGCTCGGCCAAGTACGTCCAGAGGTCCGCGTTGTCCTGGGGAAGCTCTTGGCCCGATTGCCAAGCCTTTATGCCGTCCACAGCATTGAGCGCATCTGACCAGACCATACACGGCACCGCATTCACGAGAGCAAATTTCGCCGCTGAGATCAAAGCCCAAAGCTCAGCCCGGGGAGCAGTCTGCAGTAATCCGGGGACGGGTCCACTGGACACCGGCCGGCCATCATCCAAGACCACCGCCCAGGCGGCCAAAGCAAACTCGGGTGCCTCGGAGTTCTGGCACGCTCCGTCCGTGAACAGATGATGCCAAGAAGTGCCAGACCCTGTACTCCAAAAGACCCCCGAAACATCAACCACCTCTGAAAGCAAGCGCCTGAACTCGGGGAGATGCGGGTTCGCCGCTGGAAGCAGATGGTGCGTAAGGGCACAAGGGAGAGTATCCCAGGCTTGCACGATCCAGGTGTGCGCAGCACGTTGATCATGGAACCGTGGGCACTGGCAAAGACGGTGCTTGACCGTGTCTGGCACTCCACAGTGGCGACACAACTCCGCGGTCGGGGCGTATTTCGCATGCTGTGCTCCGAAGAGGAAAGCCCCGGAGCGAATGGCAGCAAGTCTGGCAGTGTCAAGTGCCGTCAATGAGGAAAGGTCAGCCCGAAGGAGTGGGGCATCAAGGCTTAGAAGATCGTGCATACTCTGCCTGTGGCAGTGTTGTGTCGCCACAAACTGCAGCCATGAATGCTCCAACAGACGATGCAACAAAGCAGTCGGCATCTGAAGAAGATGGTGCCGCAAACCCTCACCATCCTGCACCCAAGGAGGATCAAGAACCTGCCAGCCGATCTGTCCGAGGACCTGCAAAAGCTTAGAGAATGGACCATGTCGCAGCCGACCCTGGAAAGAGCGCATGAAGCGAGTCCACATTGGAAGCAAGCTGGCAGAAGAGGAGGCCATGCGACGGATGTCCCGAACGCAAGCCCAAAGCTGATAGAACCCCGGATCCTGTTCACAATCACCGAGGACGGAGAGCCTCAGCATAGAACTTGATCCAGCTGGGCGGATGCGCAGTGCACCGGTGGCAGCGGCGCGCAGCCTGCCGAGCTCGGAATCCGCTAGAGGGCAACCCGAAATCGCATGGAGCGCCCGGGGCCAGCACTTACCTGACAATGCACGAAGTTTTTGCCAGAGTGGAGCCCGAGAGCGACGAAGAGAAGCCCACAAAGAGTCAAGGGTCGAGCATCGGTCACGGAGCAGACGGTTTCGTGTAGCTGGCACAAAAGAGAACAGGCCACCCAGTTCCCGTGCAGATTCCAGCACCGGCAGCCCCAACCCGGAAAGACCCCTGCGGTCCGAAGGATCCGTAGCCCAAACGTAGGACTTTGCAGCATCCAGTTCAAGGCCAAGCATGTCCGTAAAGCATGTCGTGGTCTGCACCGCACTCGCTACTGAACCGGGGCTTTCGGCCAGGCACGAGAAGTTGTCTACGTATGTGAGGGCCCGCACAGACGGTGCAAAAACCCTCATGTAAACATGATAAGCCCAATCTGCCAACGTCATCGCCAAAGGGCTAAGCGGGCACCCCTCGGGGAAGCCTCTGGTGGAGGCTATGGCCTCTCCAATGTGTCCTCGAATCAGGATCCGTCTAGTAGTGGACTGGAGAAATGCAGCCCAGGGCCCAATCAGAGTCCACGGAAGTCCAAGCTGAGCACCCAATGCAAGGAGAGGGAGGCGAGGGAGAGCGTTGAAGCACTTCACTATGTCTGTGCAGTAGCCTAAGATGGGACAGCCTTCCTGAATGGCCAGCTCAATTTCGCATTGCATGGTATACCAGAGATCCATCGCGGAATGGCCCGGCAGAAAACCGTGTTGCCCATGCGATATATGCGTGCACAGCAAGCGCAATCCCTGGCGAGCACGAATACCGGCCCAGGCCCTGTACACTACCGAATACAAGCAAATGGGGCGGTAGGCCTGCGTGTCAGTCCGCCCATTCTGCTTATTAAGCAAGCACAGAAATCCCATCAAGAGTTGTTTTGGCCAAGGGCGCCTGGAGTTTTCAATTTCGGCAAGGAAAGCCAAGAGCTGCAAGACCCTTTCAGTTGGCATGTGCAGCAAGTCCAGCCTAGCCCAGCCATCAGGACCTCGGGCAGCCCGAGGCTTGAAACGACGGATTGCCTGGCGCCACACCGGGACAGTAATGGCAGGAAGCTCCAAGGAACAACGAGGCATGTAGGCCGCAGCGAAAGACAAGAAGCGATCCCAGGCTTCGGCAGGGATCGAGGAAAATTCCCCCCAACGGGAAGACCAGAGCTTTTTGAATTCATAATGAAGATCGGACACGGAGGAGAGCGTCTGTACCTGCTCAAGTTCATGCCCGTCTGGCGCTTGCAAGGGAGCCGCCAGGGTGCAGACGTCTTCTTCAGTCTTGGTAATGTGGACTGGCACGCCATCCACTTGCCAGAAGGACGAACCCCGAGCATCGGGCTCACCTTCAACTTGCACCTGACAGCGATCCTCAGAAACAGCCAAAATGGCATGTGTTGTGGTGATGGTGAGTGTGTCGGCCTGGGAAGGGGCAGGCTCCCTCAGTTCGCGATACAACTGGTTGATGTTGGTCTCATACCTAGAATCCACAATGCGCAGCTTCTGGCGGAGATGCCAATCCTCAAATTTGCGATTGTTGAGTCGAAAGTCATCCAACAGCAGGCTAACCTCCCTCGCACCAGGAACCCCAATAGGCAAGAAAGGTAGCCCGCCTAGGATGCGGGCGGGTCGATTGGCCCACCAAGCCTCAAAACCTCCCGAGAACCCTCGTGCACGAAGAATTGATCGCCAGAGGGACACTCGGTACTCGCAAGCCTGTGGACTGACATTGGCAGCATGGACAGCATGTCGTAGGGATTGGATGCGGCGAAGCTGTTGAAACCATCTCTTGACCTCAAGGCAGAGACCATCATGCCGCATGGCCTCCTCGCCTGGACGGCTCGGACTAATGGGGGGCCGATCAGCCTGATGTTGCTGGGGCTGTTGTCGACGGCCACGGCCAAAAGCATTGCGAGGAAGTTGGCCTCCAGGCGTGTGGATGATGAAGCCCTGGAGGCTGCGCTCGAATTGGTGGCCAAAGCGTCGGTACCACACATCAGAATCCTCGGACTCAATCGGATCATGCTGCCCCACCTCTTGCCAGGAGGCAATAGAAGCCTCCGCCCAAGGGATTTCTGCGGGAAGTGGCCAAGTCCAAGCCGGAACTGATACATCAGGCAGGCGGAGCTTGGCGATTACAGTAGAGTGCTCCTGAAACACATCCAAAACGTCAACTTGCGAGCACAGGGCAATTGCCTCAGGAGACAGCCATACAAAATCCCTGTACGTGGCGCGCTTACAGGTGGGTCGGGGTTCTTGGCCCCAGAGCTGGGTGGCAAGGGTTTGTGCATCCTGCCATCCATTTGCTCGCCAAACAGCACATTGTTCTAAAGAGTCCACATCGTGATTGAAGTCGCCCAGTATCAATCTGACTCCTCTCATTCCTAAAACCACCTGTTTAGTCAACGGCTGAAGCATGGAATCCGTTCTAGGCAGTGCATCAGGCCAAGTGGGGCCTTGTGGGTAGCCATACACCGTCGCAACAGTGATGGCTGTGGCAGCGGGGTAATGTTGACAGACAGACACCCGGCCAGATTCAAAAAGCCCAGCTGGCCAGACCAACTGAAATGGACGACTCGCAAAGTCAGAAACCTGCAAAACTCCGGTCCAGCTACCAGCCCAAGTGGAATGAGAGCGAAGAGCTGCCGGTGCGCCACCATGTACACGAGCTTGCCGACCCTGCTGGCTGGCAAGCCGGCGAAGCTGGGCTCCAGAGGAACAAAGAGTGACCGCCGAAAGCTGGGTCTCCGAAAGTCCATGGATCCCAACCCCAAGATCAAGAACATGTGATTCTTTGCCACGAAGGCCAGACGGGTTACTGCTAGACACCGCGAACTCGAGGTCCGGGCCGGGGTGTTCCGCCTCCCCGAAGCGTTTCACCGCAAGTGAAGGATCAGCGGACTGAGCCGCATCGACATTGAAAGACTGAGACACAGACGAGCCCAGCCTGAAAGCCAGTGGTGCCTGGTCTCGCCAAGAAGCAGAGGGCCGCGCCCGTAATCCCAACTCATCAACCACAGACGACTTGGAACCATGAGGCGAATCGACCTCGGAAAAATCGAAAGCCTGGCTTGGGGCCAGCTGCAGACCCGCAGCTCCGAGTAAAAGCGAAAGCCAGATGAGGGAACGAAGCACTGAATTGCACTGACGGAGGAAACCACTGAACCACGGCCCGCCCTTTCGTTGCAAAGGGCGACCGGAGCGCCCTAGTCAATTGATGCGAGGCTTCTTGTCCGCAAGAAGAGCCTGAATCTGCTCCAGTTGGCCGGCAAGTTGCGCCGACATCTGATTAGTCAAGGCACTCTGCAAGCTGCTGACCTCGGTTTTGACAGTGGTTTGAAGCTCCGAGCGAACCTTTACCAGCTCCCCTTGCTGCTCTTGCACCGTGGCAGTGAGCTGGCCGATCTGCGAGGCCTGATCCGTGACCTTAGTGCCAAAGCTTTGAAACCAGGATTCGAACTTGGTGTTCTGGTGCCGGAGTTCATTGATTCCCACCTCCAGCTCATTGATGCGTTGGTCCTGGGCCGTGAGACCTGGTGGAGGAGTGAAGGCCTGGACCTGTTTGCGAACCTCCTCTTGAAGATCCTGAGTCAGGTCCTCTCTGAGAGTCTGCAGCTTTGAGACAACCTGCGAGGATGCGGCAGGCTCCGGTCGAAGTTGCTGGGAGCTGCGAGCTTTGGCCCAAGGATCGGGGCCCTCACTCCACGGGTCAATCGGAGTCTCAGCGGGCTCATCGGGGTCATCATCGAGAAGGATGCGCCGCCTAGTTTTGGCCGAGGCACAAAGGGCAGGCGGCCCACGGCGTGCAGAGGAGGTGTCCTTCTGCTTAGTCACCAACACGAAGTCACTGCCCAAGGGCAAGGCCTGCGAAGGCGGATCCCCAGCAGCGCCGACCAGCCAGGCTGCTCCAACGCTGTCCCCGCGATCCGGTTGCAGGGGGCGTGCGCACCAACCCCACTTATGAAGCAACTGAACCAGACTAGCGCGCTGGAAGCCGAAGGGTAGTGGATGTAGCCTGTACTTCGCACTAATCCGAACCTTTACGAACTGGTGCTGCGGGCGCAACGACTCAAAAACGATTTGTTCGTCAGCATCTTTGGTGCGAAGCCCGTAGCGGGTGCCCAATCGGGCCAATGCAATGGCCTTCTCCGTTGTTCGGAGCGAGTGCTGCGCTTGCTGGGCGGATGCCCCAGGGAGCCATACCACCGCCCAAGAGGGGTGTGGTCCGGTGCCGTCGGCTGCCCTTGGTTCGAAATACAAACCCGGCACAGCCAGCCTGAGCAGATGCGTGATGGCACTGGCCGGGACCCGCACATAGGCCTGGAAAAGCTCAGCAGTGACAGGAGCCGTACGAGCACCATTCAGCTTGCAGAAGCTCCGAGCCCATATATCCAAGAACAGGTTATCAACCGTTTCCTCCACAGCTGGATGGAAGCACTGGCAGGAGTGATTGCAGGCCGGGTCCTTGCAGACTCGCAGCTCCTTGACATTGGCCAGCAGGCTCCTGATGGGGGCCTCCGCCAGCTCTTCCCACTTGAAACGGCTCTCGTCCTTGAACAGGTTCAGCCTGCAAACATGAGTATCCAAACTTTCCACCTTCGGACCGGACCGACGTTGCTTCTTCGCCTTAGCATTTCCGATCTCCGTACCATGCTTGCTGTGCGCCTTGGCCTCAATGTGTTGCCGAAGCTCCTCGGGTTGTACCCATTTGTACTGTGTGGAGGGGCGGGAAGCCACAGCCTTCAATGCCTGCCAGACGTTCTTCTGTTGAAGTGCTTGTGCCAACGGTCCAGGCCCTACCTTTTTGACCGCACCTTGGATCCTCTCAGCGACCTGCTCCTGCGGGACACCTTTGGAAATCAGCACTTGGCCAATTGCAGCCTCCTGATCTGCCGAAAGGCCACCGCAGCCCTGCAACTCAGACGAGTGGGGAGGGAAACTGCTTACGAAAGCTCGTGCCCGATCAAGCTGACTACTCTCTGCTCGGCCTGTAATATGTGCAGCAGCATGTGCAAGAAGCAGCACCCCGCATGAATGTGTCTCCTTTTGCGTCCAGTGATGTGCTTCAACGAAAGACTCGAGCTTGAGATTACCCAGCAAACTCAATGCATCGGTCAGCTGTCGTGCTGAAGCTGTGTTCCGGCCTGGGATGCCATCATACACCGTGGCCGCCGCGAGCCCCAGCTGGACCCGAAAAGCGATCAAAGTCCAGTGCGCCTCTTGAACAAAAGGCAGCAACAAGAGGCAGGGCTCTGGAAAGGAAAAAGCACCAGGAGAAAACGCAAATCCATCGCGCAGCATGGTCAGCAAAGTGTCCAAAGCCTTTGGTGGCACAATGTGTGTGGAGCCAGCTGTTGTCGCAAGTTCCGAGAGACCACTCCATATGAGGAGGTCTGAACAGCCTACCCCGGGGGCGATGTCCAGTCCACCAGCTGGTTCACTGTGCGGGGGCGGACTGCGGGCAGCACGTTTTCGTTTGACCCGCAGAGTGTACGTGGGCCCCGCGGGTTGTTCAGACAGGATCTCTTGGCCTGGGACCGGGCGATCCGCCTGCCAAAGTGAAAGAGAAAACCCCGGGCCTACATGCACCCGCTCGGCGGCCAACAGCTCCGATGCTGTAACTGATCCTGGAAACTGAAACAATCGAAGCTTTGTTCCATCCTGAACACAGATGCTACCCATGGCTGCAGCTGTGGAGGCCACCAGTTTTGATCCCTGCTCGCAAAGGTTAGCCTTAAAAGCAGCCAAGATGTCCAAAGGGCTCTCAGGCGGCGTCCCAGCTTGGCATTGAGCCCAGTACTTGACGTTAGCTCCAATCCAAAGGGCCTGAAGTGGTGCAGACGATTGGCCCACAAGGCAAAGGGCAGCGCGAAGGCAGGGCAGGTGAAGCACCGAGGTTGGAAGGGAAATCAGCAGGCCCAACTCACAAGGATGAGGATGTCTCGGGCCCTCTCCCGTGCGGGCGGGAACCCCAAGACAGGCAAGGCCTTTTACGTTCATGGACATCGATGGTTGGGCCGGTCTTCTACCACAAGGGCAGGGGCGCAAAGGACATCCAATGCACTGAGTGGCGGGAGGTGCCTGGGCGTTGAGGTTCACAAGGCGGGACTCTCGGTCGGAGAGTAAGTCTGAGAAGGCACACTGCTCGGCATCATCCCAGATCAGCTGCGATTCAACTTGCTGAGACCACCCGGGCAACTCAGGCAACACATCCCCAACTAAGACAGGTGGCATAGCCGCGGGCCAGGTATGCAATCGAAAGACCGGCAGCGTCTTCGGCAGCAGCACAGCCCACCAGCGATGCCGCCTGGACGCCCACTGATGGGCAAGCTCCAAGCGAGTGTGCACTAACTGAAAGCCAGCCTTATCTGCGAATGACTGAAGAATTCCCAAAAGTCCTGGATGCAAGTCCAGCATCTGCGAACTTTCCAGCACAAGGCCATATGTCTGCAGGTGCCAAGCTGCAGTGAGGATGGCTCGTAACAGGCTGCCAGTCTTCGGAGGAACCAAACCCAAGCCCTGAACTCGAATCCCAAGGCACGGCATCCCTGCACACAGGATGCAGCTGACTCCCGCACATTGCTGATGCAGTTCGATGCGGACCGAGCGGTTTTCAATGTCACCTTCAATCACGTTATGTCCGTTCATGCGCAGGGTTTGACATGCAATTGCCAACCTGTCGAGGGCCAAGATGCCTTGCCCACCTGTGGCTGCAAACCCTTGTGTGATCCCGCCAATCCCTGCACACACATCCACGATCCTTCCGAAGGTATGTTCATCCCTTTGGGGCCGTTTTATCACCAACGAGTCGTCTTGCATCTGCAGAAATGGTACGCCTTCAAAGAAGCCCTGGAAGGCCACCCCATACAGAGTATAGACCTGACATGGCTCCAGACGGGTCGAGCATCGACATGTCTCCTCGTTCCAAGGAGCCAACAAACAGGAACCTTCAGGTCCCACCTGCCGAACCAGGACGACGATGTCGATCGTCGCTCCAGGGCACAAAGTGGAAAAGGAGGGGTCCCCCATGGCTTCAGGTCTAGGAACTCCCGAGGTTCAGTAGAAAGCGGCCTCACTACAGCTGGCAAGACTCGGGCCCGAGGCTGCTCGCGCGCCCATCGCACCAGCCGCCACCCGCCGCTTTGGGAACTTCTCACCGTTGTCCGGCCAGGCGCGGCCTTGCCATGGCACACAGCAAAAAAAAAAAAAAACGCAATACCACAGAAAATCACAATGCAACATAATATCAGTAGCAATGATACCTGATAGCACTAACCAAACCAGAATCGCTTTCGGGTTTCAACAGCGGCTGGGCCTTGCGCCTTCGGCTCGGGTCTCCAGATCGTCTGAGCTCTTTGCTCGCGCGGAGCACCGACCCTTCTGGGCGAAGAAACTGGAAATCCAACCCAAAAAACAAGATCAAAGCGTGCTTCCCCGCTTGTCTTCCTAAAAGAAAATCGTTGTAGGAAAAAAGCGCCGAAGAGCGGGCCTGCATGGAAGATTTGGGGGCAACTGAAGGCTCTAAAGCGACAAGTCCAGTCTGTGCGGTCCGTGCGACACCCCAACCTCCCAGGAACTCTTATGGAGACTTCTCTTTGCGTCTTTCTGCGTCTTTGCAGAAGACAGCGGCCCCCAGACCGCAAGGAGTCACAAGGACCGACAAGAGGAGCCCCGTTTCTTCCCAGAATTTCTTCGGCTCCCAAAGGTGCGAAGCTTCAGGTCTGCTCTTTGTCGGATCTGCTTCGGGATGCTCGGGCTCGGAGTCTTCGGCTCTTGGCTTCTGGCTCTCGGGCATGTGCATAAGTTTTGAAAAAAAGCATAGCCTGTTTAAAAAAAACTATGTGGTTACAAAACCTGTGTTCGTGTGGCGCAGAAACGAAAGCTGCACTACTGTCAACTCTTTCTCGTGTTGTCGGCTTTGGGGGTTGCCAGGCTTCCTGCCCGAGTCTATATTTCATCAGGCAACAGACCGACTGCAAGAAGCAAAAATCTCGGATGACTCAGCTGGCTGAAAGCAGAGCAAAACCACAGTTCACGAAGACTTCGGGGCCTGGAGTCGTTTCGGGGATCGTCGCAGGAACAGCTTGCGTTAGCCTTGTCACATCCTGTGATTTTTGTTCAAGCGTCGAAACAAGGCGGCATAGCATCGATGCACGCAAGCCAAAGAGAACCCAGACCATGAACTTGAATACGGTCCGGCCCAGAAGCCATGAACAAATTGCAACCAAAGCCCTCAACTTGCGAGGCCCCGACCTTCCGCTTGGCCTAGGCATGGCAGCTTTGGCCAAAGCCTGCAGATGCCTGTAGGCCGGATTTTGAGGTTCAGACGCTTTCAGGGTACAAAAGAAGACATATCCCAAGCCCTTCAAAGTCGGAGCTCGCAGCTTTGGTGGGGGAGTTCTGCTACGAGCATGCCGGCAGGATGGAGGAGCGTGCCGGTCGCAAACTCGGCTGGCCTTGTCTCTCGTGACTGGGCGGCCACGGAGACACAGAAAAATAGCCCCACCCTGACTGTCGGTCCTCTTGAAGACTGTAAGCTATCATATGTGCTGTGGCCTGACTTCATGTGGCGTTGACGGATGCTTCATCACGTGCCATGTTCAAACGGTCGCCCGCTATCAAGTAGTGGATGGTAGCAAATGTCAGTCGGCACGGGACACTGTGAACCGAACCGGCCACCAGGTCGCTGTTTGTCAGCTACGACGAGCCCACAGTGCTCGTGACGCGGACTCCTGGCAGTGAACAAAAGACCTTTGCACTGAGGAAAAGCCTCGGGAGTGTGTGGGCGGCTCCACGCTCAGGTGAAAGAACACTCAGACAAGGATGAATGTTAGAGGGTAGAGCTCATTTAGGCCCTGCGCGGGCTCAAACCAATTACTACGATTATTACTCTTATGACCTAGTATGCTTCTTATTCTTACGCTATGTTTATACTATCATTGCTACTATTATCATTGTTACCAATATTCTATTGTTATCCGCCGAGGCCAGAGGCCCAGGCGTTTTGGTGGTTACCTCAGGTACCCTCCACCTAATCCTCCTCCCTACAGCCCGAATGATTGGTGACACCCTGTTTTTGCGTCCGTGCCACCCCCCCCCCTCATTTTACCTGATTTGTCGGCCTCCCCCCCCCCCCCTCCCCTCCCTACCCTCCCCCCCTCCCCCCCCTCCCCCCCCACCCCCCTTGTACCCGTTCTCCTATCAACAACCGTCTAAAGGTTGGGGTTTGACAGGCCGCCCTAGCATAAAAAAACATCGACTGCCCCCTCGCCCTGCTACACAGCCGAGGCGGGCGGCGTAGCGTTAAAATTATCAACACTAATACATTATTAGCAATGGTATTGATCTTGTTGCAGTCTTCTTGAGGCTCTCCGGCAAGGCAGCCTCCAAGTCTCGGCATACAACGCTCTCAGAAGACTTCTAGGAGTCTGAGCCCTGTGGATGCTGTTGCGAAAGGTTGGTTTAAGGTTGAGGGTTTATTAGGGCTTAGAGCCACAAGGTCCATGGCCTTTCACCACAAAGGCTCCAGACCCTGTAGGAACTAAACCCCGTCTGGACCGCATAGCAAGCTCCTGGAGCCGGCCCTACTGCAGCTTCGGATCGTGAGCGTGAACCCACAAAACCTCAATGCCAGAGCCTTCCTACAGCCACAAAACTCCAAGGACCGGAAACTCAGCTTGAAAGTGTAAAAAGTCTCTTTGGAAGCCCAAGCCCCCCTGGCCCTACACTGGCCCCCCCCACACGCCTTTCTCATTCCCGGCACCTCCGCTCGAAGCCGGGCCGCGAAAACCGAGCAGCCGCCGCCGGGCCCGCCTCGGGAATCTTGGAGCTTCGAGGGCCGAGGGCTTTCAGGCTGAAGGTTTCAAGAATTTCGGGTGGTTAGGGCTTAGAGGGGTCCGAGAGTTTCAAGCATCTCGGGTGTTTAGCGGCTGTGCTAGAGTTCGTATGGGTTTGCTCAACCCATCTCGAGATCATCAGAGCCCTACATAAGCTTCTCGACTTGAGATCCGGCTGCGGAGGACTGCAAATTCGGAAAGGAAGTGCGGAAAGTCAGGGAAGCACCCAATACCAACGAATGCAAAAACCCTTGTCCCGACAGTGCCCGGCATACTTGCTCTCATTGCTGGCATCGCAGCCCATGCGCTGGGAAGAACAATGCAATGTCCAGGGCACCCCCGATGATAGCTTTTGGGTTGGGGATTGGTACAGCATGTCACGATTTGACTTCCAGATTTCTGCACCAGCTCCAGAATTCGCTTCGCTTGGACATCGCATGAAGCACTAAGCCATCCAGTTGGGAGTTCGAGCAGCACGAAGTTTGGGGATTCGCATGTGAGTGACTTGCTCGGTGCTTGAGGGTCCCGCTTGAACATAACATAGGTGTCTAACAGAAGCTCCTCCTGGGCTCAACTGGATCGTGCAGGGCACAGACGCTCAGATGATCGACTTTCTGAGCCATATAGGGCTGCTCTGGATGCCTTGTGACAGCACTTGAGCCGCACGAGACCATGAGAATGCAAGGCAGGTTCGGCGGAGCGTCTCTTCAGCTTCGGATGCAAGACACCGAGTGGCTCAATCCACGAAATCTGCAACTGACCCGAGTCCTCAAAGGTCCCAAACCAGCAAAGACCCAAGACCAACACCGAAGCAAGACTGCGATGCTAGGGCGACAAGCTTGAATGCTCGGACTCCAGCACGGCGCGGAGCGACCTCTGGTTTTTCGGCAGCAGATCCGAAGCGCTCCGGAGAAAGGCCACCCACCACCAGCGCGCCGAGGCCAAGGCCTCCCAGCCGGGAGAGTCGAAGATCCCCGAACTCTCACCACCCGAAGCCACGACCATAATTTGGGCCGGGCCTCGGGATCAAAGGAAGATCCTCTTCGTGGCCACTGGCAAAGCATCCAAGGCGGCCCGGAGCTTCTGCCGCACCTCCAAGCCTGGGCAGAGGTTTGTGAGTGGCAAGGCCGAAGATGCGACAGACTCCGAGGCGGGGGCTGAGCTCGTTGCTGTGCAGATCAACATAGGGATTTGTGAGCTGCTGCAGCTCAGAGAGGCTCTCTACCACTGAGGTGGCGCCGGCATCGCCTCGGCCGGGAGACAGGGGCTAGCCAAGAATCTGCGGGTGTAGGTGTAGACAAGGTGTAGACATCGGCAGAAACCCGGCTCCTCAGACTTCGGGGAATGTAGGTTGGGGCGTGGCTTCTTTGAAAAACAGGCTATCAGGATGACCCCAAGAGTGGACATCGGAAGAAACCCGGCTCTTCTGACTTCGGCGTGGGGGGCATGGGCTGCACCGAGAATCAGGGATGAAAGGTTTGGATGAAGATCCAACTCCAAGAAAGGATCTACAGTATCTCCAGATATCGGCCCTCCGGGTAAAGCAGCGCACTGTGGCTTCTTCGAGGCCCCGGGCCGATGTTGTTCTCGTTCAGGCTCAACACGAGTGTCTTCAGCTCCGTCAGCTCGCGGAGGGCAAAGGCCAAGGCCTTCGCGCCCTCGCGGCCTCGGTGCCCGGGGGCGCGCCCCCGTCAGCTGCAAAAGTCGCGAGGCAAATTGCTGCCTTCCCGAAAGGGACGTGCACGGGCATCTCGGCAGAAGGGTTTTCGGACGACATCTCACGGGAGCCGCCGCGGGAATCCAAGACTCTGGTGCAAATCACGGAGAGTCGAGTCCGTTCGGGTGCAGTTTGATAGTAAAAAGCAGAAGCTCAAAAGCACAGAAACGGAGTAATGGCTGGGGTCGGCTTGCGGGCCCTACCACAAGAGCTACAAAACAAAAAGTACGGTGGAGGAGCGAAAGCTGAGGCCCGCGGCCCAGGGAGTTGTATCGCAGCCCCAACTCCAGCACCTGCAGCTCCTTTTGGTGCCGGAGGCCCGCGGCCAGGGCCCGGGCCCTGTCAGCGCCTGCCGAAGGCGGAAAGAAGAGGAGAGGAGCTCTGCGAAACGCGCTCCGAAAGGCGCCGGGGCCGGGGCCGAAGGTGTCGCGGTGGAAGCGGAACTCGAGCTGCAGCTCTCGGAGCTCCGGGAGCTTCGGCAGGGCCCGGCAGAGCGGAGGGAAGAGCCGCCGGAACCTCTCCACTTTGTAGAGGCCTGGGAAGGCAGCGCACGCGGGTGTCTGGGCGGTGCCTCGGCTCCGGAGCTGAGCCGCCGGCGACCGCCGTAGCCGCTGAGATCAAGCTTCAGCTGCTGCGGCGCTTCCTCGAGCTCTTCCAATTCTATGTCCTGCGCGGGCGGCGGCGGCCGTGGCATGCCGTGGCTCTCCGGGCGCTGCCCGAAGACCCCGTGATGCGCAGGGAAACGAGCGGTCGTGCCAAGCAAAGGGATGGTTAGAAGGTCGCACCGGGGGTGGTCTGTTTGGCCTCCGGTTTAGTGGTCTGTTTGGCTTCCGGTTTCCAGGCTTCTTTGGATTGTTTGGAACAGTCTTTGCCCCCAAGAACCCGGCCGATTTTACTCGGTCAATTCGGGCCCGAAGTGGTGAAGAAACTTGCCGCACTTCGAAGAGAACGCACGAGCCTCCAACATGGACAGGAACTTGATGGCTGGGTGGGTGACGGTGCCCTTCACCTCCGGACAGCGACAGTCGCAGAAGATGCGAAGATGTGAGAGAAAGAGAGGGAGCAAGAAGCGTCACGAGCTCTCGTCACCCCGCCTGGCCGGTCCGGAGGGCCCTGGCCATTGCCACGGCGACCCCGTTGCCCAAATCGCTGTCCGTCAGATCGAGCTGGAGCTGGCTCACCCGGAGCGCCTGTGAGCAGCGCACTTTGCTCGAGCTTCAGCGGTCTCGGTGAGCCTGCTGCAAGTACAACAGAAGCCGCCAGCCTCGAGAAGAGGCTCCGCAATTTCGAGATTGGCTTCCGCAAGGTTCAGCTGCTTCAGGGTGTGATTATGCTTGACTGCCTGCACACATTGACAGAGCAAGGAATGCGCAGAAGCATCTGGCTGTTGTGGAGCCGAAGCATCTCGAAGCTCTTTGCAGTGCGCTCGCCAATCAGTGGCCTCTGTGCTGTGTTCCTACCGCCGCTCTTCCCTTTGGGAGGAAGCCTTGAAAGGCCTTCAACAACGTAAGCCACCATGCCAGCAGTGTGCATCGGCAACTGGCGGCGAGCCTCAACGACCTGGCGGGTGCCCTCCTCAAAGAGCTCGTTGTGCTGCAGGTGGAGCTGTGGAAGCTTCTTCTCCTTCAGGACCTGATCAGAAGTGGTTGGGCTGCGCCTGGCTTCTGCCTGAAACGCTCGGAAGATGCACAAAGGAAACACCGGCCTTCAGCAGCAGCGGGAGCTTGGGGCTGAGCTCACAGTGGACGATCTCCAGGCTCCTGAAAGCCACGGCCGTCTAGTCGGGAAGCCGCTTTAGCGCCGTTCAAGCTTCTCCCAAGGCAGTGCTTTGCGGCCGAGGCGCTCCAGCTTCGGGTAGCGCTCGAGACCCGACAGGGCGATGTCCAGGGCTTCCGCACCCAAGTCTACGAGCCTTAAGCTCTTGCACATCTCTGCCTTCTCTTTGTACACTTCCGCTTGCAATCTGCAGACGGTCTCTACGTCATCCAAATGCGTGAATTTGAGTTGGTGTGCTACGTTCTCTCGAAATGCCTCTGGCACCATCGGGGCGATTCCCCCCTTCTCGCCTTCCGGAGCGTCTACTTCGCGCGACAGGTTGGTGGCTTCCCTCGTGCTGGACCACTCCCTCTCAGCCGCACACCAGCCTCGCTCACTATACGGGGTATTATTCTTGACCAATTCAGTGACCGGCACTGGTTTCACCAGGCCGGTGGGGTGGTGGTACATCATGACGCATTCTTGCTTTCGCTCGGCTTCTGCGATGTCTGCTTCCGGTGTCAAAGACTCGATTCGGAGCGTACTTGATTTCTCATGGCAGTACAGCACATGCATGTGCTGCATCGCACGCCCGAAGCTGACATTCTGCTTCTGGGAGAGTCGCTGGAACTGATACAAGGATACATAATCGATGAACAGCCATTCTTTTCCCGTAAGAGCCTTGGCTAGCTTGGCAACCTGGTAGCCGTACGGATCACAGTGTTCCCTCGACTCCCAGCAGTGGGACAGCGAGACAATCTGGGTGCCTTCAGGCGCCTTGCCATCGGCCCAGGCTTGGACCTCCGAACGTTGACAATCAATGGGAAAACTGAGGGAAGTGCAGGTTGCAGTGGGACCTCCTCGTGCGTGACAAGTGCCGTGTGGCTTTCGACGTAGGCGGACTCCGCTTCCTGGCGGCGCGGGAGCCGCTGTCCTTCCTGCTGCAGCTTCAAAATGAAGTGGGCACGCACCTAGGCAGGACGCTTCACTGCTTCACACAGCAAAACGGTCAGAGGCATGATCCGTCACATGCAGACTTTCACACACAACAGGAAACATCATCGGATGCCTGACTGGCTGCAGCAATTTGCAGACTTCAACACTGCAGCCCGGGGTGTGAACCAAGCGGATGTCCGCTTCTTTCAGGAAGTCCGCGAGCCCCTGCTTCTGCGCCAGGTCGAAGCGCTTGGACTGGCGCAGGCGTTGTGTGACATCACGTTGGCTAAAGTTGCACACACCCTCACCCTCACATCCCCCACGCCCCCGGCCTCTTGCGGCACCGCAGGATCCGGGCGGCGGAGGCGGCGAGCCAAGTCCTCGCAGCTCAGCAGCCCCTCGCCTCAGCAAGGAAGCGTCCACCACAGAGCATCTTTCCCAAAGCCCACAGCACACAGCAGTTCTTAGCTGCCAACGATCGGGGACAACTTCTCGCACGACGTCCTGACCGAGTCGCTCGGAGGACATGCCATGTTCAACAAACTAGGCGTGCAGTCCCTGCCTGGAGCATGTCCACGGTGAAACGGTCGCCTCAGGCGCGCTGGGAGAATAGTTATACACGTGTGACATCCGAAATCCCAGCAAGACCCTGAGGCAGCTGCAAGGCTCTGCTTGGAGTTTCATGGGTAGTTATAAGTAGGGTTAGACGTCCCCTTATGTGAGTTATAAGTATAGTTACCCCACTCATAACCCCACTTATACCTGCCCATGAACCTCCAAGGCATGTGTTGTAAGGCTGCTTCGCCGTCCATGCAACAGTTGGAGAGTCAGGGCCAGTTTATGCTTCGCTCTTTGACTTGAGAAGTCTCTGGTAGGAATGTTTGGACTCGCCACATGCCACCCAGCTGTGTCCTCTACCTGATTTTCGGTCGGCTAAAGATATAGCTGAAAGAGAACCTTTGTGCTAAGCCTTATGAGCTTGCTGATCATTTCTGACTTCTAAAGGAATTTGAGACCCCACTTGCAGCGGAGGGCTCTGGCCTTTCAGGTTCCTGACGATGACGTGGAGAGCATCCTTGGAGATCCTCCGCTTGCCCTGACCACCCTGGCATGGGAGAGGCGATCACGAAAAAGTCCTCCTGGCCTTGCTTTCTGTTCTGCGGTTCACTCTTTCATCAAGCCCCGCCACAATGCAATCCGAACGCGGGGATGCTACAGCAATCGGCCCGGATGGGTCAGCAGGGTGGAAGAAGAGCAAATTCCGCTACTCCGTTCGAGGTCACAAGCAAAATGTGACTCCGGTGCATGTCCAATTCGCCAAGAGATCCCCGCGCGCACTGTCACGTAGACATAGCTAGACCCCAAACTGCAGACACCGCTATGCCTGAACCGCCTGAAGATGATGTCGTCCCAATTTGCAGGGTTTGGTGTTTGCATCAGCTGCCCCAGAGCCCGCGGCACCAGCTGGATGTCAGCTTGTTCGAGGAAGTCTGCCAGGTCGTTCTTGTTTGCGAGGTCATACTCATGTGGCGCCTGCACGGCCAAGCAACGCCTCTCTAAATCTCTAAACATCCTAGGCGACATCCTCGGACTCCTCGTGTGAGGCCCACGCTGCCTTGCTTGGATCTGTCCATGATCTGTCGTTCATTTGTTCATTCCCCCGCAACACTATGAGTTCCCGTGCCACCGCCCATGCCTCTCCAGCAACAAACGCTCAGAATGACAGAAACGCTGAGCACTACGGAACCCGGCAAACAGCAAGGAACCCACGGCCCAGGCCTCACTCGCCATCTGATTCCTGGCCTTCGGCCTTTCCGGGAGGCGGTCTTCGGCAACCAGAGTGAGCAGTGAGGAGTGTCTTTAGTAGGATGCACGGAAGGAGAGTCCCAAGGAGGGTTGGATGGGGTTGGTAGACGCATGCAGAAGGCTTTCTGTGTACTTCCGCGCCGTGTGCAAAGACTTTACAAAAACACTGTCCAACCCGACATCTTCAAAAACTATCGCAGCCAAAGCCCTCCACTCGGAACTGCGAACCCGCGAGGCCCCCACTTCCTGCTTGACCCGGGCCCGGCAGCTTTGGCAAGGCCTGCACACCGGCAGTCGCAATTCAGAGGCTTTCAGGGTGCGACAAAACAATGTAAACGGCTTCGAAGGTAGAGCTCGCAGCCTTGGGGGCTTACAGACGACTGCAATGGAAGACCTCTCAAATGCTCAACCCATCTCAATCCTGGACGTCAAAGCCCGAAGCTCCTAGAAGACTGAGATCCTACTTCTACCGGTCGAAGAAATGTCCGAAATGCCCAGAAGACAAAGGCTCAGGCCTCTCGGGACCACTCGATGCGACGGCAACTACTGCGTCGTCGTGGGGGTTGGGGGGAACTTTGTTGAGCAGGAGCGGACGTGCGGCGCAAGTTGTAAACAGTCTGCTTCAAAGGCAGCCTCCTCGTGCGAGCTCTTTACAGAAAGCTTTGTACTTCGCGAACTCCAGGCATGGAGGTAAAGGTAGAAGGTGCAGGGGGTCAAGAAGGAAGATCCATGAATGACTTGTAGCGTTATCCCACTGTGGTCCCTTTTTAGTTGCAGTACAACATACTCCCAAAACCTGAACCCTAAACCCTGAGTCCCAAACCGCTTATTCTGATTAGTAAGGCACAGATGTACCGAAATTAGCTGAGGCCCAAGCCGCCGCAAGGGACCAGAACCGAAGCTGAAGGCTTCGGTTCAGGTTTGGGGTTTAGGGTTTAAGTCATTTTGTATGGAGTCCGCTTCTCACCGTAGCCCCTGGTTTAGTGTTTAGGATAAACTGTGTCGTCACCGTCTTTTCGTCTCTGCAGCCATCAACCGTCGAAGTCTGTGATCCTTCCGCCGCGGGTTTTCGCCCGGAGGCCTGCAAGCGTATGGGGCCCTTCTGCGGAGTCAGTGGGCTTCCCGTTCCGTTTGAGAGGCTTCCCCGCTATGCCGTGGAGCCCATGCACAATACTGGGTAGCAGTGCCTTCTAGAGTCACTGTACCTTTGCTTATCACCAACAAAATCTCTGTCGAGGAGCGTAAACACGCTGAACCCAGATATTGGGTCTACATTGGGTATCGATGGGTATCGCGTTTGTCTTGTCTTGCGTTGGGGTGTTAAGCTGTAGCTTCTGCGGCTTCATGGCAAACCAAAGTAAATTGTGCGGCTGAGAGAATGCATCATTGGCATATTTCCTGGATTAGACCCCCCCGTCCAAAAACTCCTTGAAGATCGACCGCTTCCCTTCCTCAACTCAACCCGACGAAGGGCCTGAGAGGCCGATCAAACTCTGCTTGGGCACAAACAGGGCCGCGAAGGTGGCTGCCTCTGGGAGGTTCTTGTCAGGAAGAAATCTTGAGGCTTTAAATTGAAGGGTCTCTACATTTAAGGGATTTGAACTTAAGGGTCGCAAGGGAAAGTAAGCTATCACAAAGACTCCTTGCCGCCGTCGCACTAGCGGGTTGGGCTTACTGGCAGCGCTCCGAACATCTCCGAACTGTCCTTCGGTAAGGGAAAGCATTTAGGGTGTTAGGTTCCCCCATGGCCTCAAAACCCCATGTAAACCCAAGGGCCCTAAGGGTTTAAAGGGTTTAGGGTTTAGGGGAGCATGCTGCAGCCTCGCGAAGCTTTCTCTGCAGTGCCGCAGGTGTTGCTCTCATTCGTTTGGCCGCGACGCAAGCTCTGCGATCCGGTTGAGCTCACTCCCTCAACGTGCTCTGGTAAAGCAGTCGCAGAGTGACGTTCGCATGTGCTGGTTCCTTGCACTTCCCATTGTTGTTTCCAAACTGCTTGCGAAACCAACGATGCTTTCATTCTGGGCACTCGCAGACGCGGAAGTACGGTTCTTCGTTGTCGGCATAGACGCTGCTGCAGCTCGAGCGACAGCCGCATTTCCACAAAAAGTATAGCATGGCATTGCCCATGATCCATGCCGCTGCCGCACCGAAACCGGTATATTCCGGTATATCGATCCAACATGTCTTGATCCGAGGTCTTGCACGAAGTCAGGACGCCCTCCCTGCCGCAAGCCGACAGAGTCACTGTCTCAATGCAGAGCAGCACAAGAAAGACACAAGGTGAGAGTATGTACCAGTCGGCCGCAGTCATGTACTGCTTTTGTGGAAGCTTATCGTCGATGACGTAGCGATACGCCAAAACAGCCAGGAAGCAAGTAATGAGGTGGCCCAGGCGGCCGCTTAGGTGGCTCAGCGAGATGCGCAAGCCGCACAGGCTGACGAGGTTCACCATGAAGGCCATGAGCAGCACGCTATGAAAGTAGTAGGATCCATCACGCTGCAAATGGATCAGGATTGTGGCACAGGATCTCTGTATACCGTATGCGTAGTGCTTGTCGCAGTAGCGAACGTAGAGCAAGCTCACCTTCTTCCCGCTTGGCAGATCACTTCCCGGGCACCACATGTCGCATGTGGTGATTCCTTCCCATGTGTCCGACAATGCCCGGCATACTTGTTCTCACTGCTGGCTCTGCAGCCCATGCGCTGGGAAGCACAATGCAATGTTCAGGGCACCCACAAACAAAGTTGTGTTGGGAATCGTTGCAGCACGTCACGATTTGACTTCGAGAGTACTGTACCTCCTTAGTCCGTCTATGCTGTACTACTTAGAGAAGATGCTTCTGTCCTTGATCCAATTCGCTCGGACATCCCACCACAGGGTACAGGAAATGCAGTTATGGAAGCACAAGCTCCGGCGTCTCACATGTCGCTGGGGTTTCTGCATGCAAGATCATGCAAGGCTTGCTCACTGCTTTAGGGTTAAGTGCATCTAGATGATCGACCTTCTCAACCATTTTTGGGCTGTTGTACATGCATTTTTAAAAAAGCACTTGAGCCACAGGAAACCGAGACAATAAGAATGCATGGATGCACCTCGCTGCAGTCCTCAAGGTCTGAAACCACAACGGCCTCAAGACCTACACCAGAACCTTCACTGGCATCTGGTACAGCAGTAGCCCCGTTCCGCGCCCAAGCCGCGCTTAAAGAAGGTGAGATCTAGAATCTAGATAAGTGTGGATGCTTCCAGCACGGCGCTCAGCGACCTCTGCTTTTTCTGCGCCGCGCCCAAAGCCGCCGGCAGAGCACCGAGGCCTCCCAGCCAGGAGTCGAAGCCTGAATCCCCTACATACACCGCACAGGCCCGGCCTCCGATCAAAGGACGAGGTGTTTCCGGCGCACCGCCAGACCGTCGAAGGCGGCCCAAACCTTCTCCTTCTCCTCCTCGCCTGAGCTTTGCTTTGTGTTCCAAGGCCCAAGGCCACATCATCTCCAGGCCTTGGCCCGGACGGCGCGTTTTGTCCTCCAGATCAAGATGGAGATCCGTGAGCCGCAGCTCTCGCAGGCTCTGCACCACCGCCATGGCGCCGGCTGGGCCTCGGTCGAGATTGGCGGGGCCAGCCACTGGAGTGGACATCGGCACAAACACGGGTCTTCAGACTTCGGCGTGCTGCACCGAGAACAGGGATGCAAGGCTTGGATGAAGATCTGACCCCAAAAAGGATCTACCGTATCTCTCGATATTGGCCCTCCGGGTAAAGCAGCAATGTGGCTTCGACTTCTTCGAGGCCCCGGGCCGATCTTGGTATTGAACAACGCCAACGCGAGCTGCTCGAGCTTCGTCAGCTCACAGAGGGCGGAGGCCAAGGCCTTCGCACCCTCATCGCCTCGGTGCCCAGGGCCGGCTGCCCAAGTGCTGCTTGCAGCTGCAAGGAGCGGAGCTGAGGTCCCAGGCCCACGGAGTTGCCGTACAGCTCCAATTGCAGCCTTTGCAACTCCTTTTGTTCGCCGAGGCCCGCGGCCAGGGCTCGGGCCTCGTCATCGCCTGGCAAAGCCGGAAAGAAGAGGAGCCTTGCCCGCCGCACCGCCAAAGCCGCCGGGGCCGGGGCCGAAGGCGTCGTGGTGGCCGTGGAGGAGGAGCTCGAGCTCTCGGAGCGGCGGGAGCTTTGGCAGGGCCCGGCAGAGCGGATGGAAGTGCTGATCGAACTTCTCGCCTCGGGGCCACAGGGATCTTCCGCAGTGCAGCCACGGGGCTCGGAGCTGAGCTGGCGGCTGCTCCGGTTGAGATTGAGCGAGAGCTCTTGCGCTTCCTCGAGCTTTTTGAACTTTCTGTCCTGCGCGCAGCGGCCGTGGCCCCGTCGCCGGGCACTGTAAAATTGACACAAGGAAACGAGCAAAGGTGGTTAAGAAGCTCGTATCGGGTGGGGTGGTAGAGGGATGTAGAAGGCTTCCGGTACTTAGGAGTCGTTATAGGGTGTTTGGAAGATTCTTTGCGCCTATAGGTCCTGCCGTCGGCTTAATTCGTTCCCGAAGGGCTGAAGGCTGAAGAACTTGCCGCACTTCAAAGAGAGCGCCCGAGCCTCCAACATGCGCAGGAACTCCACCACTGGATGGGTGACGGTGCCCTTCACCTGAAGCAAAAAACAGCCACAGCGACAGCCATCGAAGATGGGAAGCTGCAAGAGACAGAGAGAGCGAGAGCGAGAGCGAGAGCGAGAGCGAGAGCGAGAGAGAGAGAGAGAGAGAGAGAGAGGGAAGAAGACGCGCCGGGAGCTCTCGTCACCCCGCCTGGCCGGCCCGCAAGGCCCTGGCCAATGCCACGGCGACCCCGTTGCCCAAATCGCTGCCCGTCAGATCGAGCTGGACCCCGCTCACCCGGAGCGCCTGCAGAGCGGTGCTCCAGATTGCCGGGAAGGGTGAGGGTTTGGGTTTAGGGCAGCGTGGGTGTAAGTAAGCTGCAGGTTGGGCGGAGGTTCAGATTCATTGCGGTAGTGGTGAGCTTGCTGAAACTACAACAGTATAAAACCGCCAGCCTCAGCAAGGACGAAAGCGCCTTCCTCCGCAATTTCAAGCTTGGCTCCCTCAACGCTCAGCTGCTTGAGGGCCCGATTCTGCTTGACTGCCTGCACGCGATGACGGGGTTTGCTTGCAGCCACAGCCACAGACAGCGACTATTCCTTTCGGCGGTAACTGGTCCAAGGGCCTCTGCGAGAGCGATGATGCCATCGCTGTTTAGGCACACGTGGCTCAGGTTCAGCTCGATCAGAGCTTCGTTCGTCCGCACCGCCTACGTGCAGAGTTGCAGGCATTGCGCTTCGGCTTCGGTCCGCAAAAGGATTGGGGCGGGCAATCGTGTCTAGAAGGACGCTGAATCCGATCCCGCTCATCTTCGAGCTCGAGGCCTCAGCCAAAGCCTTGACACCATCGACGCCGATGCGGTCGTGGCTGAGGCTGAGTGCCGCAAGCGTCCCCTTGGGCCGCAAAGCCAAAGCCTGGAGTGCATCTTCGCGATGTTCAAGCCAGTGTGTGCACACACCCTCAGAAGCCTCGAGCTTCCATAACGCAAGCGAACGTGCCGCTCAATGTAAGCCACGGCATCAGCATGCGTGCATGGGCAACTGGCGGCGGGCCTTAATGACCAGGCAGGTGCCCTCCTCAGAAAGCTCGTTCTGCTGCAGGTGGAGCTGCTGGAGCTTCCTCTCCTCCACGACCTGTCGAGAAGTGGTTGGGAGAAGCCGGCGACCGCGCGCGACCGCTGTCGAATCACATACCCTGCACATGCACTTCGCATGCTGCACTGCGGTTTTGGCAGGCGTGGCCACGCTGCACAATCGACGAAAGGGTGAGAGACAGTCAGAGCGGGAGTTAATGGGGTCCGCAAAGAGCCGCAGCGAGCCCGAAGGCCTTCACCAGCAGCCGGAGCTTGGGGGTGAGCTCACAATGGACGATCTCCAGGCTCCTGAAAGTGACGGCGGTCTAGTCCGGGGCTGCTTTAGCCTTGCCTTCGATTCAAGCCTTCAAGCCCGGGCAGTGCTTTGCATGCCGAGGCGCTCCAGCACCGGGTAGCGCTCGAGAGCCGACAGGGCGATGTCGAGCGCTTCTGCGCGCAAGTCTACGAGCCTTAAGCTCTTGCACATCTCTGCTTTCTCTTTGTACACTTCCGCTTGCAATCTGCAGACGGTCTCTACGTCATCTAAATGCGTGAATTTCAGCTGGTGTGCCACGTTCTCTCGAAATGCCTCTGGCACCATCGGGGCACTTCCGCCCTTCTCACCTTCCGGAGCATCTACTTCACGCGAAAGGTTGGTGGCTGTGCGAGTACTGGACCACTCCCTCTCCGCAGCACACCACCCACGCTGCTTGTACGGCGTGCGGTTCTTGACCAATTCAGTGACCGGCACTGGTTTCACCAGGCCGGTGGGGTGGTGATACATCATCACACAGTCTTGCTTTCGCTCGGCTTTTGCTATGTCTGCTTCCGGCGTCAGAGACTCGATTCGGAGGCTGCTCGTCTTGTCGTGGCAGTACAGCACATGCATGTGCTGCATCGCACGCCCGAAGCTGACATTCTGCTTCTGGGAGAGTCGCTGGAACTGATACAAGGATACATAATCGATGAACAGCCATTCTTTTCCCGTAAGAGCCTTGGCTAGCTTGGCAACCTGGTATCCGTACGGATCACAGTGTTCCCTCGACTCCCAGCAGTGGGACAGCGAGACAATCTGGGTGCCTTCAGGCGCCTTGCCATCGGCCCAGGCTTGGACCTCCAAAGATTGACAATCACTGGGATAACTGAGGGAAGTGCAGGTTGCAGTGGGACCTCCTCGTGCGTGACAAGTGCCGTGCGGCTGTCCACGTAGGCGGACTCCGCTTCCTGCCGGCGCGGGAGACGCTGTCCTTCCCGGTGCAGTTTCAAAATGAAGTCGGCACGCACCTGGGCAGGACGCTTAAGTGCTCCACACAGCAAAACTGTCAGGGGTATGATCCATCACATGCGGATTTCCACGCACGACAGGAAAGACCGCAGGCTGCAGACCTTTGCAGACTGCAACACTGCAGCCCGGGGTGTGGACCAAGCGGATGTCCGCATCTTTCAGGAAGTCCGCGAGCCCCGGCTTCTGCGCCAGGTCGAAGCGCTTGGCCTGGCGCAGGTGTTGGGCGACATCGCATTGGGTGAAAGATTCACGAAACCCGCTCATTCTCACGCCCCCGGCCTCTTGCGGCTCTGGAGCTGGAGCGGGACGGCGGAGGCAGCGTGCCAACTCCTCGCAGCTCAGCAGCCCCTCGCCTCCGAAAGGAAGCATCGCAAGGAAGCAAGGAAGCATCTACCCCAGACCGACCGCACAGCACACAGCAGTTCTGAGCTCCCAACGATCGGGAACAACTTCTTGCAAGATGTCCTGACCGAGTTGCTCGGGGCATATGCAACAAACCAGGCGTGCAGTCCCTGCCTGGAGCATGTCCACAGTGAGACGGTCGCCTGGATGGGGCTGAGGGAATGCGAAAACCCCAACTGGCAGCTCGGGGGACTCACCTGGCAGGGGTCCGGGCCTTGAAGGTTCCTGACGATGACGTGGAGAGCATCCTTGGAGATCCTCCGCTTGCCTGGACCACCCTGGCGTGGGAAAAATAAGCCAGAATCTTGTTCTCCGGTTCCCTCGTTCATGAAACGCTTCAGCGCTATCTTACCGAAGGACGGGCGACCGGGATGGATCAAAGGCCAAATCAGCTAATGGCTTCGAGGTCATGGTGGAGATTCCGCGTCCTGAGCCATGTCCACCTTGTGGAAAATAACAAGCTATCCCGGCGACGCTCCTAGACATAGCTGCAAATCCCGTCCCAGTTTGTAGCGTCTGGTGCATGCTTGCCAGCCCACGAGCCCATGGCACCAGTTGAATGTCTGCATCCTCCAGGAAGTCTGCCAGCTTGTTCTTGTCAGCTAAGTCGTACTCCTTCGCCTCGATTCTGAACCCTTTGCCCGGTTCTGCAAGAGACCACATGACGTGAAGAAGGAAGGCTTCGGCTATTTTGAAGGTACCCGGATCCGAGTGGTCGCATGAGCCTCTCCTCGGCAACTCTTCGAACAATCCCAGGCGAGATCCTCCCCTCGCTTTCCGTTTCTGGGCGTCCAGCCGCTGCAGTTTCGTCTCCATCGGCTTCTCGCCATCGTCCGGTCCCTTAGCTTCGGAGCGATCGGATCGCCGGAGATACGGCAACAGATCGAACGCCCGAGCCAAGCCCTCTTGGGCTCGAGCCCGGTCTTCCTGATGCACACGATTCGGCAGGGAGCCCTCCAGCTCTTTGCTCACCTGGCCATCGCCTTGGCAGGCTGCCCAGGCTCGGGGTGATTTTGTCTACGAGTCGAGGTTTTTGCTGTTCACAGTTCTCGAAATCTTCAATGAACTGTCAGAAGCATTCAAGACCTTTCGGAACAGCCAGGTCCAGCATCGTGGGTGGCCAGACTGGGGGACCCGCGATCGGAAGGTACTTGCGGCAAAACTCCCTGGCTTGGACAAGGCTCGACTCTTTCGAAGACATGGTGTTTTGACATCTCCTGTGCCTCGGCCTGAAGTGCCTGATCGGCCACACCCTGGTCAACCTGGCATGGACAACGCTTCTTAGGAGCTCCGAGGACCTCAATCTCAAATCCTGTACGACGAAGGATAATGAATGTTCATTTCGGGCGATGGAAAGAAAACGACGCCCCCCAGAACCCCAGCTGTGGTTTCTATAATGTTTGAATAGGGTCAACGGTCACCGAGTCAAACTGAACTTCTCTGCACTCTCTGGAATCCAACCACGTCCTCGTAAGCTTCGCGACATTGGAACAAAGGAACAAAGAAGCCTCTCTTCCAGTAAAACAGGAGCCGCCCGGTAGCCTCTCCAGGCTCGCTGGGGCGACCCGGGAAGCAGCGTCCGAAGGCTCGGCTCAGCAGGCCCGTGCCCACGTCAGCGGGATCGCGAGCGTCCCGACTCTGGAGGCGGAGGACGAGCTTCCGGCAGCTCAGCAGGCCTTCGCCTCGGTGCTGCTTTTGACTCGCAGAGTTTAGGGTCAACAAACTCTACAGAAATTGAGGTTTTTGCGAGGTTTGTTGCTTTCGGCCTGGTTTCTGTGAAGCCTTGGCACACTAATGCTTGTTGGCAAGAGCTCACAGAGTGCGCTGCCATCGGTGGGAACTTCTTGCAAAAGCGCCTGGGCTCCACTTTACATTAATTCAGGTGAAGACACAGACTCATTGTACAAGACCGCTCCGCCTGAAGTTCCTCCGCTGTGATACCAGTGCCTTGCAAACAGGTGCTCCCAACAGCCGTCAGTCACAGCCCCACACTGTACTTTGCCAGGTGCCAATGCACATCTGCCAGCCTCGAAGGCTGTCGACGATGTCGCAGAATGTTTCTGCAGACACTCTTTCCAGCTCCTCCCGAACCTGGCGAGTGTGAATGCTGGTAACACAAGCAGCGAGCTTCGCTGCTGCTTTCTAGTTGCTGTACCACCTTCGGACACCTGGATCTGACAGTGCACTTCGATTCTGTCGGCATTGTCACTGAAGATTGCTTTTGTCTCTTGTCTGCCGCTCCGTGCTATCGGCCTCGGGTTGAGGGATTCCCGGATTGCGCTGGACAGTGCTTCTCTGCATTTTCATGCATTTCAGGCTCTGCGAACCCAAAATTCAGCCGTTCACGGAGCCGCGTATACATCCGTGCACCCCGGCCTTCGTCAATCCTCAACCTCAGCCCTCCGGAGCCGGAAAACAGTACCAACAATTCCATCGAAACTTGGAACACGCAGGGAAGCCCCAAACGTCCACAATGCCGGCAGACGAGCACAAGCAAAGAGTACCAGAACCCAGACCCGACGGAAGGGGACAACTATAGACCCTGTAGACCTCATAACCAACTTAACTCCACAATTCCAAAACCCCGAGAACAACAAAAAAAGACAGAACGGCCCATCGGGGCCTCAGTCGCCATCCGAGCCCTGGCCTTCGGCCTGGCCGTCGGGAAGAACAGTAAAGAGATCCCCTTTGTTTTGAAGGGGGGAGGGAGGGCGGCAGGATTGGCGTGGAAAGTTAAAGGGAGTGGGGGTGGGGGGATCTCGACGCCTGGGTTCGTTGATGTGAGCAATGCTTTTCGCCTGGATTCAGTTTGAGTTACTGACCGCTGGAGCCTGTAATCGCACCTGTGTGTTGCACAGCATCCTGTCGAGCCCGAAGCACCCCGAAGCCAGCGGGTCGAGCCTCCACCCTGTAGATGAGCGAGATGAATGCTTGGACAAGCCTGTGAGCTTCCGCGCCGTTCGCAAAGACTTTGGGGCTTTTGTTCCTTTCCGGGCATCGGCGCAGGAACAGTTTGGTACTCTTGTCGTTTATGTAAGGCGTCGCCAAAGAGAACCCAGACCGCTGACCACGAAGCAACGATGCCCCCCACCTTCGGCTTGGCCCAGGCCCGGCAGCTTTGGCCAAGGCCTGTGCACCGGCAGGCCGGATCTTGAGCTTCTGAAAGCGTTCGGGGTCCCAGTGCTTAGAAAGCAGTGCTCGCGGCTTTGGGGAGCAATTCTGCAGATCATGGCGACCGTGCCGGTTGCGAACTCTGCTGGCCTTGGCTCTCCTGTCTGCTGGGGAGGCCACGGAGATGCAGATAAACCGCCCCGCCCCTGACGCTGTAAGCTATCAAATGTGTTCTGGCGTGACTTCATGTGGCGGATGCTTCATCTGCCACGATGGCTTCTGTTCAAACGGTTGACGGCCACCAAGTATAGTGGATGGTAGCAAATGTCAGCTGCCATGGGTGGGCGTCGGGTCGTGGGGTACTGCGAGCCGAAGCGGCCACCAAGTCGCCGTTTGTTCCCTTCGATGAGCCACGATGTCACGGTGCTCTTGGTGCCGACTTCTAGCAATGGTGAACAGAAGACCTATCAGAAGACCTCTGCACTTAATAGGAGCCTCGGGAGTGTGAAGGGGCTCCATGCCCACGTGACAGAACACTGTGACAAGGATGAATTTTTGAGGTAGCGCAAACAGGCGTCAGCCCGGTCCCAAACCAGAATCCCACAACCGGATGATGGCATTTCCGTCTGCGGCGGTCTGCGATTCTGATAGACAAGCTCTTGCAGACGTCTTGAAGCTCTCCGGCAAGGTTGTGGAGGCTTCGAGTCTCGAGATGCACCGCTTCTAAAAACACTTTAGCAATTTGAACGCTTGCGCTTCTGACATTTGTGGAAAGTCTTGAGCCGCATGGCTCTTTCGAGATCCTGCCAAGAAGGAAACCCAAGAGCCTCATTCACAAGCTCTTGGAGCCCTTGCTCGCTCAGGATCATCGGCCGCTGGAGCCCCTGGGGAGTCGAAGCCACTCCAAACCCTAAACGTTTTTACACCGGGAGTATGCATATGCCAGAAACCCTCAACATCCCCAAACCCTAAACCGACATCCACCGGCCTCGATAGCTTGAGAGCCTTCTTCCTTGCCGGCAGCGCATTGAAGGTGGCCCGGAGCTTCTCCTTCTCCGTCTCGCCTTGAAAACCACAGGTATGCGTTCACAAAGCGCCTGGCGTGGCTCTTTGATAGTGGATCTCTTTCAGGCCGAAAGGCTGGAAATGAAATATGATAAATATGGGTGGTTGTCAAAATTATGGCCCCTCTCTGGGTACCCTAAGTACTAGGTACCGTATTATGATAAGGACAATTTTGACGACCACCCACATGATAATTATCACTCTAAGGTAAAAGGTCGCAGAGATGGGGTCACTGGAGCCATTGAAGGAAGGGCTTCCCCGCTCCTTTCAATTAAATCGGAGGACGACACGGCCGGAGCGGGCGCCCAAGCCCCGGGCCGAGCTCCTTTTCAGGCAGCCAAACCCACAGGTCTTCGAGCTGCCGCAGATCTTGCAGGCTTTCCACCACATGTGTGGTGCCTGCTGGGCCTTGGCCGGGGGGAGGAGGTGGGACATTCGGCAGACATCCAGCTCTTCAGATTTCGACGTGGCGATTGCATTGCGACTTGCACGGGGCACGGCTGCAATGGCAAACGGAGGAGAAACAGAAGCTTGTCTGAAGATCAGACTCAAAACAGATCTATCTCCCACGAAGTATCCCTTTGCAAGCAAAAAAGCATCTCCCCGCTCTTCACGAAAACATTGAAAGCAAGAGCACACCCCGACACCACCCCCAGTCTCCCTCCGGGACCCGAGCCGACCTCGGTCTTGTCCAGATCCAGATGGAGCTCTGTGAGCTGCTGCAGATTCCGCAGGCTTTCCGCCACCTCCTTGGCGCCTGCATCACCTCGGGCGAGAGAGGAGGGCCCCAAGCTGCATCCTGCCACGCCGCTCCACGGTCGTTGAGGACACATGATCCGCAACTGCAGCCCACATGCGATTGTGTCGCAGTTTTATGTGTAGTTTTCACGTGGCATTATCTTTCCGGAACATGGTATTCATGACCGCAAGGCGTCTTTCCTGACGTAGTTCGGCAAAGCTCTGTCTGATTCCTGCTGTTTCTTCGATAGTTGCTTCTTTTGGCACTTCTGCGAATCGCCTCAACTCCTCAAAGAGTATCCACGCAGTTCTCGCGTTGCTGAGGCAAGGTCGCAAGAAGTTAACACTTCTTTCGTCTGACAAGTTGAACCCTTGTAGTGCTAGCGTCGCGTCTAAGAGCTTTTGCAAGTAAGCATCACCTTGGACGTCACCCACCCGGACTAAAGAAACACTGGCTGGATCTGCGGAAATATCAGCAGACCCTGCAACTGGTCCCAGAATGGCGGCAGCAGATGTTCCTGCCATGACCAACAAAGCTGCGTCACAGTAGTTGCCAAGTTTGTCGTAGATTGCATCTCGTGCGCTGGCTACGCCACGAGCCAGCTCCAAACATTTGCCGATTTCATCAAGTATGAAGACAATGACTCCCAGAGCTGTTTTGTTACGATTCTCGTCCTCAAGCCACGTATTGACAATAGTATCTCTGTACTGCTTAGGAAAGGCTTTCCGGACCGCATCGATGAAGCTGTCGACAACAAAATCTGTACAAAGTCTGTTGCGCTGATAGACGCTGCTTGCGGCTTTGATATTCTCCAGTCGTTTGTCCAGGCTATCGTCAGTTTGTCAGCTAATAGAAAAGACGCGCACTGTCGATCCGGAATTCTCCGCCAGTTTCAGAGCCGGCGCAAGCATCGCCTGCACTGATTTACCGCTCCCACTCTCCCCATAGAAAATAGGGATACTGCGCTTCCCAACCTTCATGCTGTCCACGACAATCGCCGCTGCACCAGTTGTGCTTGTGAGCTTCTGCGCATCTCGGACGTAGCCGCATTCAGGAATGCTGGTCAAAAGAGAGCCGTACACCCATACTTTGTTATCATGGTTGTAGGAGACATACGTCTCCTTTTGCGTGATGTGCAGAAAGATCAATGCCTTTCAGCCTAGGGCACGGGTTGCCGTGAAACATGCCAACTGGCGTGACACTGACCACAAAACAGGCCCGCCAAAAGAAGCGTGACTAGTTCATGCCAGAGTGGCCGAAGGATCGCTTAAGTCTTGAACCGCATTGAACAGGAACTTCGCTATTCTACATTTCCTGCCCCCCCCCAAGGCTAAGAGAGGGGGGATCTCTTAACCCATTTCTGGTTTTCCACCCCCTGCAAAAATGCGTTTTCCTGGAAACCAGGCAAAACGGCTACGTGCGCATTCCACGCCGCGAACAACTGCCCGCAGCTCAGTAGCCTCAACCAAGCATTTTGGCAGCCTGCCCAAAAATGCTGTGTTGACACTTTCTAGAGCATCCCCTCATAACAGGGCAATTCATGCCTGCAACTAACAGCTGCTGCGTCGCACCAGCCTGGATGACAGCATCCCGCTGGGACCTGAGTGAAAATCATGCAGCCGTCAGCTCCGAACCAGAACGTGCTCTGAGGAACAAGGCAACATGCAAGCTCTTGAGTGATGACCAAGACTATTTACTCGAATGCCACACCAGCAATAGAGCGCGCCTTTTTCGAATGATGCTCTATGCAAGAGCGACAGCACTGTCCTCTATCGTTTGCTTGCTGATGATTTCTTTGCCGGCGACTTTCCCGACCTCTTCTTCTTTGGCCACTGCTTCTGCGCAACATAGTTGCTATCGGGGCGCGCTATATGTGTAGGAAACGGAGCCAAATGTTGCAAGCTCCTCAGCCGGAACGTAGGAGTCTGTTGCAAAAACCGTGGTCGACGCAAAGTAGGAGGAGCCTCGTTGCGGCGGATACTCTCCCAAAGCACCAGCTCGACGGACACGCTAACTTTAGTCCTGGGCCCCTTGAACTCCCCAAGCTCCGACGCATTACGGCCAGCTTGCTCTGACACAAGTCGGCACAGCCATCCAAGAACTTCTGCAGCTCGATGCAAGGCGCGACGTGCGGCTGTTTTGTTGTGGCATGCGACTCCCAGTGTTGAGATAGCTGAAAGCATATCTGCTTTCTTGTTTTTGTTCTTCGCCTGTATCAGGCGAACAAAGGGCATATTGCTTTCATGCTTCCGCCGAAGAACGATAATGTCAGCACCTTGAGCACTGGGCCCATTGCGCAGCACCACTGTCTGGTTGGCATTCAATGCTCCCAGAATCTCCGTAAACTGTGCTAGCGGCAGGCCTGTCATGTTCGGCTGGTCAAGCTGCGGAGGCAGCGCATGCGGTAGAGTCAAAGCGATGGCCTTCCGGCCCGTCAGCACCTCTGAGAAGCGTCTTTCCGCTTCCATTATGACTGCCTCCAGCGAATCCCCGTCCTGCGGGACTACCTCCGGCACATCGAAAGCTGCCAACAGCATGTGTGCCAAAGCGGGTGAAGACTGGAAAATGAGGTCCTTCCGATACGTCTTGCTTTGCCCATCTTGAGCAAGGAGACTTTGGGCTTCGCTATAATTTGAAACATTGCACAGCCCAAGGCTTACACACTCTACAGCTTCCCGAAGCGTCGGCATCGTGTCTGGTGTCAGAAGGTCGGCGTGCATCAAAAGTTTGAGCGCCCGGTTGGCAATGCCTTCACGCTGTTCAGCAGTCTTCAATCGCTGCAAGCCGTTCGTTGTTCTGTACATCAAGGGCACATAGCAGCCCGTGGCTGCTGGGTAGCGCTTCCAAATTGAGCTTGCCATCTTGCGGCTGACATCCTCTGGTGCCCAATCAAAAAAACGCCGCAGTGTTTCAATCAGGAACCATGCCGTTCGGGCATTGCTGAGGTATGGGCGCACGGACGCGACTTGCAAGTCCTTCAAGTGCACGCCCGTCTGCTTGTCTAACTGTGTCAGCAGGCTGCGGAGATAGTTCGAGCCTTGGACGAGGCCAACGTGCGTCATGCAAACCCTTTCTGGATCGGTACTGAGCACACTTGTACCTGGAGTGCCCAGAATGTATGCCGCAGCCGTTCCTGCCATGACAAGCTGAGCAGAGAGGCAATACTTCTGTTCTAGCGTGGTGTAGATGTCATCTTGCTTTCTAGAGATCCCGCGAGCTAGTTCTATGCACTTGCTAACCTCATCGATGACAAACACGATGGTGCCAAGGTCTTGTTTGTTCTGGCTTGGATTGTCCAACCATGCCTCAACCACATCAGCATGTTGCCAAAAAGCACTCTTGATCTGTGCAAAGAGCATGGTGAGAGTCCAATTCATGCACAAGGCATCGCGATTCTCGACGTTACCTTGCGCGTGTTCCTGCCTGATGCTCGTGAGGATTGGGTCGTCATCGTCAATAGTCTTGCTGAAGACACGAACTATGCAGGAATTATTGCCTAACTTCAGGGCTGGCGCAAGCTGAGACTGAAGGCTCTTCCCACTGCCACTTTCACCATAGAAGACGGAAATACAGCGCTTGCCCGTCCTGCTTCCGATTGCCACATCCACCACTTCGCCGCCGACTGTGCTTGTCAAGAGCTGCGCATCTTCAATGTACCCACATTCTGGTATGTCAGTTAGGAGCCTGTACACCCAAACATGCTTGTATTGGAACTCTGGATAGCTGCTGTCGTTCACGAGGTCCCGAAAGGTCAACACCTTTCAGCACACGGGCTGCCCTGAAACATGCCAACTGGCGTGACACTGACCACAAAACAGGCCCGCCAAAAGAAGCGTGACTAGTTCATGCCAGAGTGGCCAAAGGATCGCTTAAGGCTTGAACCGCATTGAACAGGAACGCCGCTTTCGCAGCCTCTAGATTGTACCGGCTCTCGAGCTGATCTTGGTGGACTTCGAGCAGCTGTCGAGACAACATCCCAGTCAGCTTCGCAAGTGCCTCAAACAAGGAAAAAGACTGAACGGTCGGATGGTACAAACGAGTTTACACCCCTGGCCTGTTGGATCGCAGAAGCGTCGTACTTGGCAGAAACCAGGTTTGCTGCAATCCATGCAGCTACTTGAAGTGGTCCGTAGCTGTCCACATCGTCTCTGCTTGCGTTACAGGCCTGCTCCAACACCTGGGCCAGGCGGATCCACAGCTCAGACCCCGAACGGCAAGAACATAAAGCGTGCGGCTGAGCGACCGATTGGACATCTGGATCCTGAAGAGCTGAACTCATCACAGTCTTTGCATCCAGCTTCACCAGCGCCGACAGCATGTCACCTGCCAGCGCCGTCCCCACCACATCTGGCTCGCGTTTCCCACAGCTCCGAGGCCGCCGCCGACCATCGTGATTCGATCCTATGCCGGCGCAACCCGTGCTCTGGAGACAACTTCAAGGAACAGCCTGGCCTGATCGTCCAGTCGATTTTTTAGCTGCTCCTTGATTACCTCGATGGCCTCGGCTTTCTGGGTTGCCGAAAGAAAGTCAACAGGGATGCTGAACTGCAGAGCTCCCCGTAGCACAACCAGTGGGCGAGCGTCTGCTTTCAAGAGGTCGTTGGCCTTGAGCTCGACCAGCGTCTTCAGCATGTCACCTGCCAGCGCCGTCCCCACCACATCTGGCTCGCGTTTCCCACGGCCCCGAGGCCGCCGCCGACCATCGTGATTCGATCCTATGCCGGCGCAACCCGTGCTCTGGAGACAACTTCAAGGAACAGCCTGGCCTGATCGTCCAGTCGATTTTTTAGCTGCTCCTTGATTACCTCGATGGCCTCGGCTTTCTGGGTTGCCGAAAGAAAGTCAACAGGGATGCTGAACTGCAGAGCTCCCCGTAGCACAACCAGTGGGCGAGCGTCTGCTTTCAAGAGGTCGTTGGCCTTGAGCTCGACCAGCGTCTTCAGCATGTCACCTGCCAGCGCCGTCCCCACCACATCTGGCTCGCGTTTCCCACGGCCCCGAGGCCGCCGCCGACCATCGTGATTCGATCCTATGCCGGCTCAACCCGTGCTGGACGGCTACACTCCCAAGCCCCCGGGCCTCATCAGCGCCTTCATCTTCAAGCTTCTTCTTGAAATCTCTGACGGCCTCAGCTTGCTCCGAGACTGCGGCTGCCCGGCAGCAACGGCAACGTGTGCAGTCGAGCGGCGGCGGCCGCTTTCAGCTTCTTGATGTGCTTCACCAGTTTCTGTCTTGGCCCGTCTGGCAATTTGACCATTCTGTCCAATTCTGCTGCGCTCTTCTCCAGCAGGGTTTCCCCGGAGTACTCTTGCTTTTCAAACTCGACGATGTCCTCGGAGCAGGTGCTTTGAGATTCCGCAAGCACAACGCTCGTCATCTCCGACCTTGGGGGCAGAGACTTGTCGGACCCATCCAAGCACCTACAAGCGACGCTTCAGAGAAAGCCAGGGCAGGACTAAAGGGAACGACATAAGAACGACGCAAAGCACCTCATCTGCGTCGTAGCTCTGAACCTCATCGTGTTCTTTGGCAAGCTTGCTCACCTTGCAGCAAAGCAGGGGTGTCACTCCGAACTCCGAACCGACAAACCATTCCTGCCTCATCATCTTCCTTGTCGTCAGCCTGAGCTTCTCCGGACGGGCTTGACACAGTCTTTTCAGTTTTGGACCCCACCTCGCTCGTGGCCCTGCGTGCAATGAGGGGCTTACGCGCCCACGCGCCCGCAGGAGGCCTCGCTTGGCTTTCTGCTCTTCGATGCACCATGCTGTCACATCCCGCCTTGCAAAGGGGACGGCCCGGGCTCCAACGGCAGTGTGCACGGTTGGCCTGAAGCTGCTCAGAAACCCTCTCTAACACTGGGAAGCACCTGTCTTAGGCTCTGGCTGACAGGCCCAAAACAATGCCAGCAGCGCCAGAACGCGACCAATCTTGCGCGACGCTGGAGTCCTTGCCATGGCTGCCCTCGTCCTATAGCTGTCCTCAAGAAGGCTCGAGCAGAAGAGACTGAATGACATCAAATAAGCCCTGATCCCCGACCCCCTTCTATCATCTTCGGTTTGGCCGCTGGTCCAGAAGTATCTGGGTGCCACATGCAGAGTGCATTGACAAAGGACCCGTGATATCGCCTGCCAGTACAGCGAGATCCAGAAGGATGCATGGCAAGCATCTCTCTGCACAGGAGATTCACGGGTAAAGCCCCCAACCCCTGCCTCCATCAACCACCCAGCCCGTGACCTCACAATTTCATCTTCACCTCGGCTCCCTCGGTGGGGACAGAGGCTCTTGCTCGCAGGCCTTTGACGAGGTTATGAGACTTCTTGGGTGGAAGCTCTCTGAGGACAAGACCTCGGTGCCTCCTGGCCCAGGAGTATGGGCAACTGCCAGTCGAACTCCAGCCCTCCTAGAAAAACCCCCCTCTGCTCCCAGCTGCACTGCTTGCACTTCCTACCGCCCTTTCACGCATCACTCAGAGCCGGCAGCGAGACCGGGGTCGGGCAGAAGAGAGGGGCAAGGACAGCGCAGCACGACCGAACCTGAACGCCTCAGAGCTCACCCCCCAGACTGCAACCAAACCAACCCTGAAACTTGCAGCACACAACCAAAACCTCGCTGCCTCAAAACCCCAACCCCTGAAACTCCGTGGAGCCTTGCAGCGCAAACTTGCAGACTTGGCTGCCAAGGAGCCTCAGCTCACCTGCAACCCCAAAGGCAACCCTCAAGCCTCCGTGGTCCCCAGCGCTCGATCACTACCCCCTGCGCCAAGGCTTGCTGTGCTTGCCAGTTTGCTGTGCTTGCCGTGCTGTCGTGTTGCTTCGTGTGGTCCTGCATGCCAAGAGTCAAGCACATGCCAAGTCAACAAAAATCCATGTCAAAACCATGCAAAAATCACGAAAACATTGGAAATCACAAAAACCGCTCCAAGAACTCTTGCCAAAACGGATGCAAAGGGTTTCAAGCCAGCATGCAAAACTCATGCGAAAATTGCAATAGCTGAAAAAACATCCGCGCTATGAATCTCCAACTGCTCACTCTGACGGACGTGTTTTGACTAGCCAACCCAAAACCCTGTAGGCCCTGTGTCGCCAAAAAGCCCTTACAGCCAACACTGCTGCGGCGCACGCATGCTCGGATGACAGAAAATGCCCGCCGCCTGCTACAAAAATCAGCAACATGCAAGTTCCAGCCAACATTGTCGTGGACAAAGCGACCCGCCTGGCTAATGGCAGCACAGTCCTGCCCGTCAAACCCTCACAGGCCCTCTCACCTGGATGTCTGGAAACTACCTGCGCGTCTTGTGGAACCTGCCCCGCACCTAGCGGCACGCGACCCAAAACGTGCAACCATGTCTTCGGAAATCGACCCCGAAATCAAGCAGCAAAGCCAAAGTGCAATTCCGAGCCAAACCTTGCCCAACGACAACAATCTGACCAGCTACGACCTCGGGACTCCGGGAAACATGGTGTTCGTGCCTGAAGCAGACACAGCGAGGCACTGCATACTTTAAGGCCAAGATTCACTGGGACGCCTCGCTCATTCTTTAAGGACTCTAGACTCCGACGCCCAAAATGGTGGCCGAGCTCAAAGCGTTCGCGGGCGGTGAGGTGCAGCTCAAACCCTTCCAGCAGTTCATCAGCTTCAACAACAGCCTAGCCCAACATCGGGGGAGGCAACAGCGGCGAGGTCATTTTTGGCTACGGCTTCGTCAACCTCAGCGACGCTGGGCCTCAAGGAGCCAGGACCTCCTGCAGCAAACCTTGTGGAGCCACAGCTGTACAATCGCATCGGGCCCAAGGACCAGATCGGTTTGTCGCGCTGGACGTGCAGGATTCTGGGCCAGACGATGTGCAAGACCAAGAACGGGAGAGATGGCTCTCGACTAGACTACTAGAAGCTTTTCGTGGTGCTCTGAGGCGTCTGCAAGAGGCTCGAGAAGCTCGAACGGGCCGTCTCAGGACGAAGGCGCGTGCAACCTTGCGGGACGGAACAAGGACGTTTGGCGGTCACGAAAGCGGTGCCCGATAAGGGCGGCGACGGTGACGTGGGCGGCCGGTCTCGGAAACGAGACCCGGGCCTGGCGGCGCTGCCGGACGGCGTGGTGCCTGCAGAAGGACACCAGCCGGAAATTGATGACTTCAATCCCGGGCACACGGCGCTGCAGTGAACTGCCGCTCGGCACGTGCTGTTACAATTCGGACAGTTTTGTGGCCCAAAGCTCCCTGGCTGGTTGGCACCAAAGACGACATCCAAACCGAAAGCAAACTGAAACCCTCCTGCAACTGCCTGAAGGGCGGCATTGAGCTCAGGCGCGGACTCTAACTATTTCTGAGGACTTTGCAGCAGCTGAGCCAACAGGTTCATGCCTCCACTGCCGGCAGGTCTTTCCACCGTTTCCAGGGTTTCCAGGGGCACCTAAAACAGGCTCGCGCAGGGAAATAATGGAAAGCATGGCAAAACATGCCTGCGAGGGCTCCACTTCCAGCTTTTCCATCCCCGATTCTGGGCCATGCGTCTCGAGCCCAATCCAGGAGCTTCGTTTTTCCACGATTTCCACGATTTCCATGTTGTTAATACTCGATTTTTGGACGAAGCTACTCGAACCCGATTTTGATGTCCAGGAGCTTCGTTTTTCCATGTTTTCCACGTTCGCTTTTGGGGACTCATCAGCGCCCCCTGCAAACCATGAAAAACGAAGAAATGGTGGAAAGACCTGCCGGGAATAGGGGCGGGCTTGAGGCGCAGCCATGCACATCTGGGGTGGCGGTGGGGACAGGGCTCGGTGCACCGAGTCGCTGCAGCCCCACACATGTTCTGCCCACCCAGCCTCCAGGCCTCCAGTTTCAGGTCTCCACATATCCCGGTTTTGCAGCCTCCGTTCCTGCAGCCTTTTTGCCGTGCAGCTCCGGCTCCAACAGGCTGCCCTCACCAGTCACTGCAGCCCCCCACACTATCCCCCACATCCGCGGCATCACCCTCCTCACCTGAATCCCGTCGCGTCATCTCCTCATCTTTGGGTCAGGATGCACCCGGAATAAAGGAGCTGTGAGTGGCAGTGAGGGCATATGGGGCGCAGCGACTATCCTCTCAATCCTCCCAATTCTGCCCTCGCCGCCACCCTTCGTTGCCGTGCCGTCGTCGCCGCTCTCGCAGGGCTGGCTGCAGCGACGACGCGGCGACGCAGCGACGACGACGCGATGACGCAACGACGATGACGCGGCGACGACGATGCGGCGGCGAGGCGGTGAGGATACCGGTGAGGATAGGAGGATACCGGAGACGATAGGGCGGAGACGACGACGTGACGACACGCGGCGACGACGACGCCGGCGAGGCGGTGAGGATAGCGATGATAGCGGTGAGGAGGATAGGGGTGAGGATAGGGGACGACAGGGCGGCGTGGGGACAACGACGCGGCGACGAGGACGCGACGACGACGGGCCCTGCAAGTCTCATGGGCGCCCCTGCTCCGCCGGGTCCTCCTCACCCAAGAGGAAGAGGCGAGGACGACGACGCGATGACGCGGCGACGACGACGCGGCGAAGCGGCGGCAAGCACGAGGGATTAGAGGCCCTTCGCTGCCCTCTCAAGCACTGCCCGGTGCCACACGAGCGACGAGCCCTCACAGTCGCTGCAGCCCCCACAGTCGCTGCAGCCCCTCATGCTCCCCCCAAATAGGATGCTCGCGACGACGCGGCGACGAGCGGCGACGACCGCCACAACGACGAGCGGCGACGAGCGGCGACGACGGCGACGGCGACGACGACGGTGGGGATTCCCGGTTGACACGACAGCGTTCTACTACTTTAGTTGTGCTGGCTAGGCGTTATCCCGGAGGGATTAAAACGCCAGAAGGACTGCCTTTTCCGTGGAGTGCCGGATGCCCACAAGTCCGGGCAGCAAGTCAAGCAGGTACTACGAGGTTGATGGGTGGTCCAACCGCACCATCAACTGGAAAGAGCGTAAAGCGATGCATATGCGTAGCTAAGCAGAAACGAAGCGAAAGCTATAAGAACAGCGAAACAGAAAGACGCAACGGTTACAGTTGCATTTGCATCATATGTGGCGGTAGTACATGCAAGAGAAGCTGCAGCGTTTTAGCCATAGGCCATGTCGGTTGGCTTCCAAAGGCCAAGAAACCAGCCCGATGTGTAGCAGCAAACGAAAGGGCTCAGGTTTGAAAGTGTATATTACGCCCTAAGGTTTAAGTGTACGAGCTGGTGTGAAACGATGGTGAAGCACAGCACTCTAGATACGGCTGCCCCGAAGCCGGTACTCTTGATTTTCTTTTTACGGGGATCTTGAATTGTTCTTGTAGCCAATGCCGGTGAGACCGCGTAGCGTGAAACGGGCGGGTGGGTGAGGATTTCGAAAAGATGCCTAGCCAGCACAACTGAGCCAAATGTTCGCACGAACATAAAGTAGTAAAACAGATGTGAACAAGTACACTAACCGTTCTACTACTTTAGTTGTGCTGGCTAGGCGTTATCCCGGAGGGATTAAAACGACAGAAGGACTGCCTTTTCCGTGGAGTGCCGGATGCCCACAAGTCCGGGCAGCAAGTCAAGCAGGTACTACGAGGTTGATGGGTGGTCCAACCGCACCAATCTAGAACTACCCAGCAACCTCGCCAAGCAAACACCCCGAATTTATGTGAGGTTGGTGGGCACTCCACGCGAACGAATTTGCCACGGAAGCTGAACCGAAGAAGGTGACACACTGATCATTGGCCGCGGTAGCCAAAGATCCTGAAGCGTTGCTGAAATGCGCTCATGCTGCAAACAATCGTGAGGCAAGGGATGCTCTTGTGGTCTAGATAGTGCATCAGCTTTGTCATTATCCTCGCCCGGTATGTGCGAAACATCAGGCGTGATTCTATGCACTGCCGCAAGAAGGGAAATCCGTTCCAAGAAGAAACACAGTGGCTGACTTGTGGTCAAGGAGTCGTTAACACCTGCCTCAGCACCCGTGTTGTCTGAAAGAGCTCTGAGAGTAATTGGGATGCAACTGCATGGAAGCAAGGCAGATGCCGCAAGTATCAGCGCTGCCTGTGCAAGAGCTTCATAACACGAAATCTCCCTTGCCATATCAGCTTGAACCCCAATGCCCAAAGCTAAGAAATCAGCGTGAGCAAAGGTTTGTTGAAACCAGCGGTGACCTAATGAAGGATGGCGAACGTAGCCCCCTATGCAGCAATGAGAGCCCTTGGCGCTGGCATCCGCACGTGCATCAAAGAGCGGAGTGGCTGGCTGTCGCATCGAGCGGAATGGTGACATGTGCAACAGCCAATGCTCAAGGAGACCAAGAATGCGCAGCGAGTTCAAGCTCAATTTTCGCTTCTTACTGTGCTGACTAGAAACCCGAATCCAAAGCCTACGATCAGATACCCGAACTTTTTCAAGATCTTGAAGAGAATGCAGGTCTTGGTGACGCGCCGAAAGCATTTTGGAACCGATGGGAATCCCCGTACCTGGCGGCGTCACAGTGAAATGCAAATCCTGCGACAAGTATCTTGCGATTTCGTGCCACCGTTCTGGTGGAATACTGTAGTTCGTAGCAGCTGGACTGTAAAGATCGTGATAGAAAGTGTGCAGCATGCTCTTCATGACCGGGAAAAGGCTTGTGGCCCAAAGTGCCAAGCCAATGAAGCGTTCCAAATCTTTTTTGGTCAAGCGGGGGTTTTGACGCAAATCCTGCACCATGCCCAGCAATTTCAAGCGCTTTGATTCTTTAAGCAACACGATACCAGCAGAGTACTGAAAATCCCAGCCTATCCAAGTGACCCGAACAGCGATCTGAAGTTTGTGCCAGGAAAGAGGCACCCCCATAATCTGCATGAACATGCAAATCATGGCACCCGTTGCTGGAAGAATGGACATCTCCTGAGAAAAGAGATAATCATCTACAAACAGGTGGCCCGTGTGGGCTATGTAGATGAGAATGTGAAGGATACGAAGGATGCATGAGCCGAGTCGCCCCCACCAATGCTGGGCAAACGTGGCCCCAAATGGGCATGTGCGATAGAAGTAGAGGGCATTGGACCCGTCTGGTTCTTCACATGTGAACCCAAGCAAGCCTTGTTCCGCATCTTTGACCACGCAGCGCTTATGGGCACTCTTAATATCTATCGAGAGCGCACCTTGAATCTGCGAGCACTCACGCAAAGGATAGGAATGCAACACATCGCGAGCTGAAGGCATATGCTGCTTCTCTGGCACCGAACAGTTCGCATTGGTGCCACACACTGAGTTGTCGAGACAAAGCCTTTCTGATCTACCTGGGGCCCTAACCACTGCAAGTTTCCCAAGCGCAACCCCCAGGGGCCAACGTTGCTGGGCATCGGCCAACGATCCCTGGAACCTGAAACAAAAACCCTGATCAAGTTCCTCCTGAAGCAGCCTGCGGGTAACGGCAGGTTCCACCGTAGCAGAGCGCCAATTCTGCAAATGAATCGAGAGTGGTATGTCATCTAAAGATTCACGAATGTTGGGCCAAAAACTATGCGATGGCGGGATGTCCGACTGGAAACCCGTTGGTACGCCTGCTTTCAAGGATGGGAAGAGTGTTGTATCTGCATCTAAGCATACTTGAGCGACAGCTTCCAAAGCATTTAAAGCCAAGGGTTGGTGTGCCCTCTGTAGCCAAGCGTTGGCTGGAGCTGGAATGCCTAATGCCGAGAAAAAACCTTCCCTAACCCGAGCAACTTCTGAAGCGGAAAAAAGCGGTTCTTTGCTGGGCTCATAGCGACGTTGAAGCAGGCGGGATGGACCGCTCATAGATGCGGTTGCCTTAAGCAGGAAAGAGCGCAAGTTTCGCAACAGATCTGGCGCGCAGGGTGCACTCCAGTCAGCGTGCGAATGACGACCTGCCCCATCATGAACTGCATGGGGTAATTGATCCATAGGCTTACATGGCACCAATGTGAGGGCATCACGCAATGTCAATGCAGGGCCTGACTTGGCCAGAAGCACTTGAATCTGAGCTGCAAAAGTGGTTGCAAGTGCCTCAGGATACTGAGCTGTTTGCCTGCTTTTAAACAAGCCCGAATTGTCGAGGCCGCGCATGACTGGATGTGCATCTCTTCCATGCTCGCAAACACAACCCATATTGCGCAGTGGCGCAAAGCTGGAAGCAAACAACCATGATTTTTTCCAGGGGAGGCCATAGCCACATGCAGCCACCCAGATCATGGAGGCTGAGCACTCATGAAGCCAAGACTGTAGGCAACTCTCTTCCCAGGACATTGCTCCTGGAGGCTGTTCGATATGACCGTGCCCACCAGCTGAATAGACTATGGACACACATTTGCAGCAGCGAGACAGGATTTCGTGACTTTCCTGAAGTTTAGCCAGGTCCGAAGGACCCAACCCGGGAACTCCATCCAAGTGTTCCGGCGTGCGGATCGGGAAGGGTGGCCCACCTGAAAGCTTCAAGCGCGAGTAATGCGAGCAGCTAGGAGCCGCCGCGCAGTAACCCACTGCGCCTGAACCGCAAATGAACAGAAGCTGCTCAAAGAAATCATCTTGGAGTAAGTCAAAAGCTGGGTCCAAAAGAATATCAATGGAAAGCCTAGCCAGGCCACACGCCTCCACTGCACATGAGAGCGGTTTGGTCACACCCGAGCAAATGTCCAGGAAAAAGCGCTGAGGGCTGTTCGCTAGAGCATCCAGTGCATGCGAGGGGCTACGTGGGGCCGGGGCGGGAACCGGGGGCCTTAGGGAATGGTGCCTAAACCCAAACGCCGAAGGTTGACCCCAATTGACTGTATTTCCTGAAGCGGCTGATAACGGCTCGGCTCGCTGCGTCATCACAGGGCGCACTGAAGATGCCTGGGACACAGATTGAGAAATAGGGAATTCAAGCGGACCCAGCAGGGCATTATCACAGTTTGCCATAGTGAAGGCAGTCAAGACCCATCGTTCACCACAAAAGGGTTCTGTCATATGCCAAGAATGCGCTGGGAATTTGATGGGGTTTTCTTTCGCGCAAAGGAGTTTGCCCTTAAGCTGGGAATTAAGCGTTGGTATGAAGCGCAGATGATCGCCTGATGCATCCTCAAGCCAAAGCGAACCCCCAGTGAAGGAACCCAAGCTAACCGAAAGATTGAAAGACCCCAACACATTAGCTGTATCCCGATGAGCCGAGGTGACCACATTCTTAGCCACGCACAGCGAGTTCCAGGATTCAGTTGGGAACTGTAAGCGCAAGAATTTGTTCAGAGCTTTGCACACAGCCGGCAGAGCTCGAGACACCCGAGTGAGTGCCGTGCGATCGCTGACCTGGCAACCAAAGTTCCAGTAGCCTGATGAAACAGAGTTCGCCGACACTACTGAGCGAGACTGCGCGCTCGGTGGTGGCCAACAAGCTGACTGAAGTAACGCGAGGCATGAAGCGTAATCATGAACATGCACTTCAGAAGCAGAGGCTACCGAAGTGGCCGGAACCTGTAGAGCACCATTAGGCACATTGTGAAGCGAAGCTGGAGCCTGACGCACGCCCGCAAGATGCGGATCATTGGGAGCCGGATGCTCCGAAGCAGTGCCCAACAAGGGTACCACGCCAGGGAAAGATTCCCTGCCAGAAGCCCCTCCGAACACCGGAGACGAAGCCGAGACGCATGATGATGGAAGCGAAGCTGAGTGCTGTGATGCCAAAATGGCTGGTGGAAACTGGCCCCTACACGGAGAAGCAGAAGCATTCTGAGAACTCGCAAGAGACACTGTATGATGTGGCGGGCCCTGGCCTGAAGGCTGAAAAGTACTAGATGTAGACGAATTCGACTCTGCAAATTGTGGTAAAGAACGCTGCGATTGAGCTGGAGCGGCTGGTCCTAAGGAACCCGCCGGCTCTGAAGCCGGTGAAACTAGCCCGAGTGCAGATTGTCAGTGCGCAGTCGATGCGTGATTCATAGCATTATGGGACTTGCTCATGCAGGCGGAGCCATCCCCCTTCGGATACGCACAGTTGTGCAAGAATGCACAGCTCGCACCCCTGCTGCATTTCCCTGATTGCCACTGCATGCACAATTGTTTGGTCTCGCCATTGACCTGAACATGCTTCACCCAGGAGCCAGCACCCCCTTTGCCCGAGGGTTTGCCTTTGGAGCCTTTTTCCTTGCCGGGGCTTTTGCCTTTGCCCTCAAAGCTGTGGCCCTTCCAGGCTTCCGACATGAAGCGACCAAGCCCTTTGCCTTTGATGCCTTTCTCGTTGAAGCGCAAGGGCGGGGGGGGCCTAGCCCGAGCCTGAAGCAAGTTTGACATGTCACCCCTAATTTCAGTATACTCGAAGATTGCATCGTTCAAGCTCCAATCCTTTTCAAGAACTAGGGCATAAATCCCCTGCCACAATTTGCAATCAGCCTGCTGGGCCTCTAGAATTGTGGGAGCTCGCAAGCCTGATGAAGCTTCGTGGCGCTGAGACAAAAGATGTATGAACTTGCTACTATAAGCTTTCAAGCGAGCCAGGTGACAAGAGCCTACCATAGCCAATGCAACATCGTGGATCGCTAGGATCCTTTGCACTGCACTGACACCCATGAAATTATCGCCCACCTCCAACGTGGGAGGCTCATCAAGAAGCAAACTGGAAATGCCGAGCGCTTCCAAACGCGGCTGTTTGGCTGGCCTACTCAATTGAAGCTCGGCCGCTTTCTCTTCTGACATGCGATGCTTCCAGGGGATCCACTTGTAGTCTTTCTTACTTTCTTGATGAGCAGCTAGGGATACCAGACGAAGCGAAGGCATTGAGCATGGAGACAATATCTCGCTCGTGTATGCGGCAAGAAAGGCTTTCTTGTACTCCGTAAGCTTCAAGGCAGTGATCTTTGGCGCAAAGGTTTCTACCCAAGAACTGGTTTCTGAAGCTGATGCGGGAACTGCAGGCGGGGCCGAAGATGCGCTGCTCGACAACCCAGCCCACGCTGCCCGAACTTGCGCAATCTGAAGACGGGAAAGCTCTGAAGATCCAAATATTTCTGGAAGCACTTTCTCAAGATCAGCTGGGGAATCCGCCGCATGGCGGAAGGTGGACAAAGTCCACCCCGCATCGGTTGCCACCTTGATGAGAGCTTCCGAGAGGCCTTCAGCTTTAAGAATATCACTCAGGGACATGGCGCGAGTCTACCCCCTAGTCAAGAGAGCCTAGAACCGAGGGAACCCGAGCCGAGACTACAGGGACGCGCGAAGCCTAGGCCCAGAGCCTGAAACAAGTACGCATATTCAGCATTGTATGGCCGGGTCGGCTAGTAGCTCAGCAACCGACCGCAGCCCAGGATAATGGTAACGCATAGAGCAGCCCAAAATGCTTTCTGAAGCAAAGAAGAGCAAGCGACAATGCGCATATTCATCAGCGTGACCCAAAGTGCAAAAGCCCACGGCTGAGGCCCGGGCCAGAGCCAGAGACGGAGCACAACCAGAGAAGCCCCACGCAACTGAAAACCCTGAGTAGCAAAGCTGTTGCACACAGCCCCCAAGGGATCTTTTCAACCGCTCACCTGCGAGGCATTCGATTTTACTGATACAACGGAACTCTGAGACGGTGCCAATAGTAGTCTGATGTTTGCAACAGCTGCCGCCATGACCAGCTGGAGAGATATTGAAGCACACGCGCTGATTCTCGTATTGATTGCACCAGATAAAACCATTCTGCAAAATGGAACCGAACAAAGCGAGATGCGTAGGGAAGCCGCACCAGCCTTAGGAGTTGGGCCCGTCGAGCCGCGGTGGATTCCTGCAGTTCCATGCTATTGCAGAGCTAACCTGAGCGTCACAAAAGCAACCCGTGTTTGAGCCAATAACTTACCCGTGACCATGCTGCAACAACCTGGGAATGCAAGCTGACGCATAAGAGCATGCAACCGAGAGAAGCTGCTTAGATTTTTTAGCAACTGCGCAAAATGCGACTCACTGTTTAAGCTGGCCATACGCTATGCAGCAAGCCCTACGCTTGCAAAGCTGAAGCTTGGGATTGAAATCCGATGAGATGCGAATGCTATCTGCCGGAAGCGGAACCCCACATGCTGGCCTGACAAATGCGCCCTCATAAGGGATGCCCTTGGATGCAGAAGCACGAACCAGGACATGCTGAATATTTGTCAATGCCCCGAAGAGGAATTCGTCCGCGGGACCAAGCGAAGGCCCTTCATCCCCAGAGCTGTCGCCCGACTCCTCATCGGAAGACTGGATATCACGCAGCACAAAGGATGGCTCCTGTTTCTGCTTTTCCGGCTGAAAGCTCTCATTCGAAGGAAGATCCACAAAAGGAAGTCTGTTGCCAGAGCGAAGCGAGAAATGCCGAAAGTAATGCCAGTTGCAAGGCCCAACCTCCTTTGAAAAGTTTTCCAAATGGACCTCCGGTTCATCCATGGGGGACTGAGCTCCCCGGTGTAAGGGAGTCATAAAGCGAGCACCTGAGCGAACTGCATGCTGTATTTTCATCTGCGCCCTCAAGGAGGGGACGATGTCGTCCCTACTGTAGAGTTGGCTCGAAGAGAGCCGATGGTGGCCTTGGCAAGATTTCTCAATCTGCGATACCTCCGGTCGCTGACCTGACCACGATAGCAATGTGGTTTTGAGAGAGTGTATTGTATAATTCAGGGCCGGTGAAGAAACTGCAGAGGGCCGACTACTCTTCCAGGGCAGAGTTATCACGTGGCGCAAATGCCGAAGCGCAGCAGCGTAGCTCATCGGTTGCAATGGTAGAAGAATATTGCCTGCGCTGTCCAACGAAAGCAAGAGGCTCGAGGGCAAAGGGATCCCCGCGTGAAGAGCAAGATGCTGATGTACTGCATTGTCTAGTGCCTGCAAAAATCGATGACACCAGGAATGAGATCCGTGACTCAAGAATCCATGGCAAAGCAACCCGAATGGTTGTCCAAAACAAGTGGTTTTTGTCTGGAAGCAACTCCCTCGCAGCGATTGGCCATCATACGCCAAGGAAGTAAAATGGACCCTCTGAGCGTCCATAAACCTCAGCGATGCCCAGATGAGCACGAGGAAGGAACCAAGAAGCAGGATTTCAGGGTCCGAGGCCTCTCGAGAGAGAATTCTTCTTTCCATCTGAATCACCACATATAGTGATAGCGGTACCGCTTCCTTCCTTTCGCGAGGAAGCTTACTCTTCAGAAAACTGGTAATAATTTGCGAGTGGCTCACTGAAAGACATGCCACCTCCAGCATTTTGTAGACCCAGCGAACCGCTTTGATCGCTGTAGAAGAATGAGAACCAGATTCAGGATCAGAGCTACGGGCCAGACTCATCACGACCAATGCATCAGCCATTTGAAATGATGTGAGTGAGTCCAGCGAAATCTGCATATCACTCAAAGTAGCCAGAAATTGCTTGAACGCAGAGCAGTAGCGAATCACTGTTGATGCCACGCACAAAGATAGTAACCGAGGCAAGTGATCCTGCTTGCTCCCTGTGAGGCCCTGGCCTATTTCACTAAGAGACCCCAAAGACAAGATGACGGCAAGGAATGCCTGCTTTGCAATTGGAGAAAATGAAGCATTTACGCTGATGCCCGCTTGAGCGCGTTGCCTTTCAGAAGGGGCCTGGCCTAGCTTAAAACCCGAAGACCTAAAAGCGGCAGCAGCTTTCTGAAGATCATCAAATTCCAAAGAGGCAGGCGGACCTAAACCCAAAGAACCCCCTAAAGAGGAGGCGGGCCCAGAGTTCGAGGCCTGAGCCGGTAGAGCATCAGGCTCCCGGCTTGAAGGAGGCTCAGGAAGATCCAGGCCTTTGGCGGGCAGAGGCGGGGCTGAGGATCTACATTTAGGGTTTGGTACCGGCAGAGCGACACTTGAAGCTGGCAATGTTGGAAACTTAAGCTCGGGATTGCAATCGGGATCCGCAGGACGCTTCATACTCACAAGCCGGCCGTCTCAAGAGCAGCAACCCTAGTACGCAAGGAGTTAATCTCGTCCCTAGCTTCCTCAAGCGCCCTAAGAAGCAGCAAGTTGCAGCGATTGAGGCGTGTGATCTCACGCTCACAGCGGGACACACGCAACAGTGCACGCTCCACTCGCGAGAGACGTCTGCCGAACTCGTTCAACCAACGGCAGAGCAAATCAAGATAATGCTGGTGACCAACACTCTGCACTGAAAGAGCATCAACGGTATCCGCTAGCCCCGCACTCGAAGCCATGAGCCCACGTGTGGGGCTGAAGCACCCCCCCCGGCCGCGAGGAGACTACAAAAGAAGGTTGTGCGAAGTGATGTTGTAAAGCTGTGAAATTTTGCCTGCAAAGAAGTCTGAGACAATGTCTACACAAATGGATGTAAAAAGCAAAGCATGCATGACATGAAAACGCATTTCGAAAAGATGCCTAGCCAGCACAACTGAGCCAAATGTTCGCACGAACATAAAGTAGTAAAACAGATGTGAACAAGTACACTAACCGCGACGACCAGCACTGGTGGTGAGGGCCGCGGGGGTGGGATAGAGGCGCTGTTGCCTTCAGCTGCCCTCAGCTCACACTCGCTGCAGCTCTCTGCAGCCCCCCAGCCTCGCTGCAGTGCCCAGCCCCTCACAGAAGCTGCAGCTCGCTACGCTGCAGCCCCCCAGCCTCGCTGCAGCGTGCCAGGTCCTCACAGTCGCTGCAGCCGCCCTCCCTCACGGGTTTCAGGTAGCTGGGGACCGGAAGGTGGTGGTGAGGGTCCGGGGGCGAGGATAGCGGTGAGGATTCCGGTGAGGATAGCGGTGAGGATAGAGGCGGGGACGGATGACACGACTGCGCGACGACCAGCACTGGTGGTGAGGGCCGGGGGGTGAGGATAGCCGTGGGATAGAGGCGAACACACGACAGTGCGACGACCAGCACTGGCGGTGAGGGCCTGGGGTGAGGATAGAGGCGGGGACGGATGACACGACGCGGCGACGACACGACGCGGCGACGACGCGACGACGACGCGACGACGACGACGACGATGACGCGGCGACGGCGACGACGCGACGAGGACGACGACGCGGCAACGACGACGACGCGACGAGGACGACGACGCGGCGACGACGACGCGACGAGGACGACGACGCGGCGACGACGACGACGCGACGAGGACGACGATGCGGCGACGACACGGCGGGACGACGAGGCGACGACACACAATGTTGCCACCGAAATGTTGCCACTGAAATGATTCCGCCGAAATGTCCACCGAGGCGGGGGCGAGGCAGGGACAACGACAGCCTCGCTGCCGCTGTCCCAGGTGCCCTCACAGTCGCTCTCACCTCACAGTCGCTGCAGCCCCCATATGCCCTGCAGCCCCCCAGCCTCGCTGCAGTGCCCGGGCCCTCACAATCGCTGCAGCCCCCGGCCTCGCTGCAGCGACCCAGGTTCTGATGGTCGCCCTCCGTCACGGGTTTCAGGTGGAGGTGCTGGACCGTGAGGATAGCGGCGGGGACGGATGACACGACGACCAGCACTGGTGGTGAGGGCCGGATCGCGGCGAGGATGGCGGTGAGGTTAGCAGTGAGGATAACGGATGACACGCGCGACGACCAGCACTGCTGGTAGGATAGCGGTGAGGTTCCGGTGAGGATGGGCGGGGACTGCATGACACGACAGCACGCCGACCAGCACTGGAGGTGAGGGCTTGGGGTAGAGGTGAGGATAACGGGGACGGATGACACGACTGCACGACGACCAGCAGTGCACATGGTGGTGAGGGCCAGGGAGTGAGGATAGGGGCGGTGAGGATAGCGCGAGGATTCCGGTTAGTGAGGATAGCGGTGAGGACAGAGACGGGGACGGATGACACGACTGCGCGAGTGACCAGACTGGTGGTGAGGGCCGCGGGGTGAGGATTCCGGTGGGGATCGGGGCTGGCTTTTGTGGATAGGATACCAGTGTGGATACTGTCGTGGATACCAGTGCGGATACTTCGCGACGGCACGGCAACAACGACGAGGCGCAGCGACGATGAGGCGACGACGAAGCGGCGACGACGGCGCGACGACGCGACGACGACGATGCGACGACGATGCGACGCGACGACGATGCGACACGACGATGCGGACGCGGAGGCGGCGCGGGCGAGTCGCTGCAGCCCTCAGGCGCCCCTCACAGTCGCTGCAGGTCCGCAGTCGCTGCAGCCCCCATGGTGCCCCTCACAGTCGCTTTCAGCCCCCCAGTCTCTGCTCCTCTTCACAATGGTTTCAGGACATAGCGGTAGAGGCGACGACGACGAGGCGACGACGGTGCGACGACGAACACGCGGTGACAACGACCGCGCCAGAATGGTGCCACCGAAATGTTGCCACCGAAATAAATGCCGCCATCGAAATGACGCGACCGAAATGTCGCCACCGAAATGCCGCCACCGAAATGTCGCCACCGAAATGTCGCTACCGAGCCGCGCCGAGGCGGGACACGACGATGCGGCGACGACGAGGCGACGACGAGGCGGCGACGACAACAGCCTCGCCTCCGCTGCAGCCCCCACGTCGCTGCAGCCCCCAGGTGCCCCAGCCTCGCTGCAGTGCCCAGGCCTCATTGCTCCCCCTCACTCCTGACCCAAGAGGATGGGTGAGGATAGCAGTAGAGGTGAGGACGACGAGGCGACGACGACTACGCGACGACGACGAGGACGCAGGCGAGTCGCTGCAGCCCCCAGGTGCCCTCACAGTCGTTACAACCGCCAGGTGCCCTCACGTCGCTGCAGCCCCCAGGTGTCCACAGAAGCTGTCAGTGCCCAGGTGCCCTCACAGTTGCTGCAGGCCCCATGCCTTCACAGAAGCTGCAGTGCCCAGGTGCCCTCACAGTCGCTGCAGCCTTCAAGTGCCCTCACAGTCGCTGCAAGCGCCGCTGCAGCCCCAACCTCGCTGCAGTGCCCCAAGCCTTCAGGCGCCCTCACAGTCGTTGCAGCCGCCTTCCCTCACAGGCCTCACTGTTCCCCCTCACTCAATTGGGTGAGGATAGCGGTAGAGGTGAGGACGACGAGGCGACGACGATGCGGACGGCGCGACGACGAGCCAAGACGACGCGGCAGGAGGTGGGGAGTGGGGGCACCTAGTGAGGGCACTTCGGCGGGGAGCCCCGATGCAGCGACGACGACGCGACGACGAATGCATGACGCCACGCATGCGTGCTCGCAGGTTGCGCGGGTGGTTGCTGAGAAGATGGTGGAGGGGTGCATCCCACTCGCGGGCCGCGGCGCGACGGTCACTCGCAGAGCCGGGAGACGAGACCTGGCAACGACGGCACGACGACGACGCGGCGACGATGCGGCGACGAGGACGACGCAACGACGACGACGACGCGCGACGACGATGCGACGTGTTCGTAGCAGGACTGGGTTGACAATCGGGTTGACAATTGGGTTGGCAATTCCCGGGTTGCCTTTTTTGGGACGGCAACTCGCAAAGCGAGACCACTGCGCGGCGTGACAACGACGTGGACGACGACGACGACGAGCGACGACGACGCGACCGCTGCAGCCCCCATGGTGCCCCTCACAGTCGCTTTCAGCCCCCCAGTCTCTGCTCCTCTTCACGTGACCCAAGAGGAATGGTTTCAGGACATAGCGGTAGAGGCGACGACGAGGATGCGGCGACGACGATGCGGCGACGACGATGCAACGACGAACACGCAGCGACAACGACCGCGCCCGAATGGTGCCACCGAAATGTCGCGACCGAAATGTCGCCACCGAAATGCCGCCACAGAAATGTCGCCACCGAAATGTCGTTACCGAGCCGCGCCGAGGCGGGACACGACGACGCGGCGACGACGAGGCGGCGACGACAACAGCCTCGCCCGTGCTGCAACCCCTCACAGTCGCTGCAGCCCCCAGGTGCCCCAGCCTCGCTGCAGTGTCCAGGCCTCATTGCTCCCCCTCACTCCTGACCCAAGAGGATGGGTGAGGATAGCGGTAGAGATGAGGACGACGAGGCGACGACGACTACGCGACGACGACGCGACGACGACGAAGCGACGACGACGACGACGACACGGGCGAGTCGCTGCAGCCCCCAAATACCCTCACAGTCGCTGCAGCCCCCAGGTCCTCACAGAAGTTGCAGTGCCCAGGTGCCCTCACAGTTGCTGCAGGCCCCAAGTGCCTTCACAGAAGCTGCAGTGCCCAGGTACCCTCACAGTCGCTGCAGCGCTGCAAGCGCCGCTGCAGCCCCAACCTCGCTGCAGTGCCCCAAGCCTTCAGGCGCCCTCACAGTCGTTGCAGCCGCCTTCCCTCACAGGCCTTCCCCCTCACTCAAGATGGGTGAGGATAGCAGTAGAGGTGAGGACGACGAGGCGACGACGACGCGGCGACGACGAAGCGGCGACGACGGCGCGACGACGAGCGAAGACGACGCGGCAGGCGGCGGGGAGTGGGGGCACCTACAGGGGAGGCCCGCTCAAGCGAAGCCAGAATTGCTGGACTTTTCCAGCCCTACATTTGGAGTCGCAAAGCTTGCGATTTTCACCAACAGTGCAAAGCCTCTCGAACCGTCATTTGTGGGGTTTCGAGACAGAAACTGAAGCCTTCCAAAGCCTCCCTCGTGGGTTCGGAGCTTACAATCTTACCGTAGTCTCTGCAGTCTTCTGGTCTTGTAGTTCCTGCAGCTTGCAGCTGTCCCTGCTATCTTGTGCTTCACGTTGGTAGATTTCTCGGCTTGCGCGTGTCATCCTTGCGCAGGGGCCATGCTAATCTTCTCTATCTCGTTCCTCCACCTTCGGAAAGCACACGGCAAACGAGAGTGCCTCAACTGCTGAAGCAGTGCGAGCTTCGCGAGAACATGCTTTGATTCATGCATGCTTTCACTGAAGAAGTGTTGACACCGTTTGGGACATGACCTGGACTACAATGCTAAAGGCAGCTCCATGCACAAAAACGTGCATGGGTCCCGCCTCGCCGTTCATTTAAACTTTTAAAACCTAAACGGGGTGTGGGACCCGGCCCTAGAAAAATGGGACCCGGGTGGACCCAGGTGGGACCCGGATGGGACCCGGTGGGACCCGGTGGGACCCGGATTCGATCTGGCTAGCAAAGTATGGGACACGTGACAACCAGATGAAACTTCTTGTGTGGGAAACATGGGACCCGGTGACACCCGGATAAGACCCGGCGAGCAAAAAAACGGGATTCGGTGACGCAGAAGGTGGGACTTGGATGGGCCCGGTGGGACCCGGTTGGGACTCCTCGCAAAAAGCGGGACCTTGTGACCGCTCAGATGATGTGGCCTCAAAACCACACGTTGATGTGGCTTGAGAACGTTTGTGGCCCGGATGTATTAAAGGGGTCACCAGAAGCCTCGGACCTGAACGAACACGTGGGCTGCCTTTCTTCTTTCTTTACTACAGAGAATTCTAAGCCGGAGCTGGCTCCAAGTCCACTTGCTGGAGCTAGAAAAAGGCTTCAACAAGCTTCGATGATCTTGCAAGCTATTGGCTATTGCTGACTCCATAGAGCCATAGATCTTGGCAATCCTAGACAGGAGCTTCGATGATCGTGTCGCAGCGATGCATCCTAATAAACGTCAAAGATCTCGATTGGCTTAAAAAGATCCTCGAGATACCTCGATGACATTGCAAACTGACACTGATCTCCAGTGGATATAGAAGCAGGATGAGCCCAAGAAATGATGCTGCGGACGACCCCGTTTCTGGGCCCACGAAACGAAAGCAATTCTGGCTTCGCCACAATGGGCCTCCCCAGTTGCAAATCCGCTGGTTGTGGCATTTAAGGTGAGCGTGCAGCTGCTTTGGACAAGACTTCTGGCTTTTCAATCTTGCGTCTGCATGATGCCCAAAACTGCGGGAACAAAGGCAGGCAGGCGCACGCCCGAGATCCAGCTGGTTGGCCCCGAACATTTGCGATTTGCGACCCCAAAAATGGGGCCGTTTCGCGGCCCCGAAAACAGGGCTGCGACATGCGCCCGGCCTCATTAAATATATAGTTTGAGCATGAGTTGGAGGCTTGGAACCCCGACCCCAAAAATGGGGCCGCCAAACGGCCCCATTTTGGGGGGTCGCGAATTCTTCTACTTTGAGGCACGTCCGCCTGACTGCTACACAACAAGGCGACTGTGGCACACAGGCGCGCGTCCAGCTTGGAAAAAAACAAGCTTTCAGGATTAAGGCTTCCAAGCCTTGCTTTCTTATGGAAGTACATTAAATCAACATGAAAGAAACGGGCACAGGGGAGGCCCGCTCAAGCGAAGCCAGAATTGCTGGACTTTTCCAGCCCTACATTTGGAGTCGCGAAGCTTGCGATTTTCACCAACAGTGCAAAGCCTCTCGAACCGTCATTTGTGGGGTTTCGAGACAGAAACTGAAGCCTTCCAAAGCCTCCCTCGTGGGTTCGGAGCTTACAATCTTACCGTAGTCTCTGCACTCTTCTGGTCTTGTAGTTCCTGCAGCTTGCAGCTGTCCCTGCTATCTTGTGCTTCACGTTGGTAGATTTCTCGGCTTGCGCGTGTCATCCTTGCGCAGGGGCCATGCTAATCTTCTCTATCTCGTTCCTCCACCTTCGGAAAGCACACGGCAAACGAGAGTGCCTCAACTGCTGAAGCAGTGCGAGCTTCGCGAGAACATGCTTTGATTCATGCATGCTTTCACTGAAGAAGTGTTGACACCGTTTGGGACATGACCTGGACTACAATGCTAAAGGCAGCTCCATGCACAAAAACCGTGCATGGGTCCCGCCTCGCCGTTCATTTAAACTTTTAAAACCTAAACGGGGTGTGGGACCCGGCCCTAGAAAAATGGGACCCGGGTGGACCCAGGTGGGACCCGGATGGGACCCGGACCGGTGGGACCCGGTGGGACCCGGATTCGATCTGGCTAGCAAAGTATGGGACACGTGACAACCAGATGAAACTTCTTGTGTGGGAAACATGGGACCCGGTGACACCCGGATAAGACCCGGCGAGCAAAAAAACGGGATTCGGTGACGCAGAAGGTGGGACTTGGATGGGCCCGGTGGGACCCGGTTGGGACTCCTCGCAAAAAGCGGGACCTTGTGACCGCTCAGATGATGTGGCCTCAAAACCACACGTTGATGTGGCTTGAGAACGTTTGTGGCCCGGATGTATTAAAGGGGTCACCAGAAGCCTCGGACCTGAACGAACACGTGGGCTGCCTTTCTTCTTTCTTTACTACAGAGAATTCTAAGCCGGAGCTGGCTCCAAGTCCACTTGCTGGAGCTAGAAAAAGGCTTCAACAAGCTTCGATGATCTTGCAAGCTATTGGCTATTGCTGACTCCATAGAGCCATAGATCTTGGCAATCCTAGACAGGAGCTTCGATGATCGTGTCGCAGCGATGCATCCTAATAAACGTCAAAGATCTCGATTGGCTTAAAAAAATCCTCGAGATGCCTCGATGACATTGCAAACTGACACTGATCTCCAGTGGATATAGAAGCAGGATGAGCCCAAGAAATGATGCTGCGGACGACCCCGTTTCTGGGCCCACGAAACGAAAGCAATTCTGGCTTCGCCACAATGGGCCTCCCCAGTAGTGGGGGCACTTCGGCGGGGAGCTCCGATGCAGCGACGACGACGCGACGACGACGCATGCATGCACGCATGCGTGCTCGCAGGTTGCGCGGGTGGCTGCTGAGAACAGGTGGAGGATAGGTGGGGATAGGTGGGACGGGGGTGGATCCCACTCGCGGGACGCGGAGCGACGGTCAACCGCAGAGCGGAGACGAGACGGCAACGACGGCGCGACGGCGACGACGCGGCGACGACGACGTGGCAACGACGGCACGACGACGACGAGGAGACGACGACGACGCGACGTGTTCGAAGCAGGACTGGGTTGACAACCGGGTTGACACTTGGGTGGATTCTTCCCGGGTTAACATGTTCGGGACGGCAACTCGCAGAGCGAGACCACTGCGCGGCGTGACGACGACGTGACGACGAGACGACGACGCGACGACGACGAACGACGACGCGACGACGACGACGCGGCGGGCGACGAGCGGCGACGACGAGCGGCGACGACGAGCGGTGACGGCGACAAGCGGCGAGGACGAGCGGCTACCAGAAACCCTCTCCGCAGCAGAGGAGTGTTTCCAGATTTTGCCGGGCATGCCGGGATTCCGGTGTCTGCTGCGGAAACGGGGTGGCGCGGGGCCCCCAAAAAGACCATTGGGGGGATTTTGGCCCGGCTACGGCTGCGTGGCGTCGCGGGGCACAAAAAAGAGACCATGTATTTATACCTCATATAGCACAGGTTGGGAGGGCCAGTGGGGAGCTCGAATGGCATGTGCTGTAGTACTTGGACGTTTTTTTTTGCGGCAGGGGGATAGGTGCGGGACACGTGCAGATGGGTGGGAGATGGCACCGAAGGTTAATGGGGTTTGGGGTTCACCGGGAAGGCGACGACGACGGGCGACGACGACGCGACGACGACGAGCGGCGGCTACGAGCGACGACAACCAGCGGCGGCGACGACGACGCGACGACGACGCCGACGACGACTCCGAAGACGAGCGACGACGGCGCTCTCTCTTTTATGCCGTGGCCTCTAAACTGCTCCAGAGATCGTCGTGCTTGGAGCTGATTTATTTTCGAAAGGGTGTTGAGCGTACGGCTTCGGACCAAAAACGGAAGATCGACAGGGCTCAGGCCGTGAGACGCAAGATCATCGGCCCTTCAGCCCGAAAAAATTGGGACGAGCCGCGAACGAAGCGAAGCGGAACGAACATTGCGAGTGGAGCAAACGCGGAGCGGAGTGGACGAAGCGTGTCGAAGCAAGCGGAGTGCGCGGAGTGAGCGAGGCGAGTGGAGTGGACGGAGTGGAGTGCGGGCGGTCAGCGAGGTCTTCGCGTCGCTCACGAGCCTGGAGAGCCGCTTCTGCCGCCACATTTTCCAGGCCGCCTGGCCGCCGCTGGCGAAGTGCGATGCAGACAGGGTCTGCACGGCGTGGACCTTCATGCTCGAGACGGGGCTCGCTCCAAGGACCTCTACAACGCATGCGAACCGTTAAAAACCTACAAGGCGAACAGCCCTTCAGGTTTAAGGCAAACAAGTTCCAAGCACCCTTGCAAGCAAAGCAAGCTCACAAAACACTCGGACAGTTCACACTTTCAGCACGCACAGCTCACGCTGGTCTCACGTGTCTTGAGCCAAACGACAGTAGTCGTGGCACCTCTTAAAAGCTCCCAAGCACTACAAAACAAGGGAAAACAGGTTGAGGCTACCGCAAAACCGTCACGCAAGCTCAAACTACGTTCTACAGGCACTGACCACCTGAAACTAGCAAAACTGTACAACTATACAGGTACCGAGGAAAAACTCTGTGTCGCACCTAAAACACTACTGGGCAGAGCACTGGTTTTCTACACCCCCCCACGACGCAGTAGCTGTCGGAGGTACCAGGTGGAGTTCCCTTAAACAGTACTCGCACGCCACTTTAGTAGCGATGCGATTCGGAATCGCGTTCCTGAGGCCGTGGCAGTCCCTACGCACGTGGAAACAGTCTCCGTAAGCAGAAGTAAAGACAGCCATCTTCTGGCCCGACCTTGGCAGAAACGAAAGAAGGTCCTGCACAGTCTGGACGCGGGAGCTCTCGGTACGCAGTTTCTGCAAGCACACTCCAAGCGCAACACCCACAAGCAGTGGGACAAGCACAACAGTGAGAAGCCCTACACTCGGAACTTCGAGAAGCTTCTCTTGCACTTCCACAACCAGGCCAAACACCATGGCACGCTCGGCAGCGAAAGGAGCCAGAGACATCTTAAACGTCCTGGCAAAGAAAGAAAACACCGGAAAGTTTGAGCAAACGGGCTGCGCAGCAAACATGTAGCAACATGTCCTCGACAACGACAAGACTCTCGTAAAAAAATCAAGAGCGCAACGCTTCGAAGAAGGACTTTACAAGCTCTACCGGGTAGTGCTGTGTATTCTTGAGGTCGAAGTCCTTCGAGTGCTCATGCTTCCCAGAGCAACGATAGACATGAATGCTCTCAGCGACTGCTGGGTGTGTGGTAACAACACGCCATCGCTTGGCGATCAGAAGATGATCGCGGCCCCGCATATCAAGCGCACAACCATCAACTGGAACGTCGTGCAAAACGTAGGGGCGTGAGGAAAGAAAATGCTCAGTCTGGCGCCAAGACCAGTAAGCACAAGCACGCGGCCACTCAATGGCCCAAGCATGCACAAAGCTAGTAAGCTCGACCAAGCTTCTCCAGAGCTTCCGGTGAAGCCTCCAGTGCTGAGCCAACCGCCCTCGGCGATAAGCTGGATCACGGGCACGCAGCCTTTGATACGGGCAGCCTCCTGTGCACGGGGTACTAGCCCATAAGAAGACAAAACCCTTCTTCTTGATCTGCTCAGCAAAGATGGCTTTGAGCTCAAGCAAGGTCTGTGCACTGGCACCATCATCACGCTCACTCACAGTAAGCACATTCACCCAGTTTAAGTCCTGGCTAGCCGCTCTCATCGATGATTCAACGGGGGCACAGAACTCAATCACCAACCAAGAGGCATGCGGCATGGCGGCAAAACGGTCACGCAAGCTAACATGGTTCTTACCAACAAGCATTGCACCGCACAACGCAACAAAGCCATCAAGCACACAAGCAATAACGGCAACGTCACGCAAGCCAAGTCCCCACATGTGCTTCAAGGTAACAGTCCAACTCAGAGGTTTGGTGAACAAATCTGCAACATTGGCTTCACCGCGCACGCCAAAGATAAAAATCTGCTTTTGCCTGAGCTGGTCTTGGATAAAGCTTTTTCACTTTCCAACGCTGGGCTTCGAAAAGTCCTTGGCGAACCCGCTGATGAGCCACTGTGGGTCATCGCGAGAGGCGTCGCACTTTGTGCAACAGTTCACTAACGTGTGCCTAGTGCACACAACTACGAGCTACGGCGCAGTAGCACAACGACAAAACTACGAGGCTTCGCAGGGCCTCAGAGTTGGTGTCTGCAGTCACAGACGTGTGATGTGGCGGAAGCTCACATCACGAAGACTAGCAGACAGTCCCACAGAGGAGATGGCACAGCATATTTGCACATACAGTCAAATGTCACAGCTCACGCGTGAGGCATAGAATGTAGGCATTAGTGCTGATTTCATCAAGGTCTCTGGGTGTAGCAAGTTTGGCACTGCAGTTATCATCGGTGTAGAAAACCTTGCGGGCCGTATCCCCAAACAGAGCGGCACGATAGTGGCCGGATGACATTCGTGGGCCAATGTGCACCAGTGCAGATCGCAATCGGTACTTAGCAGCCCTTTTGGCACGCCCTGAGAAGTAAGAGACATTCACGAAAGGATCAAGCATAATGGGCTCAAGAATCTTATGAGCATCTGCATCGTCCACATTAAACCGAGCAAGCTGAAGGATCAGGCACTCCGGAAGTTGCAAGAGCGCATGCATCGGATCCTGAGTATGCCAAAGATCAAGCAGTTGCTGCACGGAAATATGGGACAGCAGAGGCGCGGTCACAAGAAGCGGGCAGGTGTCTCCCGTATCACGCACCTGATCGTGATTGTCACGTGCCTGCCACAATCCCTGTAATGCTGGTGCCTGCATGCGAGCCTGCAAGTGCTGCACGAACTCAGCCGCATCATGCTGAGTTCGAGGGTTCCTCCATGTAGCGAGGAGTTGTTGCCAGCTGAGCAGATCCCACAATGCAAATGGCCGTCGGCTAAGGATTCCAGCCTCAACAGCGGTGAACACATTCCTCGGAATCACTGTTTGGGAGCAGGTGCGGCTACACCAAAGCAGCGCTGAGAGAGTCGCGTTGGCGTAACAAAGATTGGCACCATTGGTGAGCCGCATTTTCAGCTGAAGTGCATCGTCTACCTTACTGCTTAACCGAAAGTTGGCACAGGGATCCCGAGCATGCGACAAAGTAGAGCTCTCTGATAAGGTCTGCGCTGGGACGGCAGCCACTTGAAGATCTGCTGAGCCAGAGGGGATCTTGTCAATCGTTCGGGTTTGATTGCCATGCCGATTACTTGGCAGCAAGCACTGCCGCAGAGTTCCGTCAACGATGCGTGCAGTTGGTCGCTTGGTGTGGAGCGGTTTGACACTGAAGCCAGGAATGTGATCGAGGGACCTTTGAGCTCCGCTGCAAGGGGCCGCGTCGGCGTGAACTTTGTGAGCAGCTGGGAATCCTTGGCCAAGCGGATCACCCCCTCGACCAGATTGATCGCCGCCTCCTTTGTCAGTGGCGTTTTGCTGGTGTCCGGAATCAACTTGGCTTGTTCGGAGTCCCAGCGAAGGTAGTTCCAGGTCCCGGCGCTGCTGATGTAGCCAAGCTGCTTCATGTTGTTCTGGATCTCCTCGGTCAAGCGGGCTGGCTGCAGGCGCTGAAGAAATTCTCGCCATACACACATCCATAGAGTGAGCCGCATCGGTGAAGTGGGCGGGTTGATTTCGCGGTCGGCCTTCCATTTCGTTGCCACCTCGAACAGAGCCTCGGGGACTCCGCATGGCAGGCCTGTACGCATCCATATGACAAAGCTGGTATCCAATTGCAGTGTTTTCAAGGCATCTTCGTGCCGTACCGCCAGCCGTATCATCAAGTGGCAGAGGGTGCGCAGCTCCGCTATCTCCTCGTCCTTGTTCGTGTTGTCGTGGCTGGCTGCATTGCTTTTGGCGCCTCCTTTTCCCCCTTTCTTTCCCTTTCCCTTTCCCTTGCCCTTTCCCGGCTTGGGGTCCGTCTTCTGAAATTTGCTCGGGGTCTCGGATTCGAGTGGTCTCTTGGTCGATGCTGGTGCTGATTGCAGAACCTGGCCCATGAACGCCGTGTACACTTCCCATTCTCGCTCCTCCTCTTGTTCGGCCGTCAGCTTCTTGTCCACGTCCATCGTCATGGCAATGAGGGGGGAGTAGTGCAGGATCCAAGCTAGCGAAGATGGATTGCCAAATGACAGTGCAACCTTCAGCATGCCTACATGGTGCACAGCGATATGTTTGCGAGCAGTACTGACACGGGTTTTGTACCGAAACAGCCTTAGCCTCCTTGACGGCTTGATTGAGGCGGTCAATAATGTCCGGGTGCTTGCAGCGCATGTGCACTTTGATCCGACTACCGTCATTCGCCCACAAATTGCACACCGGGCATTTATGCGCCATGCGGGCGTGAAGCTCAGCCTTGGAGGCAATGTACTGCCATCGTCTAAGGGTCGTGTGCGCCTCATCCCTCAGACAGGGCTCGTCCAGAAGCCTCGCAGCAAATGGCACAGGGTTAGTGTGTGCATTCGTGATGGCATCGGTATTGGGGTCCCCGCCGGCAGACAGCGCCGTGACGGGTTCAGCAGATGGAGCCTCTTCCCGGTCCGAAGACCCCAGCAGAAGAGGTGTGACGGCTTGTTGCCGCTTTGGCACACAACTATCAAATAGGATGTGCAAATTAAAATTTCTCCACCCATTAAACTCGCGAAGGCAGTATCTGCACGTTGGGACACCATCCAGGGAGTGTTCGACTTGATTCACAGCAGAGAGGGCCTGCTTGACATCACGATGTGCCTGTGTTCCATGCTCTCGGACACGGTGCCGCTGGAGCAGACCTGAGTTGGGAAAGATACATGGACAATCAGGGCAAGCGTATTGGCCGGCTACCATGCTGACCTCACGAAGGGAGGTTGAAGGTGCACTGCTGAGGTCGGGCATAGGAACCTCACCGTTGAGCATCGTCTGCGATCGATTTTGTCCGGTCTTGGACGCCTGAGAGAATGCTTGGGCCCCGCCGCGGGCGCCCCTGTTTGCAAAGTGGCTGCGACTAATAGCAGGCTGCGGCAGCCCTACCTGCGTCGAAGCAGCCTGAGGCGGCTGAGGTGCCACCGGCGTCCGAGCAAAGGATGCCTGAAGTATCACATGCCACTGCGCCACCCTGTCGATCTGGAGTGCCGGGTCCAGCGCCCGAAACCGTGCCAGATTGCCGGCGACCTCCTTGCCGAGTCGACCCTGGAAATCAAACTTTAAATCAGACAGAAAGGCCTCTGTGGGGACATGCGTGTCCTTCGACAGCTGGCTGCTGACAATACGAAGGTGTCGTGTCGCAATGCCCCGCACTTTGCATATTTCTTTGTCCTCAAGTTGCAAAGCAGTGAGCCCGTACTTAAGGCACGGCCAAACAATCGACAGCCACAAACGTTGCCGGGTGCGTCGGCTGAGGTTGTGTCTCGCAGTGAGTACCGGTCGAAGCCTGGAGAAGAGCTGGCCGGCTCGATGGTATCTATGCACAATGGTGTGGTGTTCCAGTGCACCGTAGCTGAGGATGATGCCAAGATAAGGATGTTTTCGGACAATCGGGAAGGCGCAGTCTGGCGCAACACGAAGTTTTGGGACACCTTTATCCTTGAAGCGCATTTTGCTCAGAAGTCGGTCGGCCTGGGTGCCGTGCAGCTGGTAGAGAATGACACTTTTGGTGTCGCTGACCTCCATTCCATGAAAGCGTAGAATCTGAACAAGCTTGTGCAGCTGGCCTAGGCAATCAGTGAGATCAGTGACCGTCCGAATCATCCATTGTGATATTAGATCGTCGGCATAAAAAGTGAGGATGCCTGCAGCATGTGAGCCCAGCCCCTCGAGTAACCGGCGATACACAAACCCCGAAGCAAGTGCCCAAAGGGCGGGTGATAAGGGGCAACCCTGCCGCACCCCCCGAGACGTAGCACACGTGGCCTTGAGACCGCAGTGCTCGATTTCGACAAGCAATTGAGAGTGAATCGCTAGGACTTGTTGCACAATGGGTTCGGGTATTTCAGCCTCACGCATGCTAGCAGCAATCACAGTTCTCGGAAGGGAATCGAAAGCACGGGCGACATCCAACGAGAACGTTATCCCACCCACACAGCCCGCCCGAGAAGTGGAGTCACGGCGGCGTTGAACCATTTTCTCACGTGTCGGTGCAGCCGCTCGGGCACTGTAGAAATGTGACACCACCCTATGCAATGCTTCAGTCGTTGATCTCCCCTGCACATAAGCAAATTGGGGAACAGTAGAAATGTAGTTCTGAAGGAAGGGGGTGATGAGCTGTGCCAACATGATTGCATGTACCTTGCTGGCCGGGTTCAACAAGCTTATCGGTCTGGTGTCCGAAGGCTGCTGTGACTTTTTGTTAGGTTTTGGCAACAAACAAAGCGCAATCTGTCTGATGGGCATGGGTAACGTGTTGGGAATGCTCGCAAAGGCAGCGTTGAGGCAATCACTCAGCAATGGGCCCACCTCCTTGGCCGCGAGTTTCCAAAGAACTCCTGGTGATGCCGAAGGATGCGCAGCTTTAAGGGCTGACAGGGAAGCCAGGGCTGAGGTGCACATGCCTGAGTCAAACAAGTGAGCGCTGCAGTCGAATACCTGCACAGGACCAGTCCTATCAGATGCAAACAGCTCCCGAAAGTACTTGAGAAGAGAGTCGCACTCGGCCTGTGGACCCTGAAGGTTCCCCTCTGAATCGCGAATTTGCAGTCGCACTCGAACCTTGCGCGGGGCAAGACGATTCACGATCCGGTAGACGGTGGACAGCTGCCCACACTGAACCGCCTGTTCCGCTTGGGCGGTTTGATCAAGAAGGAACGCCTTCTTGCGAGTACGTCTCTCAGTTGTGATGATGCGTTCAAGTGCCTGAATGCGGCGATCAAGCCTCCAGGCAGAGAAGGCCGCTCTCATACAGTACACAGGTGGGCCGTGGGCCAGGTTGGCCCGCTCGGCACGCAACTGCCACAATGCAGTCACAGCAGAGACATCGTTGACTCGTGGTAGTGCAGGCGCCGCCTCCGTTGAAGATGCGGTCGTTGCACTGCTTCGTGCCAGCTGGGGCTGACTGCTGAGCCACGCCTGAGTGAGACACCGATCGATTTGAGAGATGGTGGGGTTGCAAGGCATGGTTTGTCTGAGTTGCTCACAGAATGCATGCTGCCTGGCCGGGTCGTTCTTAGTTTCATCCCAAACTATCCTAGGCACAAGTCGGGTGCGTTTCGGGTGAGCGTGCTTCCAAGGGCACCACGTGAACGGAAATGAGCCCCGGACCGGAATGTGTCGGGAGCCCAGGCGGCTCGTGGCAACAGGCCAGTCATGGAATGGTCCACTGGCGAGGCTCGTGCCATCCGCATGCGCTCCACGAAGAATGATGTAATCTATCTGAGTCTGTGCATTTGTGGCAGGATTGACAAACGTAGCACCCGGAGCCTGTCCAAAAGTATTGGTCGCAACCAGCCCGAAGGAGCTCAACATGTGGAGCATCTCCTGACTATCTTGCTGTGGGGGCGCAGAGTAAGGAATACCACAGCCAACAACTCCTTTGCAGGCGGTAAACTGAGTGTTCAGGTCCCCTACCAGGCAGAGTAAATTACGGCGTGGGAGAGATCTGAGGGTGCTGCTCAGCTTATGCAGAAATTGAGAACGTCGGCGCATCGCATCCTGCCACCATGCAGTCTTGCTGTCCTGTTTACGGTGGTTCCATGCATATTGATAGGCGTGCAGCAGATCAATGGGCTGGTGTCCAGCGGTCGGTGTGATCCGTAGATGGTGCAGCCTACCTGGCACGATGGACCCGTGCCTAATGCAATCAGGTCCGGCAAGACGCTTTGAAATGCATGTCAGCAAGCCTGCCTCCTTGGAGGCACCGCTGCCGTGGTGCACAAAACACCAATCCCTGTCCTCCCACTGCATGTCCTCTCGCCAAAATGTTTCTTGAATGCAAAGAATGTCAAGGTGATCACGCTGCTTACTTAGCCAGGCCTTGACCTCGGCCCACACCAAAGTACTCAGGCCGCTGGCGTTCCACGTCATCAGCCGGCAGCGGCGCGATGACACATTGGAGGCTAAACTTTTAGGCCCATGTATTGCGCAATGCGCTGCTGCAGGGGAGATCCGTGCCGGCAAGCCGGACGTGGCGTCCACTCCCTTGTCCGTACGGCCGGGCTGTTGAGGGGCACGCTGTGCTTGCAGATGTTTGCCCTCAAAAATTGATCCACGATAAGGTGCAGAGCCAAAACGTTGTGCCGTAGCAACTGCTTTGCGCAGTGACCTCTTGCGATGAGGCGGTTTACGGGTATCCTGACCTTGCTTCGCCCATATTGGGCGCACTTGGGAGTCATGCGGTGTGGCTCCAGGATCGTCGGCCACCGATCCAACCCTCGCGTCTACAGGCATGTGTGTTGCGATATTCAAAGAGGCGTGCGGCCTGTCCCTGGACTTGGGACCAGGGCGGTACACATGACTATCAAGAGCAGTAGCATGGCGGGCATCATGAGGCACGAACTCAGGTGCATCGGGGTTGAGTCTCGCGCCTCTGGTCTGGGATCCCAAAGTCCCAGGCTCAAACACTGGAGCTCGCGGGTCGAGCTGTGATGTCGGTGTCAGCATGTCTGGCGTCATCTTGTAAAATCCAGAAAAATCTGCTCGAAAAACCTGCGCAAACACGAAAATCGCATGCAAAGTGAAAAGACAAATCATGCGACTGTGAAGCGGATCCAATCTCAACATGTCCTCGGGAGCAACAGGCAGGTGAAGTTGTACTTCAGCACTCGTTCAGCTTCTACAAGCAATGCCGGGAAGGTTCTGCTGGTGAAAAACAGTCAGTTGGAGGCCTTCCTCTCGAGGCAATGTCTGTAAAGCTTCGAAGAAGAACTCGCCTTCTGAGAATGGAGCCCACAGGCTAGTAGCCAAGCTTGCACGTAAATGCTGTCTTGCACGGCACAAGTCGAAAAACGTGTTTGCAAATGCTGTTCAGGCAATCGCACAGGTATGGCTCTACGCGCACCTGCAGGTGCGATCTGCCGCTACCCCGCCCCAGTCCCGCCCCTACGCCTCGCGAGGGTCGAACGAACTGGGAACAGCCGGGAAACCACACAAGGGAAGGGGAAAACCCGGGTGCCCTGAACAAAAACCCAGACCCAAGCGAGGGCCCACCGCTACAAGTTCACTTGAACCGAGACGCTTCTTGGATAAAGCACGCCCTAAGGTCAATGTGCCTCACCTTCCTCAGCCCATCAGCCTTGCTGATAGCAACTGCAGCCTCGCTGTCACAGAAAAGATGGGGCTTTGGCAGATCTGCCCATCCAAAGACATGCGAGATGGCGCGGCGGATAGAGAGAGCCTCTTTCGCGCCCTCCACAAGCCCATAGAGCTCGCTCTCGGCAGAACTCAAGGCAACAGCCTGTTGCAGACGACTCCAGGCCTTCAAACAGAAGCCTCCCAACATCACGCACCCTCCGCTGATGCTCTTCCTGTCAACGTTCTTCTCGCTACCCCAGGAAGCGTCCACATAGCAATCAAGGCGCAGGTTCTCTTCAGCAACCGGGTTCACTACCTGCTTAAAACCCTGAATATACTTCAAGTAACGCAACATAGCTCTCATAGCTCTCTCGTGCTTTTCGAGTGGATTCGCCTGGCCTCGGGCCAGCATGCTCACGTAGTAGACCACATCCACCCTTGTCATCGCAAGCCATGACAGCCTTCCCAGGGAACTGCGAAACCTCGCGGCAGCTTCAGAAGACAGGGATTTCTCCAAGCAAGGATCTTCTTTGTCGTACAACTCCTTTAGGTTGGGCGGCGTGCCACACGCGGTCACCTTGGAGTTCCCGAAGAAACCCTTGTAGATTTCCTCGTAGTAGGAATCGGATATGGTGACACACAGGGAGTCACTAGAATGCTCTCGGGCAATCTGTCTTCCAAGGAAGGTGATCTGACCGTCGCGGTCCAGATCGGCTGTGACCTTCACCTTCACAGCGGTCTTCAGCTGCTCCACCACATGGTAGATAGCTTCATCGCTGTCTCCTGTGATGAGAAGATCATCAACGTAGCAAAGAACAACCACACGCTGGCCTCCAAGCACAGAGCCTGAAAACAAACAAGCCTCAGTCTCACAGGGCTCCAGGTCACAGAGCTTCTTCAACAGCTTTGCCAGGTGACGCGACCAGGTCTGAGCTGCGACTCTTAGACCATATAGGGCCTTCTTAAGGCGCAAGTAGCCACGGCGGCCGTCCTTGCCCTTCACTCCGTCTGGCAGCCTGACCACAATGTGGCCATCTTCCTCGTCGAGGTCCGCGAAGAGAAACGCGGTGCTCACATCCAACCCGACGATGTTCCTTCTCTTGGAACCCGCGTAGAAAAGAAAAGTTCGCAGCGCTTCTGCAGAGCTTGTGGCAGCAGAGATGCCAAGCTGTGCCGCGGTCGCTCCCTGCGCAAAGTCACGAGCAACTACCCGACACCTGACAAGCGGATTCTCCTTCCCCTCAACACGCTCTACTTTGGCATTGGAGACCCACCTTGTAGAGATCACTTTCTGCTTCGGATCAACATGCCACACAACATCACCGACAGCAAGCGATTCAAGAGCACGAAGTTCACGCAACATGCCTTCATAGGTCAAGCCAATATCAAGCAGGTGCCCCGTCACATCATCCTTTGCAGAAGCTGGCACTTCGACAAGCAGCTTCTCCCCCCCAAGCTCGACAACCTGAGGAGTAACAACCTTGGTGGCGGCTCCCGCAAAACAAACCGACGCACCAGCAAAGGAGATGGACTCTCGGTACATCATACTGGACACCATGGCCTCCCGCTCTTCTTCAGGGAGTGCCTCAAGAGGTTCAGGATCAACTTGCATGAAATCAAGCTCGCCTGGGCTCGGGGCCTCGATCTGCTCGAGTTCTTCTCCAAGCTCTATTTCATTCTCAACTCCAGGCAGACTGGGCTCATACTCAGCCAAATCCTCATCCAATGGAAAATTCGGGAACGGATCAAGATCATCCGGCACATCAAGCCCAAGATCAACACCAAATCCAGCACCCAAATCATCACGCCCGGTCACTTCTTCTTCAATTGGGGCCTGATCGAGGATTGCCCGGCTGGGATCGAAAGAGTTTCTCACAAACTCAGCGTATCGATCACGGCACTTCTGGGTGTGCCAGGCCTTATCTGCTGGAAAACCGCGCAGCCGGCAAGCTCGGCACCTTGGGGTTCTCCCGTTTTCTTCAATCCACTCTGGTGGTGGTCCTCGGGTTGCGGTGTTCGGCAACGGGAGGTCGCGCACATTGTCACCACTGCTCTCGGGGAGCTTCTTCTGGGAATCATCCCTTCTTCCGGGCAACATGCGACAAACACCTTTCAAGCTCGACACCTCAAAAGTGAGAGGAACCAACATCCGGATTCTTGCGCTTCTCGCAATCTTCAAAGTGCCATCCCGCAGCCTAAACTGCACAGTGTGGCTTCCACTTCCGACCTCTGGTCCAAGGTAGGCGGCGTGGCCGTAACGGCCGGTGATTTTATCACGCAAAGAGGGAGGAGGAGTGGCAAGCACGGCAGCACCCCAAACATAGGCGGCATGCGGTCCACGGGTGGTCTTCAAGCACCGCTGTTCTGGGGACAGCGCTGATCCAGGATGCACCTGGTACCGGTTGTAGACCTGGGCAACGTGCATCAAAAGATACGTAACACCCTTCCCGCAGGGCTCCAAGCCGACCTGTTCCAACCCAGCACACAGTGTGTTTGCACCTTCCTTGATGGTCCTCACAGCACGCTCTGCAACAACAGCATGCCGACCAACAGGGGCATCCACAACCTCGATGGCACCAGCGGTCAAACCATCAGCAAAACTTTGCGCAAGGTTCTTCACAACACCCTCAATGTCCGACTTCACACTCACCGTCAACTCACTGGGAGCAACACCAACCAAGCCAACGCTACGACTCCATGCCGACATGTCACTCAACATGGCTTCCTTGGCTGCTGGGCCTCGGGATCCGCTCACCTCACGGTACGGAACTACACCGAGGGCAAAAGCACCAACCAAAACCAACACCAGGAAAGCGAGGCCCTTGTAGAAAAACTTATCTATCTGCACCTCTCTCATCCCTGAGTCCTGGGGCCGATCCTGGCTTCTGGCGGGTTCAAGCCCACGACCTTGCACGCACTGCGGGCAAGACGCATTGTACGGCACATGCGATCTAAGAACATGTTCTCGCTCTAGCTTACCCCAACTCTCCTGCAACAACAGTTCCCGATCCCCTCTAAGCAACCATGCTTCACTCTGGCTATCATGGGCCTCGCTCCGGTCACGCTGTGGTCGGTCCTGGCCAACATGCTCAAGCAACTCACCATGCTGCAAATCATGCTCACCCAAACCACCAACACATGCATGCTCACCAAGCTCAACGGCAACATCATGCTCACATGCAAACGCAACCTTTTCTTGCATCAGAAGCGAGAGTCCCAAGGAAGAAGGACCATCGGATATTCCTGGATGGTGGGCGTCCTCGGAAGATTGGCGGGCGTCCTTGGAGGATCCTTGTGCACCGCCATGGCTCACTCTATCTCGATGCTCTCGAGCTCCACCACCTCGCCCCGCGAGTTGTAGATCTTGCCGTCGTCCCCGATGTGCAGCTCCTCGGCTCTCCTCTCTGCTGGGGGCTCCTCGGCTCTCGTCTCGGCTGGGGTTTCCCTGGCCCTTGCATCCACCGGCACACTGGACACTGGTGACCATGGCGGCAGACTGGACACAGGTGACCACTCTGAGGGCGCAGAGGCCCCTCGTCCGGCTGACCTCGGGTCTCTCGGTGGCGTGGGAAGCCTCCTCCGCGGCGGTACCGGTGGTGGGGGATTGATCTCCATGCCTCCTTCCACCTTTATCTGTGGCACCTTTGCTGCACGCGCGGCCTCCACCTTGGCTCGCGCAGGTGGTGTTCTCGGTTGCGGTACCATTGGCGATCCTGGTGGTCCTGGGGGTTCCTTGATGACTTCGGAAATCGTCACCTCCACGAAAGGAATCTCCAGGCCCTTGATTTGCGCATAGTGGTCCTTGACATGTTTTTCCAATGTCCTCCGCACCGGAGGGCCCTTCTGCTCCTCGGCCTTCTTCTTCATGGCGTTGTTGATGGCCTTCATGAGGTAGCCCTGCTTCTTCTTTTCCTTGGCTCGCTGCGAAAGCATTCTCAGCGCAGTCTCCGTCTGCCCGGGGATCCCGCGCTGGGCCCGGCTCTTCAAGACGATCTTTCGGACCTTGGCTGGCATTGCCTTCACCACGGGCGGCTTGGGCTGCCTCTTCACCAGTGGCTGCGGTGGGTCCTTTGACCCCGAAGACGGCTCCGCCTTTGCTCTGGCCACACTGCCCTTGGGCTTCTTGACCTCTGGGACCTCGATCGTTTCGGCGACCCTCTTCTTGGCCTCTGTGGCTGCCTTCTTCTCTGCCTCCACGGCCTCTGTGGCTGCCTTCTTCTCTGCCTCCGTGGCCTCTGTGGCTGCTTTCTTCTCTGTCTCCGCGGCCTCTGTGGCTGCCTTCTTCTTTGCCTCCGCAGCCTCTGTGGCTGCTTTCTTCTTTGCCTCGGCTTTGGCGGCTCTCTTCTTCTTTGCTTCCTCTGCTTCCTTGGCCCACTGGGCGCTCTCCTGGCGCTCCTTCACGAATTTCTCCGCCGCTGCTTTCGCAGCTGCCTTTGCCTGCTCTGCCGTCTTCTTCTTCACTTCCGCGGCTGGCACCAACAGCAGGTTCTGGCCCGGCGTAAGACCCACCATCGAGGTTGCCGTAAAGGCGATCGTGGATCCCTCGAAATCCTCGTGAGTCCTCGTAACAGTCGCCGCGTGCTGCTCCGCCAGGTGGCGGCGACCCGAAAGGCGCCACTCCTGCTCCGAGTCGGAGGAGGACTCCTCGGGTGCCCGGTTGCTCCTCCTCATCCTTCTTAGAAGGCTTTCCCGACGAAGGAGCGCAGCCGTCACTACGCTTCAAGCTCGCTCGGGCGGCAACTGCAACGGAACGGTCAAGCTCAACAGCACTCGAGAAAACCCATCCGCAATTGGAGACCCATCTCGTGCGAAGAACGTACCCAGCGGCCTCAACTTTAAAACTTGGCAGGAAATCCACAACCCAGCTCTTGCCCAGCAAACGCCCTAAGGACAGCAGGTTAAACTTCACAGGAGCAACAAGCACTTGGAGTTCTGTTACCACCGTCTCGCCCGAAACCAAAACGAATGGAACCCTGACAACCGCAGACCTCCGAACTCCAATGCTGTCACCCGTTGCAGAAACACACTCACTGGCAGACTCACTGTGGCTCACAACGTGCACCCGGCTCAAAGTGTCCTCGTTGATGATGTGGGCCGACGCGCCGGAGTCAACGAGCCACCAATCCATGGTGTCATGCTGCTGGCTGGCTGCTGCTGTCTCGTGCGCTACCATGCCATGGTCAGCTCTACCTACCACATGCAACATGTCATGCTCAACGACATTTTGAAAATCTGCAACAAAACGACCTGCTTCCAAGCTCAACTCTGGGGACTCTGCAAGCTCGACTGTGGTTCTGTCTGGGACCTGGTGGGACTCTGCAAGCTCGACTGTGGTTCTGTTTGGGACACCGCGGGACTCTGCAAGCTCAACTGTGGCTCTGTTTGGGTTGTCACAAGGAAAATTCTCAAGCGCAACATGCAACATGGAACCCTCAGGCGCAACAGGCTCACCGCCTTCAAGCACAACAGGCTCCGACCAAGCACACTCATAAGATGCAACGAACTCCTCCCAATCCTCCTGGGAAAAATCCGAGCAATCATCCTCATCAAGCTCAACAACCGGACAACTCAGATCAACCGCAGCTGCGAAAATCTGAGGCTCCAAAGAGGCAGCCGCGACCTGCGGCTCAAGCAAAGCAGCTGCTGATGCTCTTTCCCTCTTGGGCTTGGGACACTTATTCGAGTAGTGCCCGAACTGGTCACAGTTGTAACACTTGACGTTCTTCAAGCGCTCTGCTTTCTCCTTCTCCTTCTCCTTGTCGTTTCCAGAACCTTGCTTGCCGTCCTTTGCGGCTGCAGTCTTCCCCTTGTCCTTGCCTTTGTCCTTTCCACCTTTCCCTTTTTCTTCCTTTCCTTTCTCATTCCCTTTCTTGTTGTCCTTTCCTTTGTCCTTTCCTTTTCCTTTTTCTTCCTTTCCTTTGTCACCCTTCTTGCCCTTTCCCTTGTCTCCGAAGGTCAAAGCATTCGCGTGATCCTTTGCTGCTCCCTTTCCTTCCTTCTCTTGGAAATTCAGGATCTTAAGGTTGGCATCATAAAACTTCAAAGCAGTCTCAAGCTGGTCCATGGAGTCAACCCTAGCATGCAAAAGAACATACTTCTTCACTTCAACATCAAGGTTTCTCAAAACAATCATGCAACGGTCTGCCTCACTCAACGCAAGATCTGGGAACCCTGCGGTCAAGCGGGTAAACTTGGCAAGCTCCAACTGGATGTTTCGAAACATGTCAAGTGGACGATTGGCAGGAGTGCTCGCGCGGTACTGCAGGGCCTCATTCCGAAGCGTCGAAGCCTCGATGCGGCTCGCAACAGACAACTCCTGATGCAACCTCCTCATGCACTCGTACCCAGCTGGGGAGCCAAGCTGCTCCTTCTCTACTTGCTTAACCAAGTCAAGCCCACGAGCAAACCCTTGCAACGCTTGCTTCAGGTACAAGAAGGTCCTAGTTGAACGCACGCTCTGTCCCTTTTCAAGCGATGACTGCTTGATGGTGACCTCAGAAGCAATCGATCGATGAAGCTCTTCCGGGATCCTATCATCAAAGAGAGCAATCCACGGCAGGAATTGCTCTAGGAACTCAGCCCATCCTTCGATCTCCGAGCGACGGCCTTTGCTCATCTTTCCACCATCAATCGCAGGCAGCTTAGGAACATAAGCTTCAGCTTTGGGATTCCTGATGGGAGCACCTCCCTCATCAACCTCCATTTTCCCCGACGAATCGGAGATGGAGCTAAGCTCTCCACCGTGGCCCTTGCCTCTCGCAGTAGGTGGCACAGGCACTTCCCTGCTCACAAGAGCCTGAACTAGAGACGTAAGCTGGGCAACTTGCTGCTGCTGCTGCTGCACCGTCTGGTACAGAAACGTCTCCACGGTGGGCGGTGATGGTGCATTCACTGGCGAAACTCCACCAAACTCTGGCAAACCTGGTGGGGGTGGCAACACACCTCCAAGAGGGTTTGGCGAGCCAGCTGGGCTTCCCACCACCGGGCTTCCGGTTGGATGCATACCCCGTTCCAGAGCCGACAAGTTCGACACCGGACTAAAAGCAGCACCCCGAGGCACACTGCTTGCTCTCGGCCTCTGGTAAGGCGGCGCAGCGTCTGACCTACTATTCCTTCGGATCATACCAGGCTCACCTGGCACATCACCGATGTTGAAGTAGCTTGGCCTGCCACGGCCTTCCATTTCTCACAAGCACAACCAAGCAAGCAACACGCCTCAAGTCAACGTATTGGGCTCTTTCTTTTGGTTGCAAGGCAACGAGCGTTCACCACGCTCCGCTACCACGTTAAAAACCTACAAGGCGAACAGCCCTTCAGGTTTAAGGCAAACAAGTTCCAAGCACCCTTGCAAGCAAAGCAAGCTCACAAAACACTCGGACAGTTCACACTTTCAGCACGCACAGCTCACTGCTGGTCTCACGTGTCTTGAGCCAAACGACAGTAGTCGTGGCACCTCTTAAAAGCTCCCAAGCACTACAAAACAACGGAAAACAGGTTGAGGCTACCGCAAAACCGTCACGCAAGCTCAAACTACGTTCTACAGGCATTGACCACCTGAAACTAGCAAAACTGTACAACTATACAGGTACCGAGGAAAAACTCTGTGTCGCACCTAAAACACTACTGGGCAGAGCACTGGTTTTCTACACGAACCGCGAGGCGCTGGCACCGGGACTGCACGCCGAAGTATCGCTTCGAGGAGGTCAAGTGCCTCCATGGCATTTACAGCGAGCCGCGACTGAAGGAGCCGCCAACGGAGCAGGAGCCCTGGCACACTGTTGACGGGAAGACCTGCTGCTCTCCGGCATGCCCGGCACGGGCAAGACCTACGTGGCGAGGCAGATCGTCTGGGCGAGGGGGTCACGCATCTCCAAGACCCACTGCTCCGTGCAGAATCTGGGGATGGGAGCGCAGACGGCGCACCTTTCGGGCGGGCCGCTGCTCCCTGGCTTGGCTCGTCGTGGAGGAGGTCACGCAGCTGGACGTCGGGTGGTGGGCTGACCCGAGCTCTGAAGGAGTCCCAGCTGCTGCACGACCTGGCCTGGCCGGAGGCCACGACGACAAAATCTTTTCCTTGTGGAGTGGCTGCGGACCAGGTGGAGCTGCGGGACGGCATGCAGAGGGCCGGGAACAGTCCCCCGACGAGGCCACCCGGAAACGAGAGAGAAAACCGGTGGCTGGCGCCGTCGGATGCCGTGCTGCTGGGGCACCGCGGGTCGGGGCGGCGGGGACCAACCAGCCGCAGACCATGCGCTGGCCGGGGCTACCGGCGCGAAAGTGGCCAAGGGCCTCTTCGTCGAGGTCCGGGAGGTCGGGGAGCGGTTCGTGCTGGACGACGGGGCGTCGCGGGCCACGAGCGCGGAGCTGCTCTCCGTGTGCTGATTCTGGGCTCTTCGCCCATCCCGGTCATTGACCGGGATGCTCCGGAGCTGCAAAAAAAAGGGCAGCATTCCGTTCCCCGACAGCCCCCCGCGAGGGAGGCTGAAAGGGTATCCGGCCCAGGCACAGAGGCTTGGCGGGGGTGGCGAGGCTTCGGAGGCGCCCCATTCCCTGGACGCCTCCCCGGTGCCTCACGGACCGGCGCGAGCTTCATCGGTGGCTGGCGGCTACTGATCACCCACCAATTGAGCCTTGAACAGTCAGGCACCACCTCCACTCGCTGGGACCGCCGTGCCACAACCTAGAGCCTCTCCCCAAGGGTGGATCATCGGCCCTAGGCCCCGGCTCAGCGTGCCCCACTAGGATAGGAGTAGAGTAGACGGCGGCGGCGGGTGCGCGGCGGGACGGCGGGTGCGACGGCGCGAGGTGCCAGACAGGTGCCAGACAGGTGCCAGACACAAGTTTACCTTGAAATAGCCCTCCGGCCCTGAAACTTGCTATAGCACCGCCAAAGGAGTTGAGTTTTCTTTCGCGACTGAAAGGATGGGGAATGCTCATCAAAATTCCAGAATGATCCGCCCTGGGACGGGACTAGCCCGCGCGGAAGCGCGCGAAGACGCGTGAAGCGCGCGCGCGAAGCGCGCGAAGCCGCACGGCGAAGCCGCGCGAAGCGCGCGAAGCCCGCGCGAAGCGCGCGATGCCGGGCGCCGCGCACATGCACGAAGCCTCGCGAGCAGCCTGCGCGAAGCGCGCAAAGCCGCGCGAAGCCACGCGAAGCGCGCAAAGCCATGCGAAGCAGCCCGCGCGAAGCCGCGCGCGCAGGTGTGCGCACGCAGAGTGCGCGCAGGTGCACGCACGAAGCCATGCGAAGCAGCCCGCGCGCGAAGCTGCGTGAAGCCGTGCACGAAACATACCCAGATGATCAGATGCGCGCGCGAAGCATGCGCCAAGTCACGCGAAGCAGCTCTCGTGAAGCCGCGCGAAGCCGGCGCGAGCCGCGCAAAGCACGTGCGAAGCCACGCCAGCAGCCTGCATTCGCTTCGCTTCGCGCGAAGCCGCATGTGTATGTGCATGTGTGTCTCTGGTGATTTATATATGTATGTATTTATTAGTATGTATGAAATCCCCTCATCCGTTTAATAAAACGACGATCCATCGCTGGCCGCGAAGGTGCAAAACAAAACAAGCGAGCTCTGGATCTGCCTGCACAGGGAGTGAAGCTGACACGTGGGAGAGAGAGAAAGTGATCGAGTCTGTATATAGAGGGCAACCACATCATTACCCAACATAGCTCGGTGTGGTAGGCTCGAGCAGCAGGACGGCCCCAGCCCGGGGAAGCCCCCGCCCGGAAATCCGGGCGTAGCGAGCCACAGCGCTCCGCGCAAACTTGACATGCGCCTACATCACACACTGTCACAGCCCTAGGGGTATCACAGCTTCACGCCCTAGCGGCATTTGCCTTTAGGGCGCGTAGCGCTTAGCGCAAACACTTTTCTTTAGCGGCGCTCTGCGCTGAGCGTTTTATTACTTTACATTACAGCCCAAGGGGTTACGCAGCTTTATTTGCCCTTATAGGGCTTCACAGTTTTGACTTTACTTAAGTTAGGTGGAACTTACGTTAGCCATGGCAACGGCGCCAGCGCCCGCGGACGCCATGGCCACCCCATCGCCCACTGACTCACCAGCTCCTCCTGGTATTTCGCAACAGACGGCGGCACCAGAACCTACAGAAGCTCTTAAGTCTCCTAATCTAATCCAAGAGCACCTTTTAGGCCCAGGTCTCTCCCTTAAGGAGTTTGAGAATGAAGTGTATATGCTCTGTTCCCCAGCAGATCAGCAACTTATCACAAAGCCCATGTATGACAGCCTCCTTATTGCCCACCAGCAGAAACAGGCCTCACAGATTTCTATGGCTTCATCTATAACAGGGCTTAGAACCCCTCCTTCCCTTGCCAAAACAGAAGAAGACGAACCTCCTTCTTGGGGAGATATGGACCCGCAATTAGTGCGGGAACTCCAATCAGATCCTTCTAAGTATCAGCTATTCATGGCCACACGGCGACCTAGGAAAGAGGCTCGACTGGACCCAACCTTAGGACAGTTCTCCATGCCAACTGATGTACCTCCCCCCCCGGCAGCCACAAGCTCCACTCAAGCTCCCGAAATCAATAAGGACAACATTAAGGAAGCCTTTTTGGAATATCACGCCACTTTTGTCTCCCCAGCAATTGCTCAGCTACAGGATCATGTGGTCAGCATTCCCCCAAATTAGATCCCTAGAAAAGAAGAACACTCTACTCAAAACCAGTTTGTCATCAGTAGAATCCGAGATGCACAAAAGGACCATCTTGATACACCAGGTTCCTCCCTTCTGCAACAAGAAAACAATTGACGATAACATGTGGTATCTCCTTAACATAGCGCAGCTAGACAAAACAGATGTGCAGTCGATCTCCAATCACCTCCTTACTAGTTCTACTAGCTTTATCAGAGTTGTATTCCTCACAGAAGATATGGCTAAACAGTTTTTTCAATCCTTTAGACAATCTAAGCGCTACTTTCGCAACCGCGACCCGAAGAGTTATTCTCATCCTCCTGACACCCCGATAAAAGTTGAACGCGACGTCTCCTTAACTGAGCGGCTGGAGCGCCAACCATTATATGCACTCACTGATGCTCTAACGAAGGCTGTGACGGCAGATGGTGCTCCTTTGATCGATCACTTAAGAATAGATTACAATTCACTTCAGTTATTTCGGCCCGATTCAGAAGAACTAGTTGCGATGGTCTGTTACATCCCCTCCGGGGACACTCAGGTTTGTAACATAGCCATTCAGCCCCAACATAGGACTCATGTTTTGGATGTTTTCCCACGCATGTTTCAGGAAAGAATGTGCTCTACATTACGCTTCCTACAAGCATACCAAACTGCAGCAAGACATAGCACCACCCCACTCCGATTTCACTATTCACAGACCCAAGACCTCTCCAATGTCTCTCCTCAACAAGCAGTACAGTACTTTCCGTACGAGATATACCCACTTGAGTTAACAGCCGAACTCCTTAGGACACTGTCCCAGAACCCTGCTCACTTACTTTCCAGTATGAGCGGTATTCAACCTATTGTACATCAGGCCATGCAAGACCAAGGTCTAGATTACTCTTCGTACGGTAAGACAGGTAGAGGCAAATCCTCCGACAAAGGTGGTGGCAAAGGTAAGCACAACAAGGGTAAAGGAAAGCAACAGGATAAAGGCACAAAAGGTAAATATTCCCAACAATCCTCCTGGCGCAACACCTCCGATTACCAAAGCAATAGACAATGGCGCTCTGAACCCCAGGATGCAGTTGACCCGTGGACGACTACTCAAGACCCTTGGCAACAACAGCCCCGCAGTGGGTTGGACTACTCCAGCGGCTCGGCAATTCTAACTCCTTGTCCGGGATGTATGTGTCTCCTTGGGACGAATTCGGATTGTTCACACTGTGCAGGAGCCGACGGTCTCAATCATCTACAGAGGCTAACAGACTCGAATAGATACTCGCATTTAGTTCCGTTTGCGCAACCTATCACGAAAGGTTTTGAATGTCCTCTTACAGTAGGCCAAAAAACCCGAGAATGTCAAGCAGGTAAAACCATCTTTGGAATCGGAGACTGTGCAGGATGTATTGCATGGACTCAATGGGCTGCTAGATACTACGGACCCAAACCTATTGAAGCTCTTAATCCTGTAAAGCACGCTCTGTACTTAGGCTATGAACGTACCATGCTCCATGCAATGGTAGAACATCCGGATTACTTTATCGACGCTTTGGCGCACTCCCTAAAGAGCATAAATTATCGTTACACCCTGCCCGACGCCTTTACAGAATGGTTCACTTCAGTTATTTGCCCCGATCCCCAAGACCCCCTAAGATCGCTCCCATGGCCCAAAATACAAACAGAGTTCTCCATGCCCCCCGATAAATTCTTTCTCAAACCGGACCCTTGGTTCCATAACCTCGGTTACGAAATAGATGCCTGCAACATCCAACAAATTAGCTATCTCCTTTTATCGGTTTATTGTGCATATGAAGCCCTATCTGCAGAAATCATATCCAACACAGACCTCCCTGATCCCAATATGCAACCGGAGCTAGAAATTACATACGACTCCTTGCTCACCCTAGATTTCATCCCCTGGCCCTCGGCAGTTCGCCGCTCCTATGCTTTCGCGTTGCGCACATTTAACATTGATTTGGTATGGTCCCAGGAAGCTATCGAGCAACTTGCTTTCTCCCTCCTCTCAGATCCTGATGAATATCTTACAGATCAGTTTGCGGACCTTTACCTCCAAGCCCTAGAAGAGGACCCCAGTCTTGAAGCTGTTTTTCAAGGTTCCGCCCCCTACACCACAGAACCTCTTAAAAAGCTAGCTGGAGCAGGCAGTTGCTTCTTTGATACTCTATACTACCAAGTAGGAGCTATCCACAAATTACAGACAACAAAGAAGCACGACTTACCTGCACCTAATGACCCTCTAGGCACCCTGTACGACCTCATAGTCGCTAGAGCCCCAGATATGTCGGAAATAGGTTCCAACAAATCTCACTTGTTAGAAAGGCACTGGAATAACAAAGGCAATAGTATGGAAGCATTGTCTCTCTTGCTGATGGAACGCGGAGATCACGCACTCATCGTCACCCAAGCATGGCTAGTAATGCAACTCCACTACCGTAAAGGACCCTACCCCTGGAAAGCCCAATGGCTAACTCCCCGACTATCTCTGCCGCCCAGGTGCATTCCGCTGATCCCACTCACGTCTCCAGTCATACCCAACAAGCGCCAGCTACTGCCTAGACTTCGACTCCTTAACATACACCCAAATCCCGAACCCTCTCTTGGAGCCAACTTAAGAACCCCATCGACGACGATCACTTACGTTACCAAGACTTACGTTATCCCGGTGCGGGGAAAGCACCAGACGACGGTACGACTGACGACAACTTCCGTTACCAATCACTTACGTTACGCCCACAGGGGCACCGGTTTCACCTTAGACCGTAGTTGTAGCAACTTAGGACACAGTGAGGGGGCTACCAAGGCAGTGAGAGCAATGAGGGCAGCCCGCGTCTTTTCACCAGTAGCTTTTGCGTTTCACCTTTTCCAGAGTGTACGCCTCCGTGCTAGGGTTTTTTGGGGTTTTTTTGTGCTCAGGAGACCTCTGCACTCGTTTCACCCCACGTCTTACCCTACGACAGCTCCGCTCAGCACCGAACGAGTGAGTTTTTCAGGTTTTGCTGGTGGCTTAAATCAAGTAATGCACGCCCTTAATGGCAACATCACCTATCCAGCGGCAAAGCCCAAGCCGCACAGCTCTCTATGGAGAGACTCCTTTTATTTGCCTAACGGTATGACGGTTTTTAGATATGCCTTTTATGGCAAAGATTCTCTTTGGCTACATGCCACTAGAATTGAACTAGAGACGACGCGCAGCGATTCTAAAACACTATATGGGCACGTCCTGAGAGCGGTGGCCTCCAAGACAGGCGAGCCGGGAAGCCGCTGGCCTCTTTTACGGCAGTATAAAACTCAGCTTGGACCTATTTCTAGGAATGCAACAATACGCTCCACGCGGTATGACCAGCACTTGAATTTTGGGGCCTATTCTGGCCCCGAAAGGACGACGGACGACCACTTACGTTATCCACACTTACTTTATGATCCAGCTTGCGGTCCATTAACGGCATCTAGAGCGCCGTTAAAGCCAAGCGGCTACCAACACCGCGGAGCTCACGGGGGATCTCATCGAGGATATCGATCGCAGGCAGCGGTCGAGAGAAGATATGATCACTGGCAAACGAGCCGTAGAGCTCGGCGCCAGGATTACCGACAGTGGAGATCGCATTACCGGGACGTTGCCCTGAAGGTGCACGGCAACAACAGTCCACCCCCGATTCACCTAAACCCGACTACGCAAACTCGACTAGTTAAACGGCTATCACTAGTTCAGCGCAATTCTACAATCTCGTCCTATAATCAAACTCGCTCCGCTGATTCAGCTTTATCGTTGCGACTCCCTACTGGCACCCCTATTAGAATAGGTACATGGAATGTAGAAGGCCTCAAGGAAGTAGCCAAATATGATCCACTTTTGAATTTTTGTAAACAATCCCAAATCTCTCTTTTATGCGTTCAAGAAACCAAGGTTACATCGGCTCACACATTTCAGAAATTAGGCTGGGAAATTCTACACTCCGGCACCCCGAAAGACCTCCATCATGGGGTTGGCTTTTTCATATCACCCTCCCTGCGCTCCCATGTCAGAGACTTTAAGCCACACTCCGCCCGTATCTGCGAAATTACGCTGGCTACTCTACCACATCCAGTCACCATTTTCAGTATATACGCACCCAGTACGGTAGAAACTCCCGCATTAGACCGAGAACGTAAGTCCCAATTTTGGGAAGAATTGGAAGATATACTCCTTAATCATCCTAACTCCTCCCACCTCTTCTTGCTAGGCGATTGCAACGCCCGATTGGATCCTAACATCGACATATCTCATTCACATGTGGGGCCCCATGTGGCAGGCCGAAGACAAACTATTCCTGATGTAGATAGAGATAATGCCCTCTTTTTAATCGACCTCCTTGAGAGCCACGGTTTAGAATTGCCCCAAACCTATACCACAACCTGCCTTTTCGGCAAAGGGTCTCTTACAAGGAGATGACTTGCAAGGACCCCCTTCTTGAAGGGGAGGATATCGCCGACTGGACGACCTTAGATTATGCCATTGCCCCTCAGGGCTTCCGACAAACTCTTGCATTTGTGGGCGCGCATTTTCAACAAATAGTCAACTCCCGTCATCTCCCTCTCATCTTCTCCCTTAAAACACATTTCCAGCCCACTCCCTCAACACAAGCTCTCAGAAAACCAGACTACACACAACTCTCTTCTTTCTATACACAGTTGGAGTCTTCTCTTTTGGACAAGACCGATAACGCTTTCCTTTTCCCGCAATCCTCTTCTACACAAATCATTGCTTACACAGATGGCTCTCGTCCCAATAACCGTACAGTTTCCTTCGATAACCCGGCAGGGTGGGGTTTTGCTCTCACCTCGGGATCGGATCTGCCCGCACACCCCCCGGTGGACTCCACTTGGTTACAATCTTGGGGTAAGGTCCGCGCCACCCCTACTCAATGTCTGCCAGAGTTACCTGGCTCCAATAACACCGGAGAGCTTAAGGCTCTTATTGAACTCTTTGATTATTTGATCTATCATTCTACGTTCCAGTTAGGAGACCGACTTACCATATACACGGACTCGCAGTACGCTCTTTCTCTCCTTCTTTGGTTACTCTAGCCCAGCAATATTACACGGCACTCCGCTGTCGCTTCAGGGTACATCTCTTGAAGGTACCTTCTCATGAAGGTATACCGGGAAATGAATTAGCAGACACTCTGGCAAAACGTGGAGTCCACTCCTTCGGCTCACTCGGCAGGTTTGCCGCTACTCCCTCTAAATCCCTCCAGCCCCCTGAAATTGGCTTTAATCAGCAAGGATGGGACTCCTTAGATGTCATGGAACAGGATGATTTCCTCATCTCCAAGATCAAAGAATATAGTTCTCTCATCCCTATCTTGCCGCTCTCCGCCAAGAAACCCTGGGTCTCCTCACATACTTTACACCTCATCCAGGTCTTTCAGGAAACTAAATTCACAGATACTGCGGCTCTTAAAGCGGCCAGAACAGCCATTAAGAAGTCCGCTCGTAGAGATAAAAAGCTCTTCATTGCTCAGAATCTCCAGGATGATTTCTACGGCAGCTCCATTCAACAATGGACCCATGCTCGTCAGATTAGGCCGGAATTTCGCCCACGCGCTGCGGGCCTATTCAACCTCCATGAAAAGCTTGTTTCCTCCTCCCAACGTGCCACGACTTTTGCCGATTATCTTTCCAAACAGGTGTGGCACACTACAGGAGATCCCCCTATTCTCCAGCATGATCCACATCCACCGGCTACGGAAATAGATTCCCCCTTCACAATGCATGATTTAGACGCCGCTCTAAAACGTCTCAAAAACCATAAGGCCTCCGGCCCCAACGATATTCCGGGGGAAATCTACAAGCACGCCCCCTACATATTGAAACACATCTCCTTTCTCATTATAACCAATGCTACCAGGACGCGAAAGTACCCCCTTCATGGCTCTTCTCAGAGGTAGTCATGATATTAAAAAACACGCAGAAAGACGCCCGGCTCCTTTCCAACTATCGCCCCATCTCCCTTACCAATATATCCTACAAGATCTTCGCCTCAATGCTACAACAGAAATTAGAAAAGGGTTTGGACCCCAGAATCAGGGACAGGCAATTTGGATTCCGCAAAAATCGTTCTAGCACACAGCCTATCCACATTATTCGTCGTCTCTTGGAGGTTTATGAAAGGCAAAACTCGCCTCTTCATGCTCTATTTATAGACTGGAGCAAAGCATTCGACTCCGTTCCCTTTACCGCTATCGAGGCGGCTATGATTCATGTGGGAGTTCCAGATCACACACGTAAAGTTATAATGGCTCTTTACGATAACCCCACTTTCTTGGTCAGAGACTCTTCTCAAAAGTCTACCGTACGTACACAGACTAAAGGCCTACGCCAGGGGTGCCCCTTATCTCCTTATCTGTTCGGCTTTGTGTTAACTCACCTATTTCATGACGTCGAAAAAGATTATCAGGGTAGATTTGGAGAAATATCCGGGGTATTTCATGTCCCCTCCCCTCTCTGGGACTTAGAATATGCAGACGACACTGTCCTCCTTTCATGTTCGGCGGAGCAACTCAATCGCCTCCTACACTCCGTCCAACACCATGGTTTTAAGAGGGGTCTCCTTCTTAATGAAGACAAATGTGAGCACTTGCGTCTACACTCGCCAAACCGCATATATTACGCGCCAACGGCGCAAACCCCATGCCAGTGCAAATATTGTGGCGGCGTTCACGCTCCCCTTACCCCCGTTCCCCTATCCGATGAGGTTAAATATTTAGGGATCTATCTGGACCCGACCAATAACAATCGCAAGAACACCTCTTATAGAATTTCGCAAGCGGTCGCAGCCTCGAAGTTGCTTAGGCCACTGCTATCTCATGCAGGCCTACCGCCAAGTTGGAAACTTACAGTATATCGGAGCATTGTTCTCTCTATTCTCACTTACGCTATGGATAGTGTCCTACTCACTTCACCACAACTTCGTAAACTGGATTCCATACATTGTAAATCACTGCGCCGTATATTCAAAATCAAGTCTTCTTTTTACCATAGGATCCTTGACCCATCGGACTCTCAATGCTCTAACCAATACCTAGCATCTCTTTCCTACAGAACACGCAAGGTCATTACTCCCTCTCAGTTGTACTCACAACAACGCCTACAACTTTTGGGCACATTCATAGGCATCCAGAATCACTAGAAAGTCAATGCACCTATATGACATCACATGCATATCGACACATCAGGGCTCCTAACAGACCAGGTCGGCCCCGCATGCATTGGGCCGAATCCTGCATGACGCAGGCTGCAGAACGCATCGATCATTTGCTCTCGGACGCTGCCCCTTCTCATGAACAAATACAACACAGCTTCTATCAACTGCCAAATCCGGCTAGCATCGCTGCAGCACACAGCTCCTCAGGGCTAATGTGGATGGACAATACGTCCCTCTACCGCAAAGTGCAGCCACGCTCAATTTTGGACGAAAGTAGTGCACAAACCTCCTAGGGGCCGTGCTTAATTTAAGCCACCAGTAACTGAATTAGGATAGGTCGGTGCTGATGGGCTAGTAGTTGACAGCCTTTCGCGCTCGAAAAGCTCGGTGTGGTGAGCGGTGAGCGACAAGGAACATCATCACAAGATCAAATCCCCACGCCCTTCGCGCGAAGCGCGTGAAGCGGCGCGAAGCCGCGCGGAGGCGCGCGAGAGGCGCGTGAGATGCGCGAAGCGGCGCGAAGCGCGCGAAGCAGCGCGAAGCGCGCGAAACGCGCGAAGCGCGCGAAGGCGCGCGGAGGTGCGCGAGAGGCGCGAAGCGGCGCAAAGCGCGCGAAGGCGTGCGGAGGCGCGCGAAGCGGCGCGAAGCGCGCGAAGCGCGCGAAGCCCGCGAGCGAAGCGCGCGAAGGCGCGCGGAGGGGTGCCATCAGAGGCGCGCGAGAGGCGCGAAGCGGGCGCGGAGGGGCGCCAGAGGCGCGCGAGAGGCGCGAAGCGGCGCGAAGCGCGCGAAGCGCGCGAAGCCGCGCGAAGCGCGCGAAGCCGCGCGAAGCGCGCGAAGCCACGCGAAGCGCGCGAAGAGGCGCCAGAGGCGCGCGAGAGACGCGAAGCGGCGCGAAGCGGGCGAAGCGCGCGAAGCGCGCGAAGGCGCGCGGAGGCGCGCGGAGGCGCGAAGCGCGCGAAGCGCACGAGGCCGCGCGAAGCGCGCGAAGCCACGCGCAGCGCGCGAAGGCGCGCGAAGGCGCGCGAAGCGCGCGAAGCGCGCGAAGCGCGTAGGGCGCGCCCCAGGGGGACCATACTTCAAAATTCCAGAACAAGGTGAGGGGGGCGATGTTGGGTGGCTTTAAACTGCAGAACAAAGATGGGCAGTGGGTTTTTTGCGATGCTCGAAAGCCTCACTAATAAGCCTTGACTTCCCAGAGGTTCCGATAAGGCTATTTACTGCCAGGATATAGTTAAGTTAAATATTGTATATAGTTAATTTTTAGAGTATTATTTTTAACTCTAAAATAGTTAAATTTTATAGTCAATTTTCATGAATTAACTATATTTTCAAGATTGCATATCGATCCGTGCATAGGGGGGGGGCGGGGCGGGCGAGAAATATGTTTTGTTCTGCAGCTGTTTCGGTTCTGTGGTTAAGCTAGACCCGTGTACGGTGGCTGCTCCTGCAGCCATGACACAGCAGCTGTTGCAGTTTGCAGCGAGCAAGCTCACAGACAGCTTGGAGTTGGAAGCCGAGCAGCCGGAGGCTGAGGAGCCAAAGGTTGAGGAAGTCGAGGGTGAGGCCGGTGAGGCACCCGGTGAGGCGGCACCCGAAGAGTCGGCTGAGCCTGAGCCGAAGCCTGGAAAGCCAAAGGCCAAGGCCAAGGCAAAAGCGAAGGCGAAGAGCACAGCCAAGGCAAAACCCCAACCCAAGGCCAAAGCCAAGGGGAAGGCAAAGGCAAAGGCAAAGGGCAAGGCAGCCTCTAAAGCAACGGAGCCAGAGGAAGAGGGCGAAGAGCAGCCAGAGGAGGCTGCCAAGCCCAAGAAGAACAAGAAGGAGCTGGACACGGCCGAGGCCCCCGTTCCCAAGAAGCCGAAGGCAGGAGCTGAGGTGGAGTCGCAAGAGGGTGGAGACCCAGACCCGGCACCGAAGCTGACTGCAGCTGCTCGACTGAAGAAAAGGGCAGAGAACCTCGTGCCAGACGAGGAGCCCCAAGCCGCAGAGGGGCCCGGGGACGAGCTGGAGCTCCAGGTGGCTGAGAAAAGGGACAAGAGGAAAACCAGGTTTTTCGAGTCCAACCTTAAGAAGCTGCCCGAGAGTGTTCAAAAGCTCTTTGCCTCCAAGGAGGTGAGTCGTGCAGACAAGACTCGTCTTGTCAACGAAGGAGTCGTCTGCAAGAACGGCAAGTGGGAGTTTGCTGTTAACCCGCCTGTGTTTGAGGCCCTCACCACAAGCTACTCGAGTGTGACTGGATCCACTCGGGACAAAGCCTACCCCAAAGCCATCATGATTGGCAAGTGTGCGAGGGAGGAGAACTTCCTTCGTGGACTCAGGGATGGCGACATTGAAGCCACGACTGAGAATGGCAAGCAGATGTTCAAGTTCCGGTCCCTGGAAGTGACGGCTACCACTGGTGTGAGGACCGAGACCGGTCACAAGAAGCAAGCAGAGTCCGCCCCAGAGGCCGAGAACCAGTTTCTTAGCTTCTGTGAGAACTTTGACCCGGAGCTAGTCAGCGAGACTGTGCGGCCTGAGTCGCTGTCGCTGCGGGTGCCCGAGCCGCAGCCTCTCCAGACGGGATCGATCCCGAGCACCTTTGCACCCCCTGCAGTGCTGCCAGGACCTCTGGCGATCTGCGACGGGGCCGTGGATCTCCTGCCTGCAGACTCCAAGACCCTAGGCAAAGTGGAGGATGCCTTGAACTGGATCGGATCTGCCAAGACGGCAACTATCAAGTTGAAGAAGATCCCGGATTCGGTGACCTACTGCCACTTGAAACAGCAGCTTGACTCTCGGTGGGAGGCCCTGCTGCCAATGCAGGCCCAGCTTGAGCACGTGAAGCTGAGCGGGAAGGCTTCCCAGACTGGCTTCAGAAACGTGATGAAGCAAGTCGCCCAGACCCTTCTGCAAGTGCAGGAGCTGATCAAAAGCATTGCAGCTTTGAACTAGACTGCTCTGCCGGGCCGAGTGATGTCGAATCGCCGTTTGGACCCTGATCGTTCCCATCAGATCGGGCTGCAGGTGGAATCCCAGCTTAACTTTTCTCAGAAACGAACAGCAGCTGGAATCCCAGCTTTAGAACCGCAATTAGGCACTAGTGCAACAACTGCAAGGGCTGGGGCTCCTGTAGCAGAGAAAAGAAGCAGGGTCTTCCTGGAGCGAACTTCTGTGAAGTGTCTGCAAGGTTTTCGTTGCGAGCTCTGTTCCTGTCAGCTTAGGATGTTTGTTGCAGGTCTGTTGTTGACTCGTGTGTGCTGCAGCCGTGTGAGCTCGAAGAGCAAAAAGGGGGACCTGTATGGTCCCGGGAGCCCCGAGGCCTGCATGGGATTAGGGCTCTAGAGTTTAGGTTCGAGGTTTAGGGTTGAGGGAGAAAGGGGTTTTCAAACTATAGCATAGCTTGCAGGTTGCCCGAGCCAACCAAGATATAGAAACCACCAAAGCCAATAACAAGAATCGGGAGGCTTGGCGGCTAGGGTCGCAGCACCCTCACCAGACCACTCCTCTTCGGAGGAGGTTTGGCGGTGAGGGGTTTGCTGTTGATCTTAGCCAGACCACTCCCAGATCTGGAGACTTCGGCCAGACCACTCCTTTCAGGGAGGCTTGGCGGCCGAAGCTCCAGGGCCTGGAGTCCAGGCCACAAAAAATTTAATCGAAGCCCCAAACCTGAGCCGCCCCCAACCCAACCGCCTTAAGTCCCAACCCGAAGCCCCCAAAAAAAACTTTCTGTGCAGGTCCCGTTCGCCTCCGTCGCCGCGGTCTACCAGCTGGGAAGTGGTGGCAAACCCTGCAGACATGCCCGAAGGGCCCCGCCGCCGGAGCCCTTTCTCTCCAATCCCGGAGCGACGGGGAAACTCCGTGGAGGAGAATCGGGCCATGAGTGTGGACTCCTCCACCCGGAGCCACCGGGACCCCGACTTTATGAAAGATCGCCGGGGTGAGGAGGCTTCTAGGTCGGAGGCCGAGAAGGAGGAGGATCCAGAGAAGAAGGCCTTGCTGGAGGCTCGCTTAGAACAGGCGAAGAAGGATCTGGCAAAGGAGAAGGAAGCGAGCCCCGGTGGAGAGCAGCTGGAGCGGGACGAGAGGCTCGTCTCTACGATCCCGCTCACGTTGTCTCCTGAGCAGGAAGGGAGCGAGCAGGGCTTGTACTGCCCTTTGTATGGGGCACACCAGTGCAAGAAGTATCTCACGACGGAGTGGGGCTTCAAGCAGCACTTGCAGAATAAACACGGGGTGCCAAAGGGAAGAGGCCTTCCTTGTGGCCGAGTCCCAGTGGCGGCAGTTGCCTGGCAAGGGCAAGAACAAGGCTGCTAAGGACAACAGAAAGCCCAGTGAGCCTGCTGAGCCCCCCAAAAGGGACCTCGTGCTCAAGCCTCGTCGTGATGAGAGGGAGATCCGGGGCCCGAGCCCGAAGGTATCCCGGCGGTCGCCGGAGCCATCGGAAGCCGGCACCGGCTCAGCCGGCTCGCAGGAGGCTGGGTTTGCCCTGCTCCGCCAAATGTGGGGAGATCTGGCGGATAAGGTCCTGAGATGATCCCCCGTCCGTGCGGTTGAGGCCTGCTCCAGAGGGATTGCAACCCAAGCCTATAGGACCCTTAGACAAGAATATCCTCCAAAGCCAGGGCCCCTAAAACCTCAACCCAAGCCTATAGGACCCTTAAACAACAATAGCCTAAAAAAGTAAGTTGCAAACCCTCTGTTGAAGCAAGCAAACCGAAGCACTCCACCACGGAGCACTCCACCACGGAGCCTTGTGCAGCCCTGCTCCAGAGGGACTGCTATCTTAAACAAGACTAACATCCAAAGCTAGGGCCACTAAAAAAGATAGCAAACCCTCTGTTGAAAGCAGCCAAACCAAGGCAGGAGCGAAAAAAAGGCGCTTTTCGCTGAAAGGGGTTTGGGGCTTAAGGTTTTAGGTGGGATGGTAGATTAGGGCCTTAGGGTTTTAAGGGTTTCGGGTTAGGGTTTTAAAGGTTTTGGGTTAGGGTCTCGGCTTTCGGGTTAGGGTTTTAAGGGTTTTGGGTTAAGGGTTTCGGGTTAGGGTCTCGGGTTTCGTGTTAGGCTTTTAAGGGTTTTGGGTTAGGGTCTCGGGTTTCGGGTTAGGCTTTTAAGGGTTTTTGGGTTGGGGCTTCGGGTTTGGGGTTTCGGGCTTGGGGGTTTCGGGTAAAGGCATAGGCACCACCCCCCCACCCAGTCGCCCACCCATCCACACCACCTCGACCACTCACCCACCCTCTCACCCCACCCCCCCGAAAGCGCCCAGGCGCCAATTTTCTTAAAAACAAATCAAAAGCACCACATGCCCCATCGAACTCAGTGGAAGTTTGGTGGAAGTTTCCCGGAAACTTCCACGGATACGGTGGAAGTTTCCCGGAAACTTCCACGGACACTGTGGAAGTTTCCTGGAAACTTCCACCGTGCTGCTGGAAGTTTCCGGGAAACTTCCACTGATCAGTGGAAGTTTAATGGAAACTTCCACTGCTCGGTGGAAGTTTCACTGAAACTTCCATTGGTTATTACTCTTGCTACTATTGCTACTATTACTACTATTACTACTATTACTACTATTACTACTATTACTACTATTACTATTACTACTATTAGTATTATTGCTACTATTACTACTATTACTATCATTATTATTACTATTACTAGTACTAGTACTAGTACTACTACTACTACTACTACTACTACTACTACTACTACTACTACTACTACTACTACTACTACTACTACTATTGCTACTATTCCTTCTATTACTACTATTACTACTATTACTACTAATACTATTACTATTATTACTACTATTACTACTACTACTACTACTACTACTACTACTACTACTATTACTACTATTCCTACTATTATTACTAATACTACTATTGCTACTATTACTACAATTACTATTATTACTATTATTATTACGATTATACTACTATTACTATTATTACTACTATTGCTACTAATACTATTATTACTACTATTACTACTATTACTACTATTACTACTATTACTACTATTACTACTATTACTACTATTACTACTATTACTATTATATTCTACTACTACTAGTACTACTACTACTACTACTACTACTACTACTACTACTACTACTACTACTACTACTACTACTACTACTACTACTACTACTACTACTACTACTACTACTACTACTACTACTACTAAAGTTGCCTGGAAACTTCCAGGGCTCGGCGGAAGTTTCCAGGAAACTTCCACCGAGCCGTGGAAGTTTCCCGGAAACTTCCACCGAGCCGTGGAAGTTTCCGGGAAACTTCCACGTGATCGGCGGAAGTTTCCCGGAAACTTCCACGTGCTCGGCGGAAGTTTCCCGGAAGTTTCCTGGAAACTTCCACGTGCCCGGCGGAAGTTTCCAGGAAACTTCCACCAAACTTCCACTACCTTTGGTGCCGTTTTGGAAAATGCAGCCCAGAATCTTAAACCGCAAACCAAATTTTGCAAAAAAGCGAAAGAAAACACAGCAAAAATGGCGCTGAAATTAACAAAAAAATAAAAAGCAAAAGCTCAAAATGTAAAAACAAAAGCGCCATTTTAGCTGTGCGACTGGAAAAGTATAGTATTATATTAGGAGCAGCAGCACTACTGGCTGCATGATGTAGTAGTAGTGGTAGTAGTAGTAGTAGTAGTAGTAGTAGTAGTAGTAGTAGTAACTTAGTAGTAGTAGTAACTTAGTAGTAGTAGTAGTAGTAGTAGTAACTTAGTAGTAGTAGTAACTTAGTAGTAGTAGTAGTAGTAGTAGTAGTAGTAGTAGTAGTAGTAGTAGTAGTAGTAGTAGCCGCCACAAGTGCTCAAGCGGCCGCGCTGAATGAGAGGTTTCGAACAGGCTTGGGGCGCAACTGCTGTGCTAGAGGTCCAACCGGGCCCTTTTCTGAACAGTAAAGGTTTGTGCCTCCTTCTACGCCATGGTCCTCTCCCTTTTCTCACAGGAGCTGCTTTGAGCCGCCAGGTCCCAATTCCTGGGCCCAGACTCTGTTTAAAACATTGCAACACTGGGTAGGCGGTAGGGTTTCCACCTCCGCGCGGTGGAGGGAGTCATTAGGCTTCTGTCTCTTGACGAAAGTAGCGGATGGCGCAATTGCCAGTGCACTCACAAAACTTTGCATCTCTTCGTAAGAATTCGTTCAAGACAGCATGTAGAAGGACAGTCCGTAGTGACGGGCCCGTACCATACCGAGGGCAGGTTCTGACACCTACCCTGGTTGATCGTCTGGGGGTGCGCCCCCCACCCACTCGAAGAGAGCTTCAGTCACAGACTGCTGACTCCCCTGCATATGGCACAGCCTCTCGCAGGGCAGGAAGGTTGGAAAGATCCATTCGAGTTCTTTCGTGGAACGCGGGCCACCTAGGCCAACAGCAATGGGGCGAACTCAAAACATGGCTAGCAGCTGAAGCCTCTCATCACTGCGACATCCTCATATTGCAGGAAACGCACTGGACTGAGACCAGTGAATTCAGCGTTTCTGGGTGGTACTGTATCTCCTCAGCCTCGGAGTCTACCAAACCCAACACCCGGCCTAAACAAGCAGCGAAGCGAAACACTCGGCAAGAACCGCGAGCTCCATCCACGACTCGCGCTGATGGAGTCATGATCCTATTCTCTCCCAAGTTCGTCCCCAAGAGCTTACGCTGGAAGGAGTGGAGCCCGGGTAGAGTCTTAGAAGCTCGTGCGTACATTGCAGGTACTCGGCTGGTTGTTGTCGCGGTGTACCAACACGCTTGGTCTTCTGCCAAGACCATCCAGTCCAATAAGGACGACCGTGCTAAGGTACTATCTGTCATGTCCAAGGTGATCAAGCAGGTGCCTAAGAGGGACTCCCTTATTGTAGCAGGCGATTTTAACACCTCCCTGCGTCCGAGCCCTCCATTGGTGGGAACGCACGTGAAGCCACCCACTGAGGACCGCCCTGACGAATCCAACTTGTTCAATCTGCTGCTCAGGCTGCGTTTGGTTGCCCTTAACACCTGGCAATGTGACCATATCGCTACCTTCTCACAAGGAGGCGTGGAGTCGCAAATTGACTTCATTCTAACCAAAGAATCTACGGCGGGAGGCAAAGCCAAACGGTCAGCCCCTTGGGTGGACTGTCCGTTGGGCAGCTGGAAGAAAGGAGGGCATTACCCACTCAAGGCTGACGTACCCCTCCAACACCACTGGCTGCTCCCGTCCCACAAACCCAGCACGCGCCGGTATGATTCACTAGCTCTACAAGCCTCAGTCAGGGAGGAGGACGATACGGCCAAGGCCCTGCACAACTGGATCGCTTCCAGAATCGACACCTGTCAGGACCCCAAGGCCTGGAATGCGTTGCTTTTGGAAGGTGCAGAACGCTTTTTCCCAAAAACTCCCAAAAGAAGACCAATCCCGCTGGAATCGGAAACCCGTCGCATGTGGCGGGCCCGCACCCATGACAGGGCTGCGAATACCACTCCCTCAGCACAGCTGATCGAGTTACCTAAAGCAATGGCACAGCCTCCTAATCAGAACACGCCACGTCCGCCGGAAACAGAAGCTGAGCTGGCACAAGTGGCGCATCGCCAGGCTGTGAAACAAGCAAAGAAAGATCGAATTGCGAGTTTCATATCGGAGGTGGACGCGTGTCTAGCTGAAGGTGATCAACATATCTCCTTCCAGACCCTCAAAAAGCTGCAGCCTTGGCAGCCCGCGCGCAGAGCTCAGCTAAAGGACAACACAGGACATCTCCTAGGTCCAGCGCAGGAACTAGCAGCCCTCAGGGACTATGCCAATCAGGTCTTTGCGGCCCACCCTCCGTTACGGACAATGCATGGAGCTTTCCCTGCTTTAGAGCCACCCAAACTTGCAGCTCACATACATTCCATCAAACCGAACAAAGCTGTTCCTGACGGAGCGGCACCAGCGGCTGTATGGAGGCTGTGTAGCGATCTCGTTGCACCGGTCCTCTCCGAACACGTAGCATCCAAGCAGGCCGAGGACAGACTAGAATCCGACCTCGTAGACGCAGATCTCTGTTTAATACCCAAGCCGGGCAAGCCCTCTGACAAACCCGCAAACCTGAGACCCCTGGGCATTCTTAGACCTGACGCAAAGGGACTGGCGGGAGCGGCCAGAGAAGCGCTCCAACCACTGACACTCTCGTTCCTCAAGCACATGCCACAGTTCGCTTATCTACCAGGTCGGGGGCTGTCAGACGCGCTAGAACGCGTTGTGCATCACTTGCGAGAGGCTCGATCCCTGTTAGAACAGGCTCACCCCACGAGACATGCCTTGCAACAAGGCACACAGGCCCCAGCCTTAGTAGGCGGCCTCACCTTTGCTCTTGACCTCAGCCAAGCGTTTGACACTGTCTCTCGCCAAGAGATCATCGACCTTCTTCAGAGAGAAGGGGCCGATCAGGACACAGTCCACCTTGTTCAGGCTCTACATGACGGGTCTCGTTATGTTCTTCACGCGCAGGGAGATTCCACCTCTGTTGAGACCACAGCAGGCATTAAACAAGGATGTAAGCTCGCCCCCACGCTCTTCTCGTTCCTTACAGGTGACCTTTTCCGCTCTCTGGTTGACCTATTCGGTGCTGAGCAGGTCTTGAAATTCCTGACAGGCTATGCCGATGATCTCACGCTTCATCGGACTATCCGCTCTGACAAGGACCTCAGGGCCATTCATGCTCTCATCGCAGCGCTACTTGAAGAGGTCCGAAAACACCGCCTTCGCGTCAACATTAGCAAGTGCGTCATCTTAGTGAAGTTAGCGGGAAGAGAATCCCAAAACGTGATGAACAAACATGGCTGCTGGATCACCAACTCCAAGGGCGAGCAGGTTCGCGGATGGCGCATAGGGCCCAACAAATCTTTCCCCGCCTTCCAGTGGGTCTCCTGTAGCAAGTACCTGGGGGTTATGATCTCCTACAACCACTTCGAGCTGCAGTCCTTACATTACCGCATTGGGGAAGCCAAGCAAAAGCTGCATCAAGTCCGCCAGTTTGTCTACAATCGCCGGCACGCGAGCACCATGTCGAGACTTAAGGTTTGGCAAAGCACAGTCCTGAGCACACTGACTACAGGCCTCTCAGACGTCGGACTCAGCGAGGAGTCGGCCAAGCAGCTACGCAGTTGGCATGCTTACAAGGTGCGATCAGTGCTGAACTTGCCAGCACACACCAGCCGCATCACCACTAAGGACCTCTTCCAGCTTTATAGCATACAGGACCCAGTTCAAGCGATGCAGGTCAAGCTCAGGAAGCGACTCCGCAAACTTGAGCGGCGTGCAGCCAGAAGCCCAGATATCACAACCGATCCTTCTGTCCTGCAAGTCATCCGGGACAAGCTGCATTTCATGTCACAGCTCCCTGAAACAGTTGAGCACCCTGTAGCCCTACATGCATGCACACTCTGCGATGCCTCCTTCGAGACAGCAAACGGGTTACACTTACACAAGTCGAGAGTGCATCCAGCCAGCATTGACCGATTTGTGCCATCAAGCTTCGATCGGCAACTCCACGCGGTGGATGGGATGCCGCAATGTGCCGCTTGCATGCGCAAATTTCATCAATGGAAAGGTCTACGTGACCACTTGTTGTCAGGAGCATGTCCGGAACCCCAGAAGCTTCGAACTCTGAACGTGACTGACAAACACTCAAGTCACCCTGAGGTAAGGACCCTGTCCCAGCTGCGACAGGACATTGCCCAACTCCCACAACATCGAATAGCGGTGATCTCAAAGACGCCGGAGGCCCGGGTCCTGATCCATAGGTGCCTCACGTGTGACTTCTGGACTTTCGATCACACTAAAGTCAAGTCACACTTCCGTCAGGCGCATCCTAAGGACTGGTCAAGGCTGCACAAGCGCGCAGTCTCTATATGTCAGGGTTTCTCGCCTCACCTTGCCAAGGGACACCCGTGTTCATTCTGCGGCTACAAGGTCTATGATCGTCGACTGCACCCGGAACAATGCCCCGTACTTTATCAGGTGAGTACACAGTGGCTGCGAGGGCAACCGGAGGCAGAGGAAGCCGTTACTGCTCCCCCCTCCAAGCCCCAAGAACGGTCACTGACCCACTTCTTTAAGCCACGGTCGAATGGCACAGCCTCCAATCAGTCGAGCACAGCTCGTCACACCCCGGCAGACAAGCAGGCGTCTGATCCGCAGTCCTCAGGACAAGCGGAAATTAGACCCGAAGGAGTGCACAAACGCGCTCTGACTAACACGTCCAACTCGTGTTACGCTAATGCCCTATTCCAGGCTCTGCATCAGATCTCGAGCTTTGGGTATGACCTAGGTGCTTTCCAGTCCGTCCTATCCCATCTAGGCGACGAGCGAGCCCCCAGATTACTGAACCTGTTTGGCTTGTTTGAATTTCGCCATGCCATCTCAGGCTGGCGACTTGACGGCAGACAGCATGATGTCTCAGAGCTGCTTCTGCATATGCAGTCCAAGCCTTTCGGCTCCCTTCAACAAACCCAGTGGCAGGGTCGAACAGATGGCGAGGTTGAGGATTCAGATGTGGGAGTCAGCCCACTCCTTCTTCCCCTCCCGCCTGGCCCTCTGTCACTCTCGACTTGCTTACGGCTGTGGGAGTCCCAGATCTTCTCCCGCGCGCTAGTTTGGTCACCTGAACTCCTAGCAATTGTGATTTGCCGCTGGCAGGATGGAGTCAAGAACACTCAGCCGTGTCTTTGGTCAGGCCGCACCACGGTGCCTGTATGGACCTCAAGTGATGCTCGCACTCAGCGTCACTATCAGGTCATAGCAGGAGTTGCCCATTTTGGGGACTCCCTTTCTTCTGGGCACTACCGCGCTTTTTGGCCAGAGGACCCAGCGGATACCGCCTCTCAGGTTTGGATCTCCGACGACTACAGGTTTCCGGAAAAGGCCTCAGCGGCCTTGAACCTGTCCATCTCCAGGAATGTCTACATGCTTTTCTTGCAACGAATTCGCTAGCATCATCGCTAGGTGATGCATTCCGGCCCAGCTTCGTCCTCAAGGGCACTGCGGGGCGCCCGTGCGTGAGAAGCCTATAGTCAATTGAAAGTTGGCATAGGCCACCTCACGTCAAGGCCAAGTGCGTCATGCGCGCACGCGGATATGCACATACCGCAATACTTTTTCCTCTCAATCAGCTCGCCCTCTTTTTGTATAGCTTCCGCTCCGACTACACGGCCGGCATGACCGCTTCCCCTGTCGCCGTCAAGAGTCCGGAGCACAAACGCTCCAGAAACGGCACAGACAATGAGGACGCATCGGGAATGGATTTTTCTGAAGAGCCTCCACTCGAGTCACTCTCGCCTGCGGCCAAGGCCGCTGCCCTGCCGAGGCAGCAAGACCAGCCTCGCCGCAAATCAGTCCCGAGGCAGAAAGGACCTGGTGCGATCCAAGGGTTTGGGCAAGGCACCCAGCCTCGGGCGCAATCTGGTGCCATCCAGGCGCTGAGCCCGGAAGAGCTTACCAAAGCCTTCCTTGTGCACGACGACCAAATGAGCCTGCTGCAGCACCAGCTATCATTGGTTTACAAACTACCTCAAGACCATCAGCTTTCGAAGGCATTAGTTGCGTCTGTGAAATCCTGGCAGGGAGGTTTGAAGAAGCTGCGCCAAGGAGAACCTCACCCCGAGGGATCATGCTCGAACGCGGTCTCCCTAGTTCTCCTCCACGAACTGACCAAAGGCAACCCTCCAGAACACGTGGACAAGACGGAGTACGGCAAGCTCCTGAAGGTGGTGGACTCCATGATCAATATCACTACCGACAAGACCAAGCTGGCACAGGAAATAGTGCACTGCTCTGCCAAGCCGAACAAGCTCAAGACGCACGTTATCCTTGACTTCAGGGTGGCCATCTACTCTGACCTCATGCCCTACCTCTCCCTCCTTGCCTCCCTCTTTGACTCCCATGATGGCTTTGAACGCCTGGGTCGCAAGGCGCCGGGAGGACTGGCTCGCAAGGCTCGAGGCCGTCCGTGAGCTTGGCCTAGTGGAAGCACACAGTGCACTAACTTCCTCAGCACAGCTGATGTTCTGATCCGTCTTGCACTCTTCACTCACGTACAGCGTGACTAGCAAGGCTGCTGATTCTTTCAACAAAGTTCCAGCTGCGCATCAAAACGCAGGGAGCCTGTCGTGAGCAGATCACTTCGTTCCACTTGATTTCCTGAGCGTGCCAGCCTGGCTCGAGCCCTTAGCACTATGGATCTCACACGGTTTGCGGACCTACCGGGCCCTGACCAAGTCCCGCATTTCCTGAATCTGGTACATCAGCTGGACGAGATTCTCAAGCGCAAGGCCTCGCAACTCTATACAGACCCTTGCTCGGCGTCTTCTACCAGCTCTCAGACTGCTGAACGATGCACTTTGCCCTCTGGCAAGGCCCGTCCTCCAACACCGCCAGCTCCTAAACATCGACGAACTGACGCGGCTCCAGAACAGGACGCTACGTAAGCTCTTCCGAGAACTAGGCACAGTCGGCGGAGCCGGCTACCAGCGAGCAAAACTCATTGCCATGCGTTTTTTATTCGTTTCCTGCTCCTGACTCCACTGCTTGCAACTAGGTCACAGGGCTCAAGCTACCAGTGGCAGGTAGCACACAGTGCAGCACGGATTCGTCACAGACGATATCTCCCACTCACGCTGTGATGGATCGAGCTCCATATTCTGATGGAGTGCATGAGGCTCTTGGTCGGAGCCATATGCCTGGACTTCGACGACCGGTTGACCCCCAAGTGACTTCCGCCATCTCACCAGAGCTCTTAGGCGTGAAGATCGCAAAGGGATACGCCAGCGCGGTCTTCAATTCCAGTGCTGCAAACTTTGTGCTCAAGAAAGTTACGAGGCCTCAGGAAGAGTACATGGCCAGAAGAGAGTTTAGCAGATTATCGAGATTCCCGCCCATCAACACCATCATCGAGGCTTTCTGGCAGCAGGGCCCAACGCTATTACTGCCACGTCTGTACCCTGCTCATATCCCCTCCATGACGACGGACCATGTCGTCAATCTCGTCGCTGACATCCGGTCTGCCCTCAACGCAGTGCATTCCAGCCAACTGGTTCACGCGGACATCCACATGGGCAACATCATGGTGCGCTACGACCCTCCCACCTATGTCCTGATCGATTTCGGCGGCACCGCGGGGGAAAGTGTCTATCCTCTCAGCTTGGGCTACGGAGCCCTTGGCCAGGGAGGAATGCTTCATCGTCCTCCTCACGAACTTATGGAGCGACCCACCAGGACCGTCAGAGGCGACTACTACAGGCTCAGCAAGACGATCTCCGTCGAAGTCGTGGGCAACAAGTGCTGGCGCGACACTGCGTCGGGTTTCCCGATGCCCCCGAAACTCCCCAAGCACCTTCGCGTCGAGCTGGCAGAATGGGAGAATCTCGCTGGCCTCACTCCACCCAAATGGCCAGAATCTGCCTTTCCCGGAGGAAGCTGGTACGAGACTGCCATCGATCCCTCGATCACCGTGCAAGCCGGCTTGTATGATGAAGCCGGCAACGTCCGACTGGCCACCGCCGTTTTCTCCTACTCCAAGCAGCAAAAATCCAATGCATCCGGGCTCTTCGGGCCAGAAGATCCCAAACGGGCTTCTCTGGACTCCGGAAGCTGGGAGGAATCTGCTGCTTACGCTAGGTTCTTCCTATCTTGCAGGCTCAGGACCATGGGCAGCCACATCCGGACCATGTACACGGAGGTCCTGCCGTACCAAAAGTACAGCAACCAGGATGGCTACCTCATGCTGGAGAATGCTCTTGAGCACCCTCCACCTCCACCACCTCCTCCGGCTGCCAGCTCGAACGAGCCAGCGCCCTCGACACCGGCTACTGAGCTGCAGGGCATTTGGGCGGAAATGGACTAGGCTTCAATCGCAGGACACAGTCCACTCAGCGGCATATGGCACAGCCTCCGCCACGCGGTTACTGTAACCAATTTGTCGCGGGAATAGGACACAGTCCACATCAGCCTGAGTCACAGACTCTGTTCCAACGCCTACTGCCTACAGCACTGGCCTCAGCCCGAGAAAACACCTGTGCATCTGTCTTGAGCGCAGTTGTCTGCACTTTTCAGCTCCCGCTTGCTTGAGCTCAGCTTAATCTCAGCTACTGGCTCCCCACTTGCGCGGGCGCACATGGCTGGCGAAAATGACTGCCCAATCCGGGCCATTTCCTTTCCCGCCGGGGTCTTCGCAGACTACATGGAGGACTACCTCACCCTTTCGGCGCTGAAGTTGTACTGTGCGGAGGCCCACGTGTCCCTGCCCCCGGCAGCGGGAACATGGCCATCAAATGACATAACGGCATGGGCATACAAAGCTCTACCACCCCTACAGTGGCAGCAATTCGAGAAGTATCTCGAGTCCATGACTACCATGCCCTGCTCCGGGTTGGAGGAAGGCTGCTTAGTCAATCCCATCCCACACGGAGGACTACTACACATGGTGCCAAAGGCAGAGCAGATAGCTAACAACTGTCTCACTTCTCGCTGTCTCTCCATCTGGTCCTCGGTCCGCCAGGTTCTGCAGCACCTACCTTTCGAGGCCCACGACAGATGGGAGCACTCTCCCAGTGCGGCCGGCTCTTCATGTGGCCAGCGCTTTCGGGTTGGTGCCTACTGCCGAGTTCTCCCTGGCCTGCTCAAGGAGACGGTCTCCCATCCCAACGTCACTCGTCTCTTCAACGCATTCGTGTGCTCATGTCATCCAAGTCACCAGTGGACTTCGCTTGAAATCTTAGTGGATGTGCAGTCCCCACCGCACAAAGATGCTCGCAATGCTGCCTTGGGCACTCTGCTCATCCCGATTTCGATTTGCGACCAGGGCGGCCTATGGATCGAAGACCCTGACGGCTGCGACTACCAGGAGATCCCGCACCAGCAGGGGATGACCCGGGGAAGTTGCTTTGACCTACGGGGTCTCAGCCTTCTCTTTCGGGCGGATGAGCTGTGGCATGCAACTCTACCATGGGAAACCTATACTCGTGTAGTTTTGGCGGCCTACACGGTAAGAGGCGTCTCTCGTTTCTCACCAACGCTGCAACAGCGCCTGACAGAGCTGGGTTTTCGTCTGCCGCTAGGCACAGCAGATGATTAGTTCGAATGGCACAGCCTCCTGAGCTGAGACACAGTCTCCGACCATCTCTGCTTGTCGGTTAAAGTTATAGCAGGAATTACAGCACACGTGCTTCTATGCATCGCAGTAACAAATCACTGCCATTCTTCAGTCCTTTTAGGCTCCCAAGTTTGGCTCTGCCTCCATTCGCTAGCCTGCAACGATGGAGGACGCATTTGTTCAGCGAATCTTCCACTTCCTGACGCCGATGCTTCTAAGCCTCGACTTCTACCTGCGGCTGACAGACCTGGATCACACAGCCATCGACGGCTCGAGCAGCCAGTCCAGCCTCACGGGACCAGGCCTCACCCCAACCGAGGACGCGTTTCGTACGGACAGATCGACAGCAGCCAGAACAGGTCTCCTGAAACTTCTCCAAGAGTGCTTTAACCACTGGCCGGCCCTCTCCATCAATTACGTCCCCCCCTCTGCGCCGGACACACTGGACCTGACTGACATGCACCTTATCTACGAGGTCACGCAGCCGCGTCTAAAACAGGTTCGACGACTTGCCACTGTCAACCGAGTATGGCATGACCTCATATCAGCCATGATCTCTGGTCAAGCCCGCATCAATACAGTGGAACTTTTGGTGGCGATGTCACGCCTGCGCAAGACAGGCTCAGTGTCGATTCGGGAAGGCCGGGATATCTTCTGCCTCCCGGTCTCGATGGCGTTTCGACTGCCGGTTGAGACCCTCACTTCACCTCTGGCACGCACAGCTCCCGCCGCTGCCTACCGCGCCTCGGGCTTCAATGCCTGGCATGCGCTCCTCTTTGACAGCTACGATGACCTGCTAGCGCACGCGCCCCAGGACTGATCAGCAGGTGAAGACTACAGCGTAGCTCTCAGAAGCGCACAGCGCACCTCTGCTGGCATTAGGGCACAGCCCACGGCCGATAACCGAAACATTGGCTGGTGCGACGGCCGAGCAACAGGCCTAACTGAGCCATTAAGGTTTCTAACTTTTTGAAGCTGCTCTCGGCTTGAAAACTGGGCATCCTCCGCGCCAGCCAGAGTTAGTAGTGCGCTCACTTTGACTTGAGCTACCTCTCGGCACGTCCCCTGCTGCCTGCCAGTCTCTGTCAGCTAGCTCCCAGCGTCCCCTAACTGCCATGGACGAGCTCTCTCTGCGCCAAGCTATGAAATACCTGCTCCCAGGGGTACTAACACTCGACTCCTACGACGCCTCGCCCTATCCCGTCTCCTACTGGAACGATCTGGACCTTCTTCATGATGAAGCTCGTGCCACTCGGGATCGCCTACGTGACCTACTTCTACGTTGGGCTCGTACGGGTCCCTTCTCGCAGTACTCCATTATCGGCGACACACTCAGGATTGACCACAATGGAGTGCATGCTCAGCTCGGCATCGTCAATCTCAATCTGCTACAAGCAATACCGCTTGCGGCGGTTTGCCGTGCGTGGTACTCCGAAACTGCCCGCCTCATCGACGGCAAACCCTGGATAGGAGTGTGGAGAGCCTACATCCAACTGCGGAAGCAAGGAGCAGGAGTTTTCATTGAAGTACTGCCAGATCAAGCTGGCACCCTTTCGAGAGAGGCCATCAGCGTCCACTATGAGCAGGTGCACTTCATTCCGACCTCAGTCTTGCGACGTCCTCTATAGGGCAAAGGGCACAGCCTCCAGACAATTGGTCACAGACCATGCGACGAGCCGGGCTTCTCCACTCTGGAAAAGGCAAACCCGATCAGCGTTGCCCCTTAGCGTTGCGGCTCACTGTTGCGCTTTTAAGTAAGTTTCTCCGCAGTTTTTTCTAGGTTGCTCTCAGCTGCCCTGCCAACCATAGAGGATGTCATCCCCTCTCTGCACCGAATCATGTCGCTGCGCTCTCTCCTTCATCATTCCTGCAGTGGTGGTTGTGGACTTCTACTCGGACTACGGTTTGGACAGGGACATGCTGGCAACTGAAATCGCTGCATACAGACCCCCCTGGACTATAGTTCCCATACTGCTGCTCCGGAACGAGATCCAGGACCAAGCACGCCTCTGGGCCTTTCGCCGTTTACATAAAGGCCTAGCTGTCTTTGCGCAACGGTACGAAGACACTGACTATGACCAACAGGGCGTCCATGTCAGACTAGCGATACCGCAGCCAGACTTGCTGACAGCCCTCTCACTGGCGTCGGTTAGCAAATCCTGGTGCGCAGCAGTGCTCTCCCAGGTAGAGCATAAGCTCTTTGTAAGTCCACACCGCACTGCCAGGGCAGCTATGTCTCTCGGCCTACGTGTCATGGTCCAGTCCTTTGACACGCCCCAGTGGCATCTCGCGTCCGAGGAGCTCACCATCCACATTCAGCACAGCCAACAGGTCGTGGTGCAGAAGTTCCGGAACCCCCGTAACTCGGACGGGCCAACGGCAACCATCAGCCGAGAAGCAGAGGAATCCAGTGCTCTCTACGACCACTACTACAGACTTTTCTGAGCACTTCGGGCCATAGGCAGTTCACTGACTCACGCATGGAAAGTGGCACAGCCTCCGATCAGGTGTGGCACAGCCACCCAACTTGTCACAGTCAGCGACGAGTGGCTCCCCTGCCCAGAGAAATCGACGTTGCAGCATGCTAACACTCAGCTACTTGCATCATTGTTTGCTCTCACCTGCGTTCTGAGATCTGAGGTCTCAGCTACCACACGGCACCAACTCTCAGCCCGAGTGCCCTCTGCCGGTGTTCTTTGCCTATAGTCGTCCAGCGTTGCTTGAGCTTCGTGCTTAGTCTTGAGACTCTGCAAAGCATTACATGTATACCGCAGCTGTCAGTTCGAACTGTTGTACCGGACAGAGCGGCAGGAGTATCGCAACATGCATTACAGACACGCCTTGCAGAAGCTACTTCTCGTAACAAACTGCGTCTTTACGAAGAGCACAGCTCACCACTTGGCCGCGTGTCACAGACTCTGGCCCATCAGCTACAGCTGAGACCATGGACAAACCTCCCAGTCTGGGCCCTTTTCTGGTGCTCAGCGATAGCACCTTGCAGCACATGCTGCGGGGACACACTTACGGAGTGTTCCCGCTGCTGACGGGACAGGTCTTAAGCTGCCCAGGCGCCGCCCTCAACATTTCTGCCGGCAGCGTCCCCTCCATCTTGGAGCTCCTCCACTGGCAATTTGGGCTCTTTGGGCCGCACAAATTCACAGCGGCAGTGCAGAGTCCGCCGGTGGCCTCCATCTTGGAGAACCACCTCGACGGACAAATCAACGTTCGCTTCATTCCGCTGTCCCGAAGCCTGCGCCCGGAGAAGCAAATCAATTATGACTACCTGATCGATGGCAGGGTCCAATATGGTTTTGCGGACAAGAACCTGCACAACCAAGAAATCATGGACCTGGCCCAGATGCCTGGTGTAGGAGGGGTAGAATGGCTCTACAACTCCAAGAACCTTCACTTCCGCCCTGACGTCGCGGACATTGTCATCCCGGCGCTTGTAACCAGAGCCATCGAGGAAATGCGCAACACCCCAGGACTGCCTGTCCTCGTGGTCGCTGGTTGGAACGCTCGCGAGCAAGACATGCATGTCGAAATGCTAGCTGCCCAGGCTCTGTCACAATGCCGAACGGTCCGTGATCTTTCAGAGGTAGCCATGCAATACGGACATGGCCCCTGGGGAATGCGCTTCACACATCTCCCAGAATGGGAAGCCGCCCCCTTCCCAGCCCTCCTCTTCCAGACCTACGTTCACGACGAAAAGCCGGAACCGGCCCAAGTCGCGGCCAAAATGTTTGCTGGCTTCACCCGCAGATTCTGTGATGATGATGTTCTTCGGGCTACCCTGCGGCAACTCGCAGGAAAGTACGGCTCCAATCTGCTGGATCGCCTCAGCCAACCTGCTCATCGAGCAGACGTATTCCGCTACGTCTACCACTACCAGCACGGCGGCCTCTACGTCGACATCAAATGTGGCTTCGTGGTACCTTGGGAACAGGTACTTGTGTATCTCGCAGCAGATTGGAGCACAGCTCACTCAAAGAAGGCAGGTGAAGTGGGTCACAGACCCTCCCCACCTGGCCAACTCCCACAGGAGTTCATGGTCATGGCCATAGGAGTCAAAGGAGATCATATTTTTCAAGGCATCATCTATGGCAAGCCCAGACACCCCTTGATGAGGGAAGCCATACAGCACGCCTTCAGCCGTCAGGTCATGACAGCGAAGGCAAACTTGGAATACATGACCTTCTGCAAATATCTTTGGCAGATCTTGGGTCGTGACCTTGGTCACTCCCCTCAGCCGGGATGGAATGTTTCCACCAAATTTGGCCCCATCTACCTGTTCTCGGAGCGCTGGGACAAGCGAGTGAAGAACAAGAAGTACGACAATGATGGCCACTACTTCGTGACTACCAACAACACGACCGTTGCATATACCCGTTGCTGGAAGTGGCTGAAGGGATTTCAGGGAGACCCAACCACCAAGGAACGCACAGACCGCATGCTGCAGAGCCAACTCCCTGACATCTCCCTTGAAATCCAGTCTGACAGACCTGAAGAGCACAGCTCACCACAGCCACCTAGGTCACAGACCATGGCAACCGCCTCATCGGCTCCCCCTCCTCCCACTCAGGAGGATATTGAAGCCTATGTGGCCGACAGCATCCAGTACAACTCCTTTGCAGAGATCATGGCTACGGTCCGTGAAACCCACCACTACAATCAAGACCTTACAGAGCAGGATGTGCTGGAGCTTATCCCTCGAGGATTAGGGCAAGTGAAAGTCTCGGGGGACATGTGGCTATGCTGCTTGCACTGCCGCAAGCACAACAGGCAGGTGCAATTCAGCACTAGCCACGGCCTTAAGAACCACTTTGTCACTCAGAAGCACAACCCAGCACTCAGTGCCACGCCAGACCCCCACACTCCCCCCCCTCCTCCTCCCCCCAAGCTCCCACAGGAAATTCCTCTTCCCCCCAGCAGTACCAGGACCAAAGGTGTAGACAAAGCAGCCGGCTTTGAGCCGCCACCCTCCCCCCCGTGCCCTTTCACTTCCTCAGCAGCTGAAAAGGCGGCCTTCAAAGCAGGCCAAGCAGAGACACCGAAGGCGGCCCCGGCGCTTCCGGTTAAGGCCCCACCGCCCATGGTGGCCTCCCAATGCCCCCCGCCCTCTTCTTCATCGGCGGCACCAGCCCCCCCTCCTGCGATTCCGGTTCCCCCGATCCTTCCGCACCCCCCCAAGTCCGTCTCTCCTCCAACCCCCGCCACCCAGGCCGCTCCGCGCTCCCACACGCCCCCTCCTCCCTCTTCCCGCCCCCCGTCAGCATATGAGCCTCCGGAATCCAATGCGGAACTCGTCGGCTATGTCCCACAGCCGGCTCCACGGCTGACAGTACGTTACACGCGGCAGGAGCTGGCTCAGCTGCTGAGCTCCCAGTCCCATCAAGACTGGATTCGGGCCTTAGCTTCCATCAACATCCTGGTGGCTCCGGTCATTCTTGGCGGCCTCACCAACCAGGAACAACAGACCCTTTGGTCTACCAGGATGGAAGCACTCCGAGAAGTTCCGCCGCTGTTCTCTGCCATCAAGTCCGTAAGGACGCAAACCGGCCTCACATGGGACACCGCCATGTCGGTGAGGCGGGTCCTCACAAGCGATGGGAAGGTCACCATCGCCACAGGCGCGGGTGACGCCTACCGTGAGCTGGACGCACCAACAAAAGTGCATGGCCTTATCCATGCCTGCTTTAACAAGATGTGGGACGAAAAGGCTTTTCGGCAGCACTTCCCCTCGTGGGTCGAGTTCAATATGATCGCCACCACCATAGTGGCAGTCTACAATGAGACTGCCAAATCAGCTGGACTCCCAGCTCGTGTCTTCCGGGTCAAACCCGACAAAAATGCCTACTCCATCATGAAGATGCGGATACAGCATGACAAGGGGAACGAAGAGGACAAGCGCATGGCCAAGCTGGCTGCTGCTGCACCTCACAAGCGCCCACAGATGCAGGAGGCTGACACAGAGGGCAAGCGGCAGCGCGATGGCCCCTCCTCATCCTCCTCGTCCCAGTGGGCCAGACAGGCACGCTCATCTCAGGACGACGACTGGGACTGGTGGCAGCAGTGGTCCTGGCATGGATACTCTCAGCAGTGGCCAAAAGGTCATGACCAGTGAGGGCGGTAATATGTCACAGACTCTATGATTCCTTATGTCACAGACTCAGGGAATTCGGCACTCTTCCGACGCCTAGCACATCTCTTCGGAAGAATGTGAATCGCGTGCTAGCCTCGCTTAAAACAGCACTTTGCGCTTCAGCGAATTGCCAGCATCATAGCTGCCCAAAGACTCACGCCACCGAAGTTGCTTCAGGTACCAGCGGTCATCCGCACATGACCCTTACGGCCTTTTGTCTTCAACATGAGTAATCCGTGTGGGACGCCACGAGACGGATACTCCAGGTGGCGGCTTCCTCTGAGGTACGGCCTAATTGTTGAGACAGGTGCACAGATGGACGCGTCTGTTCACACCAAGGTGTCGGAGAAGGAAGCTTTTTGTAGCAGTAGCAGTTGCAGTAGTATGTCAAGTTCGAGCTGATTAGAGAGACCTGAGCGATGCATGCTAGAAGCAGTTTCACGAGTGCACGAGACCAAAGGCGCCCGCAAAGCGCAGAGCACGCTCGCGCAGCGTTCAATTGTAGTAGTAGTAGTAGTAGTAGTAGTAGTAGTAGTAGTAGTAGTAGTAGTAGTAGTAGTAGTAGTAGTAGTAGTAGTAGTAGTAGTAGTAGTAGTAGTAGTAGTAGTAGTACTTATTATAAAGTAGTAGTTATATAAGCATGAAGAGAAACCCAAAACACCCAAACCCGAAAAATCCTCGACCTTAAGCACACACCCAAAGTTAAAAAAACTTACACCCCCCAAATCCGAACCCTACCCTAAACACCTGAAGTCCTGAACCCCCCGAACCCAAACACCCAAAATTTAAAAATCTTAAACCCCCGAAACCGAACCCCACCCTAAACCCCTAAACTCCTAAACCCCCCGATCCCCTCCCCATCCCCTCTCCCGTCCCCAACCCCCCTCCCCGAAACCCCTAAACTTCCAAACCCCCCCACCCTTCCCCCTACCTTCCCTCCCGGCCCAACCTTAGGGTTCAGGGTTGAGAGTTCAGGGTTGGTCGTCTTCCGTCGTCGTCGTCGCGGTCGTCGTCGTCGTCGACGTCGCCGTGGTCGTCGCCGTGGTCGTCGCCGTTGTCGTGGTCGTCCTGGTCGTCGTCGTAGTCGCCCTGTCGTCGTGATCGATGTTGTAAAGCTTTTGGCTCGCAGCCATGCAGCTGCTTAGGCTTAGAACTGGGCCATCGGAGGATTGGCCATGGAAGCAGCCGTGCTTGGAGGCTCCCGGCAAGGTGTTCGGCAGAGAACTGCCCGTCTGCAGGAGGAAGAGGAGGAATCAGAGCTCGCTGTGCATCTGTACCGACAGTTCCTCTGGGGTCATCAGAGCTTGGCACAAGTCCGAACAACCGCCGGGCTTGCTTCGGATGAGTTAACCCGAAAGCGGGCAACTGTTCCGAAACAGCTTGCCACCTTGGCAGGTTTGGGAGGCAGCACAGACTTGACCCATAATCTCTGGAGAGATTTGGAGCGACGGGTGCAGCCGCCGTTCTTGGAACCGAGATATGAGATGCTGCCATTGTTTCCTAGGCCAGGTCGCATCCCTTTCTTTGACCCGGTGCAGACTTTCGAATGCCTGCGGACTCGACGTCCAGAGTTCTTCAAGGAAGTTTGCCTTCCCTCGGTTGATGAGCTGGAGGAGTTCTGGAACCAGTGCTCTGGACACCCGGCCCTTCGGCACCATCCAGTGCGAAACATCAGAGGCTTCCAACGTCGGGCAGTACCGCTCGTTTTGCACGGTGACGGTGTGCCAATCACAGCCATAGGGGCGAGCCAGAAGTCCTGCGCTTTCATTAGCTGGAGATCCCTGTTGTGTCAGAGAGCGGCCAGCAAGTGTCAGCACCAGCTGATGGCTGCGATCTGGTGCGACCTGATCGTCAAGGCCGGCGGCGAGGACACAGTGCAAAGCCTTTGGGCTCTAGTGTGCCAGTCCTTCGATGCCGCCCTGGACGAAGCAGCGGGGCATCAGAGACCCTTCCCGGTGCTGCTTTTCGCCAGCGGAGACCTGGAGTGGTTCAGTCTGGCACATGGCCTTCCTCGCTGGAATTCCCTGAAGCCCTGTGGCCTGTGCGGTGTCGCACGACAGGCCATGTTTGGCTTCAGGGCAGTTCCGAGGGTGCCGGCAGACCCGTGGATTCTCCCGAGACATGACTCCCACATTCTTTGTCGGAGAACTCTCTGCAAGGCTTCCGTCTTCCCAGACATGATGCACACGAAGCATCTTGGGGTGGACCAAAGAATATGTGGCAGTGTCATCTGGCTCCTAGTGCACACTGTGATGCCCGGCGATGTTGAATCCAACCGCATCCAGTTGGTGGAAGAGCTGCACAGAGCACACCGGGGACGTGGCGAAAGGCCGGTGAGCAGACTCACACCGGGGATGTATTTGTCCAAAGTCGGCGACGTGGACTGCCGGGAATCCTACCCATGCCTGAAATGCAAGGCTGCCGAAACCAAGGCGACAGTGGCGGCATTGAAGACGGTTTGGGGAAACCGCATGGATCCTCAGCAGGAGCTGCACATCCTCACGAACTTGCTGCTGGAACTGAGCGTTTTCTTGGATACAGAGGTGTCCTCCTCTAGCGACTGGCACCCCACGAAGGCTGAGAGTGAGCAATGGGTTCTTGCTGGAGTCAGCCTCGCTCAATGTCTCACGAAGTTAACCAAGGAACATCTGAAGCTTGGGCGGTGTTTGTTCCAGTTAACGTTTAAGGCTCACTGGCTGATCCACTGTCTCCACTACTCCGAGTACATGAACCCGAAGTTTTTGTGGACGTACAGCGGAGAAGACTATATGAGCCGCTGCAAGACCCTGCTGAAGTCCTGCCTGAATGGCAGGAAGCAGCTGCCGGCACTGCAAAGATTCGGTCGGCAATATGCTAGGGCCATATGTGTCGAAGTAGACAAGGAGTTTCACCGACCCCTCTTTGTGTGACATGCAGTCACGTCCGAAAAAAACCGGCCCGTATAGTAGAAGTGCACGGAGGAACCGCCTGCTGTATGATCTTCTAGTAATTGTGTCGTTTTTTGCTTTTGGGCTCAAGACCGGTTTTAGAGTGCCTCGGTGTTTTGTTAGTTTCGAGCAATGGAAGTCGTCGGCCGAACCCGCCTGAAGGTGCTGGACTCCGTGACGGCTCCAAAGCTGCAAGGGGCCATCGAGGAAGGGCTTAAGCACATGGGCCATCGTAGCCTCGAACGAATGGTTTGCGGCTTGGAGAATATGTCTTGGAAGACAGCGATCACAGGCCATGTGGCACAAATCTGTGCCATGGAGGGCTTGCTGATCTGTCTGCTAGGGATTTGCTCCAACGGCCTCTTGCCTCACAAGATGCTGGAAACTGCTCTGCTCAGCTGCCACAAGGCCACACCGTTTGAGATGAGTCGACCAGCGAATGCCACAGGACCCAATTGGCAGGATGCCTGCATCAAGTACTTGATGTTGAGGCTCCGAATGATCACAGGCAAGATCCGTGAAATTGCTGTCGACGAAAAAGAGCGAGCGAAGGCGCTGAAGAAGACTTCGCTGCAGCAACAAGCCTGCATCTTGAAGCTATGCCGCATCCTTAATCCTGGGCTGGCTGCTTTGCCTGCAGACAGTGGCACAGGGCCCTTGCCACTGCAGCTTGTGCCCGAGGCGAATGACTCGTCTGAGGATGAAAGGCAGATAGAGAGAAACTTCAAGCTTCTGCTCGGGCCTTCGGATGGTCAGAGATCGCTTGCAGGGACGTCTGCTGCTGCAACTTTGCAGCTTGCCCAGGGCTCTACAGAGCCTGCCCAGGGCTCTACAGAGCCTTCAAGCTTCCTAGAGCGAGCCAACAAGCGAGCTCTTGCAGCAGCTCTAGCCTGCAGCCCGGCCAAACCAATGTCTAAAAAGGCAAGGATGGAGACCATCGCGGAAGCTAGGAACTCGTCTCCAGGTGTCTTGAAGAAGCCTGCTGCCGCCAAAGGTGCCTGCAAGAGACCGGCTGCGGCAGAGCCTGTAGTCCGGGCCGCAGCGGAAGAGCCTACGAGGGGAGAGCCAGCCAAGGAAGTCTTGCAGGAAGACGGTATCCTGCTGACTCGGTACGGATGCACCAAAGATCGTGGCTTGCTTTTCGGCTGCAGTCAGTGCAAGAAGTGGGCAGCTGACGGTAAGCATCGATACATCGTGCTATCCTCCGGCCACATTGCTCAAAAGAAGCAGTGATCGACATCGCTAGCCTTAGGCCTCAGACCAGAGTTTTGCAGACGGGCTTGTGGAAAAATACTGCACACGATCATGTCATTGAGATATATTCTGGAGTTAATTTATATATATTTTTTGGAGTTAATTTTTTAACTATAGTTAAAGTTAATTTTTTAACTATTTTAGGAATTAGTATAAATATTAACTATTAGTTAATATTTGTATATATAGTCTGTAAATAGACTAATCGGAGCCTCTGGGTTAGCAGGGGAAGTAGGAGAGAGTTTTCCAGAAACGCACAAGCAGGACCGGTTTTAGCCAGAAACAGACAGTTCCCAGTGGCTGCACCAAGTAGGGCCCGGAATGGCAGGGCCGTTAAGGGATAGCGAAATTCAGCACTTAGGATGCCGCTGGAGCTTCGACTAGTTCTGTGGCTGCCTCAGAGGGAGCGCAGGCGTGCGGTTACAGCGCCGCCGGCACGAGCTACGGCCGCGGAGGAGGACTGTGCTCCGCCCCTCCTTTTGGCAGAGCAGCAGAGCGTGCCAGCAGACGCCGTTCAGGGCACCGCGCCTGCAGAGCCTGCTCAGCGAGCAGGATGCAGACCACCACTTTTCGTGGAAGTCTTCTGCGGCCTCGGTCGCCTTAGTAAAGCGGCCGTCGAGAAGGGTTTCTCGAACATCGCGGTGGACCATAAGACCAAGGCCAGAGGCCTCAAGGTCTTGCAGCTCGATCTCTGCACACAGCTAGGCCGCACTTGTTGAAGGCAGTGCTTTCACACGAGTCCATTGGGCCCCGCCGTGGCACTACAAGGCTTAAGCTTCTCTCGTGATTATGGCCTCTTCAACATGCTCTCCTGGAGGTCGCTGTTTACGGGGTGGAGCAGGCCGAATCAGCAACATGATGCGACGGAATTTCTTCTTCATCTGCTGCGTCAGGGGTCTGATGCTCCTTGGGTGAGCCGCTGGCTGGCTGGTACACAACTAGGCGACCGCTTCGAGGTTGAGGATTCGGGCTCTAATGTCATCTAGATGCCTATTGCAGGTGCTGGCGATGCTACAAGATACACTCTCCAAGAGTATGTCCAAGCCTGGCATATGAAGCCTTCGCAACTCTGGGAAGGAAAAACAAGCTTTATTGCCTCAGTGAGTTTGAGACTCATGTGTGCATTGTGTTGCAACGCTTCCACGTTGGTGCAACCACGATCAGCAAGAGCCACACTCCGGTGCAGGTGGATTCTACATGTGAGTTGCCGGTGTACCGAGCTGGTGCTATTATGTGGCAGCCTTTTCATGTATGTGCAGTGACTTATCACATTGGCGAGTTGCCGACCAGTGGTCACTACCGAAGCATTCTTTACTTGAATGATGGGCTGCAGCTTGCAACTGAAGACAAAGTGAAAGCTAGGAAACTGAGTGCGAAGGATCGTAGCTTAGGCAGTGCTGGTGCTTACATTGTGTATTTGTCCTCAAATCCTTGATTGTTGCTTTTGCATTGCATCGTACTCGTGTGTTTCACTGACGGCTCGCTGACACTCGTGTCGGGGCGCCATGCTGGCACTCGTGCCGATGGCTCAATGTGTGCGTAGGTGTACACAGTCACTTGTTACATGTAACACACGCGTAACATGTAGTGACCGGGTCCAAATGGACTTGTTCTTGTGCCACTTGCGCGCAAGGTGGAGACCGCAACTCTCGCCCGCGTTTTCAAAGTCAAAAAGTCACTTTTAGCAGAGCTAGAGAAATCCCGAGGCCGGGAGCGCCGGGCCCATTGCGCAGCGAGTCGCGCCCAGCGGGCCTTAAAGGCCTTCGAGGGGTCGACGCGGCCAGAGTTCGCAGCGCGAACAGTTTGGTAGCTTTCATGGCCCAGTGTTGCCACAGACTGTCTCAGCGAGACGTCTGCTGGTCCATTGAGAACCCAGCCAGAAGTCTGCTGTGGCAAATGCCGTGTCTCCGAGAGACGTTACGGTCAGCCCACAGAGTGGAGTTTGACGCCTGCATGTTTGGGAGCATGCGCCGAAAGCGCACGGCTATTCTGTCGAACCTGGATTGGTTCTCAGGCCTGAGCAGGGACTGCGATGGAGACCACAGGCACTTGCCGTGGGGCAGAGCCTCCGTGGACGGGTCCACAGTGTGTTTTTTTTGGCGGCAGAGAAATGCGCCACGCAGCTTCAGGCAGCTCCTCTCAGCCGTAAGCGTCTGCGACGCCTGCGTTACGAGCCAGACTTCAGTGACAAGATCACTCTGGAAGGTGCCGCAGCGCGGTGCTTTCGAGGCTGGAAGACGCCACAGAAGTTGCCACAGTCGTGGTCCTGCTTTCCCAAGGGATCCAGGCTTATCCAGTGGATCGAAGCCACACAGAAGCCCATCATTGCAATCCCCCTGCAACCGCTGCATTGGGTGCGCAGAGCGCACCTTATTGATCACCCGGCATCGAGGCAGTGCCCCTGTCCCTCAAGGAGGTGGAGTTGAGGGCGAGTCCCCAGCTCCGCACAAACATACTTGTTTGCAGCTGCTGTGTTTGTGATGTCATCGTTCCCGGGCTCCTCGATGAGGCTTGAGTCCAGGCTTTATCGCACCGTACAAGCTGAGAGGGCGGTGCGAGGGGAACATGAACAATACTGAGGTCCAGATGCTCATGAACCATGAAAATGCTCATGCAGGTGATCTGCATGACATGGAACCGATGTTGTGGAAGCCTGTGCCCTGCGAAAATGTACACGGGACTCCGGGGATTTCCCGGTGTAGGCGGATTTGGCTGCTTGGAAGAGGCGCCTACATCACATACAGCGAAGCTATGGGAAGCTCATAGGGTGCTCTGATCACACGAAGATGTCCGTGATCTGCGCAAAAATACCGGCATGAATCATGTAAGGGAGATTGGAACTTCTCTGCAGGATTTCGGCACTGAGTATGCATGTGGTCTGCTATGTGCACCGAAAGCTTTGGATTATAGGATTTGCCGTTGCTGCTGCATGAATGTTTTTCGCAGACTGCATTGGTGCAGCCATTCATCCGCATGTTAGCTGCATCCAGACATATATACTTGCTTGGATGCTGTTGGGTTTCACATTGTGCCGTGATTTGTCGTGTTCACATTCCGGGTGCACTGGTGCTTTGCTGTTAGACCCACGGAGCGGAGCGCAGTAATGTTTATCCTGGTCTAGCGAAGCCAAAGGCGAAGCGAACTTGCAGCTTTTCGTTGTCATGTTTCCAAGACATTTTGGCTTTTTATTTTTCCATGTCTCACATGCAATGTTTTCCTCAGTGCGATTTTGAATCATGTCACGCCGGTGGTGATGCTCAAGCTGTGTTCGCTTAGCAAGAAAAATTTTTGAGACCTCCGCTAGGGGCTTGTAACGGCGTCCTAGCAGGTTCCAGGCCCTTTATCTCAAGGCTTTAGGGCGTCACGACCCCCCGCCCTGGCGCGGGGTGTCAGATGGACTTCGGCGACGCGCTCGCCGCAGGTTCGTCTCATCGTTCCGAGCAAAGCTCTGAGAGCACTCAGGAGATTTTGAGTCAGCATATCTACGAGCTCCAGCTGGAGGTCAACGAACTAAGGCTTCAGGTGCAAGCTCTCACAACCCAGGTGCAAGCACTAGAAGAGAGCCTCTCTCGCGTCTGGGTGAACCAGACGGGCCATCATCAGCGCCTGTCGTGGCTTGAGGGGATCATTCAGAGCCTGCGCTCTGCCTTCAGGTCGTTTCTCGAGCCGCCCTTGCACGAGTCTTGAGCTTCTTTTCCGGGGGATGAGTGCTGAAGCTTTTTATCCAGATGAGGGAGCCGATGAGGGGGCCGTCTCGCAGCCTGTTGAATCAGGTCAGCAGGTCCCTCTGTCTGAGGGGGCCGTCTCGCAGTCTGTTGAATCAGGTCCGCAGGTCCCTCTGTCTGCCATACCTGCCAGCCCAATATCTCCGAGTGCGGCTGTGTTCGAGGGCACACCTGATCAGGGTCCCTTAGCGGCCTTCATGAGCAGCCCCGTCGAGGGCGATGATCTTACTGAGGAGCAGCTGGGGGGCTTGATGTCTCGCGAGGACACACAACTTCCCCCTGACGACGACCCGATTGCAGACCGTCTGGAACAGCAGCTTGCAGGCTTCATGGCCTACGGCGGCAGTGCAGGTGATTGGCATGCCATGAACTCAGGTTTCATTCTTGCAAGGCATTCCCGTCAGGCGATGCCGTGGGAAAGAGTGACGAGGCCCCGCTTGGGGCCCGGCTTCATGTTCCAGGAGCCGTTGCTAGGTCGCTTCGACGGCCTTAGGAGGGCGGCGATCCCCGCCCCTGCAGCAGGGCCGTGGGCATGGGTGCCCAAAGGAACTTACGAGGCCAGGCGACTTCTCGCAGCCAGGTTCGCCAAAAGCGATGACATGCTTAGGCTTACAGCACTGAAGAAAATTCGGCTCATCGTGCTTTTCTTCCCGGATGATTCGGAGCTTGGAAGGAACCTCGTGGGTTCTGCAGGCTCCCTGGTGGAGGAATCCATGCTGACCTCGACCATCGAGGACACTTTTTCAGGCAGAGCACCAGCACCCTCCTGAAGCGTGCTTCGGATTTCTCGAGGTTTGCCAAGTGGATCGTAGCTAGCAAAGGGCGCCCTCTGGCGCCTTCCGAGGGCGAGTTGTACGCTTATATGCTTCACTTGCGACGAGAGAAAGCAGGAGCCACTGCCGGCGAGTCTTTTCTCAAGGCCTACAAGTTCTTTGTGCACTTGACAGGGGCTGCGCAAGGCTCCAGGATTTCCCCGCGTGTGCAGGGAGCAGCCAAGGCGATGTCCATGGCCAAACGGCCGCTCTGGCAAGCACCGCCCCTACCGGCGGAGGCAGTGCGGCTCTTGGAAGAACTCGTCCACGACTCCGAGGATTATGCCAGGGCTAGCATAGCAGGGTTCATTCTTTTCTGCCTTTACTCCTCGGCCCGATGGTCGGATGCGGCTCGAGGGACTGACTTGAGCATTGACGTGGCAGGTAACGGGCTTGTCCTTCTTGAGTGTTCGACAAAACATTACAAGACGAAGGCCAAGGACCGAAAGGATACCGTGCTGCCTTTGATTGCACTGGGCAGTGGCTTAACTCAGCCCTCATGGGGACGTGTCTGGATGCGCAAGAGGGCCCTGGCAGGGCTACCAGACTGTGCCGTAATCATGCCGGCCATGTCGCCGGGAGGGAACTTTCTAGGAAGGGCCATGACGGCTGCGGAGGGTTCCTTGTGGCTTCGTGAGTTTTTGCACTTGCAGGGTTTCGCGGGGGATCTTGAACAGTACAGCTCGCACAGCCTGAAAGCAACCGCCTTGTCCTGGACGGCCAAGAGCGGGACCATGACCTACGAGGAGCGCCTTACCCAGGGGCATCATTGCAGTCCAAAGCACGGCATGGCTCTCCTGTACTCGAGAGATGCGCTTGCAGAAATCATAGTGAAGGTAGCCAAGGTCGTGAGTGCTGTGAGCCGGGGAGTGTTTAGTCCCGACCTCCCGCGAGCCGAGAGGGTCGCAAGAGCTCTGCATGGCGATCCAGCAGATTTTGCACATCTTCCTGAGACGACGGCTGAGGATTTGCCGGCCGAAGAGCCGCAAGATGAGAACAACTCCGAGGCTGGGTCCGACATAACAAACCTCGGCGGCCTCGAAGTGGACCTGGGAGCACCGGCCCCGGAGGAGGTCCGTCCTCGGCTTAGCAGCACGTTCTCGGGAGAGACCTACATGCACGTCTTGAGTGGAGTGGTGCATAAGTTGGTCAACCCCGGAATTTTTAAGTGCGGCAGGAAGGTCACGGCAAACATGCGTTTGATGGGGCCCGAGGAGGCTCAGGAGAATGTCTGCCAGCAGTGCGCAGCTTGAAGAAAAGAGGATGTGCTCAGTTGATCGTTTGCTGATTTGCGACGTCGTGCCTATGCCATTTGAGATGAGGGTGCTCGGGCCGATTGAGATCAGTTAGAGTGTTTCTTGCTTCGGAGCACAAAACCGGACTGGGAAGTGTCCGCAGTCTTTTGGCTGGGAGTTGCCAAACTGGGGCGAATCTCCCGCGCGGCCTGGTGAGCACCCAAGCTTGAACTTAGCGGGAGTTTGATTGGGGGCTTTGAGATTGCAAGAACCCCCGTGGTCGGCTGCCTTTGCCGGCCTGAGTCATGAAAAATACTATTGGAACGCGACCGGCTGGGATCGCCGGTTCACGAAGGCCGCCTGTGATCGGTGGCGAAGAAGTGTGAATCCGAGACAACTCGACCCACGGTTGACTTCGCCGTGGGTGAGAACCTCGAAACCTGTATCCTCACCTGCCCAGGTCTCATGGCCGGACTTGAATCGGTGCCTGCCTTCACCGACCGAGCAAAGCAGATCGGCATCAGCGAGGACCTTCTGAAGAAGCTCCTTGCTAAGAGCTTGGACACCTTCGGCAAGCTAGCTTTCGTGTGCTCGAGCAAACCTTCCAGCGGGGATGACACTCCTCTCTTCGAAGCCCTGAAGACTCTGATCGGGAGTGAGGTTCCAGTGGAACAACATATGGTGATCAGGAGATTGTGGTACGAGAGCCACGCCCACGCCCTGGTTGACTTGGAATCGAGGGCTTCGAGAACAAGTGATACAAGCCCCCGCGAGCTTCCGTTGGCTGAACGCCTAACACGCTTGAAACGCCAAAGGGGCGAGCTTAAAGGCCTCGAGATGGATATCCACACAGAACCTGGACACGGCCTTGTGGACCGCGTCCAGGCCATGCTCGATTCTGCACAAGTGCTGCACATCGCGCCGGAGAAGTGCATTTCCCGCCATGACGAAATCCTGGGTGAGAAGACGGAACAAAAGATCTCTTTGGGAGCCGACGGGAACATCAAGGTCACGAAGCAAGCCTCGAGCCTCCGTTGCGAGACTACCGGCGAGCTCAAGCTTCGCCGGTGCTTCCTGCGCCGGGCCTTAGCGTTCGATCAAGTAGGGCTCGCCTCCTTCACTGCACTGGAGTCTTGGCACAACCGCATGTTCCAGGCTCTGCTTGATGTGCCTCCGGCAGGTTATCGCTACACTACCGTTCAGCAGCTGCTTGCAGCTGACCAGAAGCTTTGGCAGGTGGTGGCCCAGGAGAGCCGAGGTGACATCGTCGTCGGGGTCGGAGCCCCGGCTCCTCTTGACAAGCACATAGCCGCTGCTGCAACCAATCAGTTTGTCGTGTCATGCTTGACTCACCTGCCCAAGCCCTTGGAAGCTCCCGCTCCCACATGGCTGCCAAACAAGCCCGGTAAAGGACTCGGCAAGAAGGGGGATAAGGGAAACAAGGGCGGAGGCAAAGGCAAGGGCAAGCAAAACCATAGCCAATCCGGTGCGGAAGCCGCCCCGACAACCTCCTTGAAGGAGCTGCTCGAATCTCTGCCAGAGGGCTGTGTGCGAGCCACTGATGAAGGTCGCTTCATCTGCCCTTTCTACAATAAGGGCATCTGCCGATTCCAGAAGCGCAAGTCGTGCCGGTTCGGGAAGCATGTGTGCAATTTCAAAGGCTGTGGGGCTGAGAGGCCGTACATCGAGTGCAAACATTGACTATCCGCAGGCGAGGCAGCCAATGACAGTTCTCCAAATTTGTGTTCGGGGGCTTCAAGTGAGCCCGAAGTCTTTGCCAAACAACTTTTGCAGCAGAGTGAGCCCATATCAGCCTCGCAGGTGACCGCTTTGTTTGATGCGTTGCCACACGACCAGTGCGATCGGAGTGGTTCGGGTTTTTCCTTCTCTGCAGGACTCTACTCACGAGTCCAAGTGGGCCTCCGCAAGGCCTGCAAGCTGTTTCCACTTTCTGTGCAGGCGGTGAATAAGTTTGTAGCTCATTTGCTTGACGGCGCAGTTTACACGAGTTTTGCCATATTTTCCAGAGTACAGACCCGGGAGCACCGGGACAAGCAGAATTCCTTTTTGCCAAACATAGTGATTCCTTTGACTGCATTCACTGGGGGGGCCATCAAGGTCTTGGAACCCAACCGCGAGATCGACCTTGAGGTTTCGAAAGGACCGGTGCAATTTTGTGCTAGGCAGCACCCGCACTCAACTTGTCAAGCGCACGGGCGCCGAACCGTGCTTGTGCTCTTTTCCCTTAAAGCAGCTTCGCATGCTTCTGCCGATGATCAGCTTTGCTTGAAACGTTTGGGCTTCCCTCTGCCCAATCCGCGACAGCTCAGCTCCGTCGAAGTCTGCAAGTCCGAGCCTATTTCCTTGGGTGAAGCGAAGCAGCGCCTCTTGCCGTTTCCAGACGAACCTCAAACCGGCAGTGACCCGGGTGCCCTGGGAACGCCGACTCACGAAAGTCGTCCGCCGTCCATGGTAGAGTGCTTGGCCTGTCGTGGTCCCTTAGCAGCAGAGGCCCTCCTCACCGGATGGGACGCGATCCCGGTAGGTAAAGGCCCTCACGATCCCCACGGCTCGCCTATGTTGCATTTGGATCTCTCTGAGGAGGAAAACGTGCAGGCACTTCTCCGATTTGATTCGTCGGCAGCTGTTGATTGGTGGCACGGGCACCTCTTCCTCAAATCCTGTGCTCGGTTGGATCGGGGATCTTCCAAACAACCTTTGCGGAGCGCTGACTGCATTTTCGGTTGCCCTAAACTTGCCCCTCGAGCCCAGGACCTGGTGCACCGTGACAACAAGGTTTGCAGGGCCCTTGTTTCAGCCTTGCAACGAGCTCATCAAACCGGAGCCCTCGTCTCACTCATCGGGCCTGCCAGGAGCTGGGTTTGGAGCCTCCTAGCGAGCACTGTGAAATCCACCCAATCGAAAGGCTTCATCGACTGGTTCTTCACTTTAGAAGACCAGGAGCTTGACACTTGCATGTTCGGTTCGCCTTTTCTTACCTCACTCAAGGTCAAAGCCACGCCCGGAGCTTTCCCGCAGATCTCTGCTACGTGTGACAAATCACATAAGCATCAAGCCTGGCTGCCTTCGCCGGCCGGTGGCACCTTCAACGATGCTTCCCTGCCCCATGGTTTGTGCCAACGCCTGTGCGAGTGTGCCACCAAGCTCGTCACCGGATCAACTAAGCCCCGTGCAGCAGGCCGCTGCCGTCAGCTCCGGGCTGCTGTCAGGGCCGCCGCGGCCAATCAGTCTCATTTCACGCCGCCCCTAATTCCTGAGTTTCGGGTGGTAACCCCTTTGTCCCAAGTGCCTTCGAATGCTGATTTCAAGATCTTGGACAAAGTCGGCTCGACACCGGGGGAATTGGATGAGCCGGATAAGCGGTTTAGGCTTAATGGTTCTCCCCCTAAGTCCTCGGCTCCCCGAGTAGGTGCAGTGGCTGGTGTTTACCACACCATGGAAGAGCACCTTCGTCTTGCCTCAAATTTGTGCAGTCCAGCTGATACAAGCGAGAGGCTGCCAGATCAGATCAGGCGGAACATTTTCGCCATGCTGACCGAAGGACCCGTGGCGATCTCAAAGAAAAGGCTTCTCGCTCTTCAGCAGCTGAACCGAAGAGTGCAGGAGCTTGCAGATGAAGAAAGAACGCTTCGCGAGAGCATGCACCCCGATGTTGAATCCGTGACCAGGGGGAAAGCGATCTCCTTGTTCAGGGAACTGCTTGAGGAAACCGCCTTTGCAGACATGTCCGTAATCGATTTGCTTGTGAAAGGCGTGCCACTTGTGGGCCAAGAGCAAGACTCGGCCCTCTTTGCCAAACGGCCGAAGCCGCAGGAGATCAGCCCGGACCAACTGCGGGCCCAGTCAGCTCTCAGGAGGGACGTTCTACAGCGCACGCGAAAACTCGTCTCTCAGGAGGACTACGCCGCCATGCGGGCGGAGACGGACGAAGAGGTCAAAGCTGGTTTCCTGAGTGGACCGTACTCTTCCGAGTCCGAGGTCAGTAAAGTGCTGGGGGCCACAAACTGGTCTCTTTCGCCCCGCTTCCTCCTGAGGCAGGGAGAGGACGCAAAGATTAGGATAATAGATGACTTCAAAATGTCAGCTGTTAACCGTGCCTTCGGATCTTCATCGTTCCTCGAGTTGCAGGACACGGACTTCGCAGTGGGTTTGCTTAGATTCCTTTCGAGGGTTCTTCAGGATCGCTCCCGAGTAAGGGTGCCTCTGCTTGATGGCTCGGTCTTGGAAGGCAACTGGGCGCCTGAGATGCTGTCGGCCCCTCCCCTGTTGGGCAAGACGCTGGATTTGAGCAAGGCCTATCGTCAACTGGCAATCCACCCTGACTGCAAGGAGTTCTCAGTGCTGGGTTTCCCTACGCCCGCTGGTGGCTGGGAGTACTACATCACGAGGAGCCTCCCGTTTGGGGCCGGCGCGAGCGTCTTCGGGTTTAATAAGGTTGCCCTAGGGGTTCTGCACATCATGACAGTGAAGTTCATGGCAATCGCCACGGACTTTTACGATGATTACACCATCTACGAGTTTAAGCCTGCTGCTTCCTTGCTGGATAAAGCCCTCATGCGGCTGCTGGACATCCTGGGCTGGACCTTCGCGCGCTCCGGGCGCAAGTTTGTGCCTTTTGCCGAAAAGGTAACTTCCTTAGGTGTAACCTTGGGGCTTGAGGAAATTTGGCAAGGAACCTTGACTGTGGAGAACAAGGCGGGCAGACTTGAGCGCATCGTTCAGCAGCTGAAGCGGATTTCGCAAGGAGACGAGATCACCCGATCAGATGTGGCTTCCCTACACGGCCTGCTCAACTTTGCCGGGGGTTTGATCTTAGGGTTCGAGCTTAAGGCCACCTCGCGTATGCTGTCGCGAGCCCTGACAGGCCCATTCCGAGGCAACACAACAGAGTTGCAGCATGCTTGTGCGTTGGCCTTGGACGTGTTGTCGCAATGTCGCCCCAAGCGGTGCCCTGCATCGGTGAAGCCACCCATCATCCTGTACACCGATGGGGCATACGAGAAAGGCGTTGGGACTTGGGGTGCCGTCATTGTAGATGGGGTCACCGGAGCTCGGTGGACCTTTGGCGGGACCGTCTGCCAGCAGCTCAAAGACCTCTGGGAGCGGCAGGCCGGAAATCAGATCATTTGCCAAGTTGAGGGTTACGCTCTTGCAATTTTGATCTTCGGTCTTAGGGGTTTCTTGAAAGGCAGGTCGGTCATAGCCTTCATCGACAACGAAGCATGCAGATTTGGCTTCATCAAGCGGTACTCGCCATCCTTGAGCCTTCTTCGCTTAATCTCGTTGGTGGCGCTGTTGGAGGGGTCTCTCGAGGCCCTACTTTGGTTCGAGCGAGTGCCCTCAAAGAGTAACCCTGCCGATCTCCCGTCACGGGGAGCTTTCGAAGAGGCTTGCAAACGCTTCGCAGTTGAGAACAAAGGTGACATCGCATTGACCCCTACGATGCTTGATTTCCTTTGTGCTGCTGACTACAGTGCTCATACGGCTCAGGCAATCTTGACCTCCACGCGACTGGAGGCTGACTGGACATGCTCAGCTTTGCAATGAACCAGGGCCAGTGCAGCTCAGCTCGCGGGACGGGGGAGATGGTTGCTCGTGGATGGCTGCACTTGCCATCGGGGCTGATCTCGCCCTATTGTGCCATCGGACCCGGTGTTTTACCCCCGCTGAAGTCTTAGGAAGAAAAAGAGTGGTCCGAGTGATTGCAAGCTTGATTCACATGTCCGAAGATTTCTCAGATTATGATTGCGAATAAATTTTTCTTGATCGCGATATCTTTGATTATCCCAAATACCTATTTTGGGAAATACAACCTGCAAGGAGACCAGAGAAACGACCCACGGAGCGGAGCGCAGTAATGTTTATCCTGGTCTAGCGAAGCCAAAGGCGAAGCGAACTTGCAGCTTTTCGTTGTCATGTTTCCAAGACATTTTGGCTTTTTATTTTTCATGTCTCACATGCAATGTTTTCCTCAGTGCGATTTTGAATCATGTCACGCCGGTGGTGATGCTCAAGCTGTGTTCGCTTAGCAAGAAAAATTTTTGACCTCCCACCCACCCGGCATTGGTTCAATACGGTCTTTGTTAAACTGGGGGAGATGGTTGCTCGTGGATGGCTGCACTTGCCATCGGGGCTGATCTCGCCCTATTGTGCCATCGGACCCGGTGTTTTACCCCCGCTGAAGTCTTAGGAAGAAAAAGAGTGGTCCGAGTGATTGCAAGCTTGATTCACATGTCCGAAGATTTCTCAGATTATGATTGCGAATAAATTTTTCTTGATCGCGATATCTTTGATTATCCCAAATACCTATTTTGGGAAATACAACCTGCAAGGAGACCAGAGAAACACAGTAACTATCAGCACCCAGAATGAATCCTGCATGGCAGCGGGATCCTCAGCGTCCGCCACGCGCAATGCATGGCATGATGCAGCATACACCTTTTTATGACCCACTCGGAAATCGTCGTGTTCCGCCACCTCCAGCCAGTTTGATTCAGGACGGTGGGTGTGAAAATCCAGGCAACCCGAACTATTTCGCGCAGCAGGGATGTGGTGGTTACGGCATGCCCCAGTCTGGTCCTGCCTGCAATTCGTTTCTTCAGCCTCCTCCTCCTCCTTCTGGGCATCTTCGACAGGAAGCTGAACTTCCTCCGGGTATGTGGGCCCCAAGTGGTTTGAGCCATCATGTTTCACATCGTGAAAGGATTGATAGGTCGCGTAGTCGTGAACCTGCTCCCCGCACCGATGAAGTGGCTAGATTGTTGGCTCAGCTTCCTCCAGGAGACTTCAAGAAAGTGTTCTACAGTCTTCCACCGGGGTTGCGTGATGTGGCTTACCATGCCCCCGAAGATGTCATTACGGACATACATTCTATCCAGGACAAGGACCAAAGGATGGCGATGTGTTCACGCATCAATACTCTCCGTCGCGAGCGTCTGCGTCACTTGCAACTCCGCAGTCGGCTGCCTTCTATGACGAGGATAGTACCAAGATTGTTCCTATGAGCAGGGTGACGGAAAGACATTTTTGGGATGTGTTTCATCGCTTGCCGTTGTCTACTACAGATAGCACGAAGTGGAAAGCTGTCCTCAAGTTTTTAGATGGTTGTCCTGAAAAACCTCGTCCAAATCAAGGCAGCTCCAGTTCTCGGGACATTGAGTGGGCTAGCGGTGATCTGTCCGTTGGAAGCCCTTCGCATGAGCAAAAACCGGCAGCAGCACATGTTGCCACCAACAGTCGAGATGCCTTGCGTCGTTTAGCGGAAGCTTCGCCAGAGCAGATCGTTGAAAAGTCGGGTGATGTTCAGGAGGACTATGTGGATTGGGTGAAAAGGAAGGTGGACGTCGACACTTCGAACATCAACTTCTCGAACTTTGATTTGGAAACCAGGGTCCATAAATTCTCGCGCAAGTGCCCTGCATCGAAAGCTTTGAGCACCTTGACGCCTTTACAAGCTATGAGTGACCTGTACAACGACATCTACCGCATCTACCTTCGTAAACTTGAGCGCCAAATCTCGAGCCTCACCTCCAGATCAAAAGAGGCTACTGCTTTGAAGAAGTTGTGTGATGCTCTAAACATTGAGCGGGACGATTCCTTACCTCAGCTACTTGCCCGATTGCGTGCGATTGACATCATGAAGAAGCCTCTGTGAGTGGAACGCGGTACTGTGGAGTTAGGCATCTCGAGGGCTTCAAAAGCTGCTCTGGAATTGGTTCTGTTGCTAAAGTTTCGTGTTTTTCAAACCGGCAAAGGGAAGTGGAACGACATGTCTGACTTGCTCATGCTTGCCGGCAGTTTATGGGTAATGTTTTTGCAGTCCCGTGCCACACGACGTGGTTTGTACCTGTTGAGTCTGATCGACCGCGCCCCTTGGGAAAGCGGATGGCAGGCTCTGTGGCGCAGCCCATGCTTGTATTGGATTTTCCCGTTCCCTTTGAGAAAGGGGCGGCATGGTACACTTTTGTATGTGGGTCAAACAGAAGATTTTTCACGACGGTTTTCGGAACACATGAGTAGACTTTTGGACTCTGATGGCTATACGCAGCAGCCTTTCTACAGATACGCTCGTTTGCGCTGTGCCACTAACCATGAGTTGGTTACAGAGCTATGTTTTTGGATGATGATCCCGGTGAGGCCGGCATCTGTTCATAAGCAGTGCCGTCTCATAGAGGAAAGTCATCTTGTGAAACTGGTGGGTTCTCTTAATCCGCCCCTCGTGTATGATTTGTTCTCCTCCGGCCGAAAGAAGGCCGCCAAGGGAGCAAAAATCTTTGACCGCAAACGTTCATTGTGCAGGCTGCGGGGACCCAAAATTCTTCAGGAAACTTCTCGTTGTCGTACCTCTCGATGTTCGTTGAGGCGAGACTGGCGTGACGGTTTGGCGAAAACAGCTTCTGCGCTGGCCGGGCATAAGTTCGCCGGTGCAGATGCTGCTTCGCTTGCTGCATGGAATTTGGCGCCGGGCGCCTTCTCATTCGTTGCACGCAGAATTGACCAATTTGAAGAGGGTTTGCGAAGAAGGCGGGGTCTCAACTTGTTAAGGAAAATCTCGCACCGCCGTCGCGACCTTTGTCCATTGTTGTCTGAAATTCACATTAAAGTGCCTTGGCCAGGATCCGAGCATGTTCGTGATGAACTGTGCAACTCGGTTCGTAGGCTTATTGCTTCATGGAGGAGTGATGGGAAATGGATTCCTGTCCTCCGGCATGCCAAATGTTTTGTGTCCTGGATGCGCAGTCCTACCATAGCTGATGTTTTGTCCAACGGTGGAACGTTGCGCAAACATTTGAACGATGAGTGTGAACCCTCTTGCAATTGCAAATCTTTGCTTGCTCGATTTCCTTCGTGGCCCACTGTAACTTTTGAAGGCGAACTTCATATCGCAGCCCCTCAGGGTTGCGCGATTTGGCCTGAACTTTTGCAGTGCCTGATGCGTTGGCCTGCGAACTTGTCGCTGCCACCCCGATGGGAGGACGTAGCATCTGCGGTCAGGGACTCCTTTCGTCGACTTCGAAATCGATGTAAGGTGCCCCCTTCATGTGCATATGTAGATACTGAAATTCATGCGTGCGTATCGTTGATCTGGAATCATGTACAGTCCTCGTCTGCAGGTCCAGTGTCATGGGCAGTTTTGGATGGCGCTAAGCAATGGATTGCTGAGTGCAACTTTTTCGTGTCTGTTTTTGACCACAACTTGTCCACTTTGGCGCTCGTATGTCCTAAGCTGGCGTACCGCAACGCGTGCCATCTGCTCGATTTCGGGCCGTATGCTCATGATGCAGCAAATTTGGTTTGGAAGCCGGTGGATGACGCCGGTGTCCAACAGTTGCTTAAGAATTTGTGCACAGTTCCCGGGTTACCAGGGCATTTGTCCCCCTGCTCCCTCGCCACTGTACCTAGGAGTTCATGGCGAATTGGTTCCGTGTCGGTGCTCCCTAAATGGAAAGCCCCCGGAGTCAAATGGAGGCTTATTGTAAATAAACATTCCACACCTTGCTGTGGCCTGCATTCGTTCATCTCGCGTGCTGTGGATGTTTTGTTAGATAATTTCCCGATTCATCTGTGGACTGATTACCTTTCTATGTCACAAATCATGTCCATGGTTCAGGACTTTAATTCGCGTAGCACTGAATTCGGATTTGATCGTGGTGTCATCATTGCAGCGGATATGCAAGATTGTTTTCGGCATCTCCCGGTAGAGTTAACCGCTGAAATGTGGGATGCATTGGCGAATTATTGGGTCGATCGGGGCGTTTCTTATGTCAGTATCCCGGCGAAGCGTTTGAACACTCGCGGGGTGCTGGGATTTCGCGACGAACCGCATTGGAGGCCAGTGTCTTTGGCTACTATCCGATATGTCCTTGTCAATTTTGTACAAACAAACTTCATCTTGGTAGGAAAGTTGCTAGGGACCGAGCGGCAAGGTGCTCCCCAAGGTGATGCCCTCAGTTCGGCCCTTTTGCGCTTGTGGAAGTGGTTTCGAGAGTTTTCGTTGGGAAAGGCTCACATGCGCAATGCTGTTGTCTTTCCTAACTCGAAATGTAAGTTGGTGCATTTGTGTACTCGAAATTTCTTGTTACTTGACGTGTCCTACCGCGATGATCTTCGTATGTTCTGTGCGTGGAAGTCGTCTGGTGATCTAGGCGCTTCGGTTATTGAGAAATGGGCATGGGAACAGTTTCACAGGAGATTCTCCGTAGGTTCCATGCGTCTTGAAGATGCCGATGGTTCGTTTTTCACGGGCTTGCGCACCAAATGGTCTGGTGGCACCGTTGTTTTGCAACCCCGCATGCCTGACCCTTGGGCCGCGCATTGCTATGATGAACTTGATAATTTCCCACTCAAACCGTGGAGTGCATGGGCGCCGCGTAAGCAGTTCCTTACATGCATCACAGGGCTGCTATGCCGCGCGTGGTATTTCTGCAATTCTCGCCAGTCTCGAATCGATGCATTTTGGGAGGTGTTCGTGTCTCTTGTGCTTCGGGCAGGGTTCCCTTGGCCTGTAGTGCGGTCCCGAGCTGCTGCTTGGGCGGCGACGTGGATACCTAGAGGTCATGTCGCTCCTTGTGCAGATTTGATGAACGAAATTAGTGAAGCTGTTTCTCGGTTCGTCGCGTCGCAGAAAAGAGTTGCACAGTCCCCGCATGTCATTCACTGTATCTCGTTGTCGATGTGCCGCCCGGTGTATCGGGCGGTGAACATGGGAGGTGGAGTTGAGGGCGAGTCCCCAGCTCCGCACAAACATACTTGTTTGCAGCTGCTGTGTTTGTGATGTCATCGTTCCCGGGCTCCTCGATGAGGCTTGAGTCCAGGCTTTATCGCACCGTACAAGCTGAGAGGGCGGTGCGAGGGGAACATGAACAATACTGAGGTCCAGATGCTCATGAACCATGAAAATGCTCATGCAGGTGATCTGCATGACATGGAACCGATTTCAGCAGAAGCCCACCAGGACACTGTTCTCCTTGCCAAGCGTCGAACCATGGCGTCGATGCACATCTCCAAGACCTGCGCAGAGTGTAAAGCGCTCGAGACAGCAGCACGCGCTTCTAACGACGCCCAGGTTAACAGCGTTACCCTGCCAAAGCAAACGATTGCTTTGGAAAGGCTCCTCAGCGAAATCAGCTTTCCCGACCGCTCGGTGGCCAGGCAAGTGCGGGAAGGTTTCCCTCTTCTCGGTTGGATACAGCCCAGCCGGCTGTGGCCGGTGCAGATTCTGCCCCCTTCGCTGGACGAGAGGTCCATTCTGCAGAACTCCCACAGCATAGGTATGCGGGGCGTGCGCAGCGCGCTACGCCCCTCCCAGGATGGCGTCTCGGACAAGGTCTGGGAAAGCACGCTGGAAGAGAGCCAGCAGGGCTGGCTTTCTCTCGAAGACTTCTCACCATGCAGTTAGCCTGCACGAGACGATAGTGTCGTCTCGTTTTGGTGTTGTGCAAAAGGGCAAAGTCCGCCCTATAGACAACTTCAAAAGCAGTTTCATCAACAGCTGTTGTGGCACCACCGAAAAGGTGCAAGTCGATAGCATCGACGAGCTCCTGGCAGTATGCCTGGAGTGGCTGCGCCAGGGGGTGCCTGCAGAGCAAGCGCACCGCATAGTGGGCAGGACCTGGGACCTTAAAAGTGCCTACAAGCAACTTGCAGTGCAAGCTGCACACAAGAAGTTTGCGTGCATCGCAATGGTGGACCCACAGAGTGGGAAGGTCAAGATTGCCCACCTTCATAGCATGCCTTTCGGCGCGGTGGCGGCTGTTCATGCTTTTCTGCGCTGCAGCGAAGCGCTCAAAGCCCTAGGCCGCGAGAAACTCGCATTAGTGATGACGAGCTTCTTTGATGACTTTACAGTACTCACGCGCAGCGCGCATGCGAAGCTCGTCACATTGGCAGTGACCAATCTTTTCAACAAGCTGGGCTGGCAAGTGGCCACAGAGCCCAAAAAGAACGCCGACTTCAGCGAAGTCTTCGACGTGCTGGGCGTGAGAGTCGACTTGTCTAAGCAGCACCTCGGTCAGGTCTCCGTTAGTAACAAGCCGACCCGAGCAGCAGAGCTGGGAATGGTCCTCAGCGAGGCCCTTTCGCGCGGCAGCATGTCGCCTCTGGAAGCGCAAAGCTTGCGCGGCAGGCTCATCTTCGCTGAGCAGCAGGCTTGGGGCCGTAACACTCGCATGGCAGTCATTTGCGTGGGCGACGTGCCAGGGGAGGGCCCTGAGCAAGTCCCTCTCACTGAGCAGCAGTGCCAAGCGATGGCTTTCCTGCTGCAGCGAGTCGTGCACGGACCACCCAGGACAGTGTCCATCCATGCACGCAGGAAGGTCCACTTGTACATAGACGGGGCCTGCGAGTGGGAGACCCCACGTTTGGTGCCCAAGTGCGGCCTCGGTGCAGTGCTCATCGGAGAAGGCTTCGCCTTCACCTGGGGGTTGCAAATCAGCGCCCAGGTGGCGGCCCAGTGGGTTGCTAGGGCACAGAAACAGCAGTTGGTGTACGAGTGTGAGCTCTTACCCTATTTGCTCAGCCTTCAGATGTGGGCGAAGTACATAGCAGGCAGCGACCTGTTTGTCTGGATAGACAATGACGCAGCGCGTACCTCCTTGCACAAGGCCTTCACACGGAAGGCGGAAGGAGCAGCGATAATAGTCTCGCAAGCAGTTGAATTTGAAGAGTCCCTGCAGTGCAGGGCTGCTTTCTTCCGAGTCCCGACGGACAGCAACATTGCTGATGGACCCAGCAGAGACTGGTGGGAAGAAACTCAGAGGCTTGGCGCAGCGCGCCAATACCTCCCGCCAAACGCAGTGCCGTTGGCCTTGTCACTCGGCGCGGACTGAATGGGGGGTGCGTAAGGCTTCGAGTGCCTTCAAGGGGGGTGAACCAGTCGTTCGCCTTACCCTCGACCAGCGGTCGACTTTTTCCGTTCAGATGCCAGTGGCATCTTTTTCTTCAGTGCCCGAAGATCGGGCCCGAACTGACCCCCCATGTCCGCTAGGAGAAAAAAGAGAGAGTGCTTTGCACAGGGTTCCTCTGCAGCGCAGTTAGGGTTTCCCAAACGCGCGCAAACGGAAGTTTCGTCGGAAAATAAGCATCCATCATGCGTGCGTGAATGGGTTTTATTTTCCGCCGAAAGTGTAGACAAAGTTTGTCGAAAAAGGAAAACAGTGTTTTCGCTTGCGTGTGGATAACACTAGACAAACTTTGCCGTGCAGCTTTCGGCTTGAAGTTGGATCTGTGATCCAAAAAGTTTTTGTCCCACCCACCACACCCTGTATAGTATGCGGGGTCTGGGACACCGCACATGCAGCAGAGCTGCCAGGAGCAGCGCTCCTATGCTATCTCTAGCGGAGATGCGTCAGCACAGATGCGCTTTGTACATAGGCCGTAGGCCGTCAAGAGCACAGAGTAGCAACTGGTAGCTGCAGTGACCCAGTAGGTCAAAGAATGTTTCAGCTTATTCTCCGTTGTACGGGTTAGCCCCTTGTAGGGGTCCAAAGGGGGGGTGAACCAGTCGTTCGCCTTACCCTCGACCAGCGGTCGACTTTTTCCGTTCAGATGCCAGTGGCATCTTTTTCTTCAGTGCCCGAAGATCGGGCCCGAACTGACCCCCCATGTCCGCTAGGAGAAAAAAGAGAGAGTGCTTTGCACAGGGTTCCTCTGCAGCGCAGTTAGGGTTTCCCAAACGCGCGCAAACGGAAGTTTCGTTGGAAAATAAGTTCTTGTAGTTCTTACTGGGACCGAGTGCAGCAACTGCTGTCTTTGAGGCCCGCCCACGCCAAACAAAAGAGTAAGGGGGGCGTGCTGCTTCGGTCCCGTTAAACGACCCTGAAGCTCCGTCTCGACATCCCCGGCACCACCGTGACTAGTGTGGGCGGGCGTTGTAGGCCTCAGCCGCTTCAACCACATGGTCGCCCCATCTCTTACCCTTTGCCCGCGGTTCTTCTTCAAAGTCTGAATCCTTCTGCCGGTGCCCCCGGAACTGCTTGGATCGAAGCGAGTTGTGGCCAAGGGCATAGTCAAGTGCAAGGCCTGACCAGGGGTTGGGATGGCACGGGTGCATCCAAGTAAGCATGTGCTGACTGGTAGATTGGCTTGGCCCATGCTTGGCCCAGAGCTCATGGTTCACAAGGCGGAGCATTGAACAAGGCGCAGAGCAAGAAGGCCAAGTGAAGCCAAGTTCGGCCAAGCGAGAAAAGGAGGGCTCCGCTGCACCCGCCCGAGCGGAGGGGCTTAGCAAGTTCTGGCAGACGCCGCTTCTCGCAGGAACAAAAATGCCCAAGCCCCGGCCAGGCGCGCCTTCAAGTTCTCTGCGGGTCGGTGAGTTCTGGCTGGTTTGGTTCGTGTTGATTGTGGACACTGCGCGGGCGACTGCTGGTTGCGGTTTGGTAGACTCAACTCGCTGCTATTGGTCATGTTTTGTGTTCAACTACTGCCACCAAATGGCAAATGACAGGTTGTCGTTTGATTTTTTGAAACAAGCAGTACATGGACGGCTTTGGTGCGAAGCAGGGTTTTCTTGTTTTGCCATCGTGGATGTTTTTGAGTAAGTGGTATGCTTCTGACTTTAAATACGCAGCGGAATATTGTTTATGTGCATTTTATGGTTCCGTTTGCAACGCCTGAAGACCCCGGCTCAAGTGCATACGCAACAACATCCGCACATTTTTTGTCTTGAGGCCAGTTTGAGGATGGGGTTCTTGACCATGTGCGTGGATGCATTGAATAATCGTCCTAATTATGGTTATCGGGGACATCGGTTAGGCAGAGTTAGGTTTCACATGTTGGCGATCAGAACTCATTCTGTTGGACGAAATTAGAAAATGTTGGTTCGTCAGCAAAGAATCAAAGGCAAAAGAGGCATTACAAGTTGTTATTTCGCAGTTTTACATCGCCCTTGCCATGGCAATGTGTTGGCAAGCTCCTGCCAATGATGTGCGGCGGCGGAAATTGCACGAAGCGGTCCTCACAATGGTGCAATGTTTTCTGGACAACCGCTTGGGGAAGTAGGCCAGCGACCCCCTAAGATTACACAAGCTACCAAGGTTCACTTTTTGTCCGAAAGCAGGTTTGAAGTGCAGACACAATAATTACAACTGTTGGCTTGCAGGATGCTGATGTGGTGTAGATTGCAGACTGTGTATCAAACGTTCGGTCCGAAAGATGCGTTCACGGTTCCACGATTGCAGCAGCAACGTGTGCCGGTCCCCTGCTTTATTGTTGGTTTCTTGTGGGACAGAGGGCGCGCCATGCCAACACTTTTCGCAGCAATTACCGTTATACAACTATTAGATAGTTGTTGCTGTGCAGAAGCACAATGTTGTTGGAATGGATCATGATTGGCAAAAGTGCAAAGTATTTCATTGATTTTCAAATCCCGAAGCCGTGCGTTCCAGGGCACCACAGGTCCTGGTGATCGTGTCGGGAAGAGATATTCGTGCCAGAAGTTCGTTCTGACAACCAAAGAATCCATGCTCAAGTGGTGGTCAGCTTATGTTACATTGCTGCGTGCAAGGGGCAAAGCGCTGCGGTGTTGTAGAGCTCCGGCCCAAAAAGCACCAAACCCAACCCTCGCTTGCAGGGCTGGGCTCCGGCTCCAGCCGCACCTTCTTCTTCAAGGGCTGTAGGCTGGCTGCCTGTTGCGATCAGGCAGCATCGTTCGGACTTGCTGTTGGCATAGAGAATTGGAAGACAGGCGTAGGCCAATAATCGTAGTTGAAGTTCAAATGCAGAGATCCTAAACGTGTGCACAACTTCGCAAAGTTTCAAACGTTAACCAGTCTCCAGAATCTTGACAGGATTAGGGTGCGCAATGTTCCCAAGCAGGTTTTTTGGGCATGAGGCATGGCAGAAAATTTGTGAATTGCCTGCTGTCCACCCCACTGCCGTTCCTCATGCAAGGCTGTTGCTGCGCTTTCTGCGCAATGGCTCGTCGTGGGATGCGATGGTGCAGGCTCCGTGAGATGCAGATCAAGCCTTCCCTGCGTGATGATCATGGGCCTTCCCATCGTTGCCAGTCCAGCCTTGCCACACTTGTCGGGGAGCCGTGCTCTGTCAGGTCCCACATACAAAGCTGTGGCTTTGGCATGGAACTAGGTCCCTAGTCCTTTCATGTTGGCCTCAGACGCAGTAAGCTTGGACAATGCACGTCTGTGGCTCAACTTTCGGGATGGCTGTCGATTGAAGGATTACGGGGTGGGAGGGCTGCTCCTGTTGGTTTTTCCTGCATCCAGATGCTGAGCGGCCTGGCCTGAACTTCGCGCTGCAACTTGCTTTTGCCGACGCTTTCAAAGTTTTCCTTCTTTCGCATCCCACGCAGTCCCAAGGGCCTGTGTTTTAAATACATGCCTGAGTTCGGCGGAGTGGTCTCAAGGACCAGTGCCTGGGCCTGGACCCCCAAGCACCCCATGAGCCTGCAGGTGCACGTGGGAAAAGCCTTTTTAGGCTCTCCAGCCACAGCCCACAACCCTAAACCCTAAATCCCTAAATCCCTAAAGCCCCTAAACCCTAAACCCTGCCTCCAGGCGCCTTTCAGAGGCACCAAAAGTCAAAAAGAGGCGCTGGGTGTCCACAGCAGGGCGTGTGGGTCACTTCGCAATCTGGTGACGTTCTTCTTTGAGGATCTTCCAAGCTTGAACATGGCGTGCGACCGTGCAGTGCTATTTCTGCTAGCGCTTGAATTGCCAGAGTGTGACTGGGATTCGGTGTGTCGGCGTGTCTGAATTGCGCCGTTGTTTGCACGTGCAGTCCTCAAAACATTCTCGCATGGGTAGCAAGAAAGCAGGATTCCCGACACTGTGACACAATGTCCCATGGATGGGCCAGAACAGCTCCCTGTTGGCAGTCCAAGAGGTGATTTACGGTCCAACACCTGGAAAGCATGGCCAAGGATGAAGGTAGTTGGAGGCTGTCAGCGGGCATTTGCTTCTTTGCAGACGCTGGTTTGATGCACCAGAGTCTTTCAGAGCACGTCATGGTGTGCATGTTTCAGGGGCTTTATCGTCCCGGTGTTTGTGGTCCAACCATTAGCACAACCATGGCTCAGCCTGAGTCTTCACCAGCCAGGTTGCAGAGCACTCAGCCAGGATGCATTGCCGCAATGTGCCGCCGTTAGTCTGCCGTGATAGCAGGACAAAGCTCCGGTAGGCTTCTGTAACCTAGCGGTGCTTACCTGGGGCCCTTTCAAAGGGATTCCCCTGCCTTCCGCTTGGAATTGTCATGCAGAGGGGGCCCATTTTTGGAGATTCCTCCATGCTGTTCCAAAGCCTGTTCTGCACACTTGCTTTGCCCGCGCTTTCGCTGGCAGCCGGCGGTGCACTGCACCCTGGTATGGTTTCGCACGAACCATTCATGAACATGCGCGTCAATCGCTTCATATAGGATTGCCTCACTGCAGCAAGGAGTGCAGCATTTTGAAAAAAGTGAGCAGCAGCTGTATCATTATGTTCGACAGTTCCGAATTCCAGAGCTGCGGCTACGTGATGGACGAGCGAAGAGCGCGCCTGCACTGCGGCGCCTTTAGGGAGGACTCCTGACCTGTGAGGGTTTTGGCTTCGATGGACACGGCATTGGCATTGGGCTTGGACCTTTCAGCTCTCTCAAGATCTCTGAGATCCCCCTCATGTGGCATATGGCCTCATATGTGACCTGACATGGTGACCTGACCGTAGGTGGAAGATCCACTTGCATTTGCAAAGGGGGAAGAGAAGGATTTTGTGGGAAGCGGCACGGCGCTTGGGGACAGGCGGATTTGGGTGTTGCCGTGTTCCATCGGCGGCGCTGGGGAGCCCAGCGCAGGAGCCCGGCGCGGGAGCCTGCGGCCCGCGGCGGATTTGTTCTCTTGTCGCTCTTGTTTTACAACTGTGTCTTTGAGCGGGCCGCGAGCGGGTCGAGCGCGCCTGCGCCTCGCTGCTCTAGAGAACGACGCATGCCATATGCCATGCCATGCCTTTCTCTGAGCTTTTGAGGATTTTCAGCTCCGTTTCCTTAGCTGTCAAAATTAATGTTGAATTCAAGCGAAGAGAGCGGCTTTACCCTAGGCCGAGATCCTTCTCAAAGCAGGGTAAACGTGTTGCTCTGTGCTTACGAGTTTGAAAGTGCGTGTATGCATTACACACGTGAAGGACACGGAATGATGGAAGGCTGTGCAACTTCAGCCGAGCACAGAATTCGCGCCATCATGCTGCAACCGCTTTTCGAGCAGAGCCCTTCATCCCTCTTTCAGCTTTCCTGAACGTGTCGACTGGACGTGGAGCCTTCAGGGCACATGGACCGAGGCTTCGCAACTTGTCAAGCAATGAGGTTCTCCGAGTCTGCTTTGAGGATCGCGGTGCAGGTATAGCCGCTGTTCCTCTGAATCATCAAAGATATTGTGAACACTATTCCATTAATTCGACTGCTGTTTAGAGACAGTTGTCGACTCACTCCTCAAACACACCTTATTCTGGCATGCCCTTGCTCGCGCGAAGGCGCGACTTTTTGCCCGTGGCTCGAAATCCACATGACATACAACAGGAAGCACTGGGGCCCTCTCCTAGAATCATGAGATCCGGAATCTTTCCCACAAATCCTTTCCAAGCTGTAGCGAACCTCAGCTTGCCACACTGTATTGCAAAACACCAGAGCATCCGGTGTACAGGAAATCTGACTTGCTTCGCTTGCTTCGTGCAGGGACCTGATTCTGGCAAAGTGCTTGTCGGAGAGCAAAGTGACCCGAGCATCATCCCCTAATGATGCTTCTCCTTCCTCGGGTGCATCATCGGACAGTAGCGGCTCAATGAGGAAAACTGTAAGATCATGCCTGCTGTGCGATTGCACGAGGCCTGCAATCCAGACATGGATGAACCTGCGTGACGCTCCTGGCTGCAGCCTCCGAGGGTAGCCTGAAGCCCCGCTCGGCGAACTGAAAATGGGAAAAGTACCGTAGAGCCCTACACTACACTAATCCCTGGAAACCCGAATGAGTTTATAAGGCGGAAACCCGGATCCGTGGGCCCCTAGAGTGGTCCTTTGCCTTGTGCTATTAAGGCTTCCAAACAGGGGCCCGGAAACCCTTGCTATAATATAGTGTATGTACCCCAAACTAAGGGCCCACAATGGGAACCCTTGAAAAGCCCAAATCAAGATGGGAGTCAGGGTTTTTCTTGGGGGCGCGGCCTGCCGGCCCTTGGGAGGGCGACGCCCTGCATGGATTGATTGAGTGAGTCTGGGCTCTTAACACCATGGATCCGCAGCAATGACATGCCAACCAGCCTTTCTCAAGAGACTAGCTGCGACGGAAACCTGCGGCACAGACAACGGATTCGGTTGAGGGGTTCGGTGTGAAGAGACACCAAGATGCCCAAGGTGTTTTTTGCTTGTATGCCTGCTTGGTGGTTGGCCAGTAAGTGGAGGAAGTTAGTGCAAAGGCCTCCGCGAGATGTTTAAAGGCTTTCTTGTTTATTCTCATTCTGTGGATGCTTCACAGCGATTCTGCCGACGTTGCGCAGCTCAACAGAAACCTTTGACAAAAACTCTGATGGATTGTCGACCCTTGACGTGCAGGTCTCGTCCCACTTCCTTGGCTGGACAGTGAGAATTGAAAGCAGTCCTCACATAGCTGGCGAAAGAATGCAAAACCAGTGTCGTGGTTTCTCTTGTGACCTGCTGGCAGGGTGGTTTCCCGAGGCTTTGCCAGCTAGCTGCCACGCATCTGGAAAGCCAGGTTAGTTGTCGTTTCAGGGGCTTGGCAGAAGTTGTTATTCTTCAACGCAGACACCGCTCTGTAACCCATTTCGTGTTTAACTCTTGCAAGCTCAAACCAGTCACCTCTAAGTCCTTTTTGCCGAGGCTCATGGCACCTGCTCGATCCGATCCCTTTTCCTGCCAAGTCGGCTGCCCATGTATCCACTCCTGAGCCACCGAGGGCTTGATAGGAGCGTAAGCCTCACTGCATTGTGCGCCTAATCCTGGAGGTCCCAATCGAGGAGGTACCAGGTGCGCAGTGGGATCTAGACCTTTCGCTGCACTCCGCCCTGTATGCAGGCGGGTTTGCCTTGTGCGTCCCTGGTCGACTTTGCCTTGCGCTACCTAAGTACCCTAGGCTCAAGACTTATCCAGCAATGACAGGCCACGGAGTTGTCCGCTGTACAAGAAGCCTCTCGAATGTTGCAGGGTTGCCGACCAAAAGGCCAACCTGAGAAGGTCTGACAACGCCAAGCATGCCAGCTGCAGCTTAAACGTGCGAACCGCAACAACGTTGGCGGCGTGGTCTTTGCTGAAGCGCTACGATGGTCGTCAAGTTTGTGTTGTAGCCTGCCTGGTGGTGCAGATCTTTTCGTGCGTTGACAGCACCTTGGATGTGCCCAGCTGCCACAAGGAGCAGCTCCCACCTTTGTCATAACGCATCCACAGCGCAGTCAAAATTGCGCAGGCGAGGACAGATGGGCGCAAGGAGGGTCTGCGCAGCGTTTTCTACTTGAGGGTGCAGCCCAGCAAACGTGGGTCCATTGCATGGGCTTTCCAGTCAGCACCCCTTTGTGCAGGGTCATCGCCCGAATCAGGAGGTGCCGAGACATGTTTTTGCTGTGGCTTCAGCCTTGGCACTCCGCAGGGCCTTCCTGTTTGGCCGCATAGCTGCGCCAAGGCCCAGCCTAGGCATTCCTCACGGCAGGATGTGCCACTACAGCTAGGGGGATACATGGGGGTTATAGAGGGGGACCTTCTAAATACTGGACTATAACTGGAGACCAAGGGGCAGATCCCTTGAAGTAAAGAAGTGTCAAGAAACTCCAGGTCTGAGTTTAGCAAAGCTGAGTGCATGTCAGCCGTAAGTTCACCGTAAACAGCACTTTCAATTTGCAAAAACGCAGACAACGTTTCAGGCGCATTCGAGGGAGCTTGAACGGATGTCCGAAATCTCCATATTGAACAGATGCCCGAAACCCAGCTGCTTGAGTTTCTTCACGAGGCAGCAGAGCATCAGCATAGCCACATCATCTATGAAGTTGAACAACTTGACGCAGGAGCCGTCTCGGATCTTCTTTCCATGATCTTCTAGCTTCACCAGCCGCGACTGCATGCTCCTTCCGCAAATTTAAGAGGATCTGTAAGGGGGTCTTTGAAGCGAAGGCTCCTCCAAAGTCAAGATTGCGTATGTGCAGATTTTACAGGGGCGGGTTGGGAAGGCCATTATCATCCAAATGTTTCTGGCCATGTTCTACACATTAGCTTCTCAAGCAACTTACCCTAAGCGCTCCCTGTAGCAAGGTGAGTTTATCTCCAGACACTGCCTCCTGCCTTCGTGTACGGCGAAGCTCCCTATTCTGTAGGATTTGCTTCAGGGTCGGCACCTCGCACCCCAAAGCCATCCCAAAACAGCAGCACCCAAAACCTTGAGCCCTAGACCCTAGTCGGTCAGTCACTCAGTCGCCTGAACGCCGGAAGCCGGAAGGCAGCCCATCAAACTAAACAACCTTACTACGATGTCTGTCGGATTACCGCTCAGTTCTAACGGGAAACACGGGATGTACTTATTCGTCGCGGAAACTGCTCCACATTCCCAAGTTGACGGCAATCAGCTTCCAAACACTCCATCCTTTCCAGCATGCAAAGCTTTCCAAACCAGTGGCCCAAGTGTTCTTCGCCCTTCCTCACATGTGCGCCAGGAGGATGCCATGCAAGAGCACGCTTCACCCAACGAGTGTTTCGAAGATATGTGACATAAGACCCTAAGCTTTTAAAAAGTTGGGTATTCAGAGTTCGGAGAGATTCGGTGTCTCGCTGCGGGCGAGGCCTCAGCAGGCGATCTCCAGTATGCCAGGGGACTCGCCAGGCCTCGACCCTCCAAACTCAAAAAGCGCCCTCCAAACGCCCCTCAGGAACCGTTCCTTGTTAAGGGCCCTTAGGCCAAGTTCTCTCGCAAGTCTTTGAAGCGAAGGCTCCTCCAAAGTCAAGATTGCGTATGTGCAGAATTTACAGGGGTGGGTTGGGAAGGCTATTATCATCTACATGTTTCTGGCCATGTCTTACACATTAGCTTCTCAAGCAACTTACCCTAAGCTCTCCCTGTAGCAAGGTGAGTTTATCTCCAGACACTGCCTCCTGCCTTCGTGTACGGCGAAGCTCCCTATTCTGTAGGATTTGCTTCAGGGTCGGATGTACTTATTCGTCGCGGAAACTGCTCCACATTCCCAAGTTGACGGCAATCAGTTTCCAAACACTCCATCCTTTCCAGCATGCAAAGCTTTCCAAACCAGTGGCCCAAGTGTTCTTCGCCCTTCCTCACATGTGCGCCAGGAGGATGCCATGCAAGAGCACACTTCACCCAACGAGTGTTTCGAAGATATGTGACATAAGACCCTAAGCTTTTAAAAAGCTGGGCATTCAGAGTTCGGAGAGATTCGGTGTCTCGCTGCGGGCGAGGCCTCAGCAGGCGATCTCCAGTATGCCAGGGGACTCGCCAGGCCTCGACCCTCCAAACTCAAAAAGCGCCCTCCAATCGCCCCTCAGGAACCGTTCCTTGTTAAGGGCCCTTAGGCCAAGTTCTCTCGCAAGTCCTCCTCCTAAACGCATTCAGCTCTTGGGGGTTCAGGCTTCATGCTATAGGGGCCTTAATAATTAGAATAGGGTTGTGGGGCCCATTATACTATAATTATAATAAGGAACCTTAACTGCTCTTCAACACAGTGGCCACTTGGTTGCCAGGGCAGGCTCGTCGGGTTGCGGGTCTCGAGTTTCAAAAGTTTTCTTGGGCTGCAGGTTTAGGGTTTAGGGTTGTGAGGAGTGGCCCCCCACTCCGTCCAGGATCCGTGCTGCAGTTGACGCGCTCGCCGAAACGAAAGGATCCGCCTGGCAGTCGCTAATGCTTGTTGTGCGGTTGAGGTTCGGTTTTAGCATGGCATCTTGGCTTCTGAAGATGTGGGCACCCTTTGACTGTCGAATTCGTAGAGTACTTTGGGTTGTGGACGGACATGACCATGCGCTACTGGCAAAGTATGGAATTAGCCCGAGACCAAACAGGCTTGAAAAGGCAATAGTTCAGGTGACTTGCCTACCCTAGACTCCACTCCAAAGGGGTGTTCCTTGACTCTTCGACGCAGCTGGATGTGTCTTGCCTCGTGGGCTCGTTCGAGCCCCGGCAGGCGGAGCTGCGCCTGTAGGACAAGCCGAGTTTTGAGCAGCTGGATGGCGGACGCGGCGGACTGGAACCTCGCCATCAGTTGTTGTCTTTCTCCAGGGCTGGCCAAGCGCAGATCAGCCAGACGCTCCAAAGAGCTAGGGCAAGTTGTCCTGCGTGATGGCCAGTCCTGCCCAATCGGGTCCCCACGGCTGCGGCTGCCCTGGCCAATGTGAGTCTGAAATTGTTGCACGCAGCGCTTTGGCCTGGCAGCATGCCTTGAGAATTGAGCCAGCAGTATATCTTTCACAGGGAAACATGTATCTGTACAGGGAATAGTGCCAAACTGGGCTGACCTCAGGATTTGTAAGCATTATCAATAACCCAGCTTCAGGCTGCTACTCGTAGCAGGATCCCAGACTTTTCGCAGCAAATGGGGTCTACTCTTGTCTTCAGGCTGCCGGACCGGTGCAGGTGAGGGTTTCCTGCCTATTCAGCCCGATGCAATGTTCCCATGGTGCCCAAGATGCGCATTAACTTGCTGCAAACCCACCGCTCCCAGAGCAACCGCATGTGTGCCAGCGCGGCCTGTGATCTCTACAAGGCGACCTGTTCTACGTTTGTCCTGGCCTTGCGAAGGCACACAAAAGGAATGGCTCCAATGCTCACAGCGTGCATTCTTGTAGCTTTCCCTTGGAATACTGCTCATAAAGACTGGATGCAGTAAACAGAAAGCAGCTGAAGCAGACAAAATGATGAGTCAAGATTTGCATGCTGAGGATTTACGGGGATTTTGGAATTCAGGGTACCTTTAGGCCAGTGGTTTTTGATGTTTTTATGTTGAATTGATGAGGGTGGCAAAATAGAAGTTATATCAGTACTTTGCTGCACAAGGTTTGAATATTTTCATTGTTGGGAAAGTCTCAAAAATGATAAGGATATGGGTGATGATCTGAGATCGTCTTCATTGGGGACAACCAGCAGAGAGTTCTTGCATCCTGCTGCCATGACCATGCCAAGTTGTTTGAGGTTTGTCGCACTTTGTGCTCAGGCAAGCAACTAGCATGTGCAAACTTGTTTCGACACAACTGCGAGGAACGGTTTGTGAATAATGTTGCCTGGTCATTTACAAATCGAGAAAGCCCAGTACCCTTCAACTACTGCACATGCTGGTCATGCAGGGACCCACCCTAAACCATAAATCCTTGAGCATGATGTCACCTGCATCCACAGAAAGTGAAGTGTGGTTACATTCGACCATGTGTTCGTGGTTCCATCCGGGTTTGGAGATCGGGGCAGAATTTCATGTTGGAGCCGTTTGACACGCACATCGGATTAGACATTTGTCGTGCTGACAGCATCTTGCGTGCGACCTTGATCGTTCTATCTGCGGATGACAACGTAATGTTGCAACTTCTTCGATTCGTAGTTTCAAGAAGTTGCAAATTTAGGTTGTCAGCAGGGCAACAGAGCACAATGGTTCAACCACCCCTCACGGAAAATTGAACAATTCTGCAGCTCAAACAGCTTTCTTCCCAAAGCCCAAACCTTTCAACCCTAAGCCCTAAACATGGCCTTTGGAGGCTAGTGGTAGCGGACAGAAAAGGGGGTTCAACAAATAGGATCAAAAATCCCGGGCATCATCTCTTCTTGGTTAGAAGTAGGGTAACTATACTTATGACTACTTATAACCCCAATTGAAGTACTTATAACCTTACTTGCTAAGTCCCATGATCCTCCAAGCTGCAGAGATGTGGATCTCGGCGCTCCGTCATGGACTGGGCAGTCCGAGGGCTCGGCAAGACCTGGGGATTGAAAGGCTCGCCTGTGCTTGTAGCTTTGGGTGTAGGCCAAGGGACTACTGTGTATGTATACATATACATGTGTATATATATATATATATATATATAAGTTTTCCCACGCATAAGGTTCGGGGTTTGGGTTTCAGGCTTTGGGGACTGTCTAGGGTTACGGGTTTATAGGGTGAGGGTTTAGGCTCATGTCGGGGCGCAGGGCATAGAATTGCTTTCCGCCGTGCCCTGAACCCTAAACCCTAAATCGTAAGCCCTAAACCCTAAATCCCCAGCCCTAAACCCTGAATCTTAAACCCTAAACCCTAAACCCTAAACCCCTAAACCCTAAACCCTAAACCCTCAATCCTAAAGCCTGAACCCCTAAGAAAAGGCACTTCAAACCGGACAGGTACAGCTCAACTTTGCGCTTTCGTGAAGCTTTTCCGGGCCAGGCTGGGACATGGGAGTTTCAAGGAGGCCTTGAAGCTTGAAGAAAGGGTGTCCTTAGGCGTTTAGGGGGTTTAGGGTGCAGGGTTTAGGATTTAGGGTTAGCCCTGAACCATAAACAAGGCAACTAAAGTTTCAGTTCCTTTTTGTTAAATTGCCGGCAACTCCGAGTCATGCTACATGCATGGCTGTACGCACGTCGTTGAAGGAGCCAACGTTCGAAAACGCCTTGTTGACAGAAGCTGCTTGTTCGTGTCAAGTCGTGCCCCATTAGTTGATTCAAAATCCTGGAGGGATGATGATGGTGCAGCGACGCCATCATGGTCCCTGGAGTTGGAAGCGCAAGCGTTTGTGGACTGGGTGATTGTCGAAGGCAGGCTGCTAGTTTTGCTTTCCCTGGCATCATCGTGCATGGGTGCGGGGCAGTTTGTCAGAGTTTCATCCGAATTCCTTGCTGCTGCCAATTACACCTATCACGCTACATCGAGCAGGGTGGGTGGAACGCGGCCATGCTTCTCTAGTCGAATACCAGTCATTACATGAACCACGGGTCTTGCATCTGTGGCAGTGGACAGGCCTGATGAAGTCTGGTGGCTGTTTCTCTCCTGATGACAGCATGAGCCAGCCATTGCAACGTCTTCCCCTCCCACTGTCAGGTGGCATCCTTCCCAAAGCTTGCCAAGTTCTGGCCGAACGTCCTGATATGGTTCAGGAAGCGCTGCATTAAGCCGACCTTAAACCCCAACCTTGCACCCTAGACCGTAAACCGGTTGCCTGGCATCCTCCAGGCAGACACAAGTGAAGCCCGACCCTGCAAGGAGAAAGTTTATCGCCAAGCCCTGTCGCGGTGCCAAGTTAGCTGTGAGCCAGCCCCCTACGATGAGTGTCTGGGCAAAAAGTTTGAATCACATTGCGTGTCTTGCTTGTACTCATGACCCACATGGGAGTTTCCGAAAATTAGGGGTACCCTATTTTTGGTCCTTATGATACGGATCCTACAGTTTCGGGTGCTATATCAGGGTCCCCGATTTTCGGAAACTCCCATGTAGAGTGCGTGCTCGACGTCTTCCTTCTGCGACCCGTGTACCCTGAACCTGCAAGGATCCGAAGCATCATCAGCCACTGGGCATCACCAAGCTCGCAAGATCTGGCTTGCAAACTTAAACGATCATGGGACTTAGTAACTAGGGGTATAATTAGGGTAATTATACTTATAACTACTTTATACCTCAATTAAGGTACTTATATCCTTACTTACTAAGTCCCATGATGCTCCAAGAACGACATCCCGAAACCTGAACCCTCAACCCTGTAAGTCGCCGTAGTCAGGTGAAGATGGACTTTGGTCTCACATCGAAGCCTTGGGTGGGCTGCAGGAGAGCTCTTAATGCTAAGCCGCAAAGCACCCTAGCCGGAGGGTTCGGAGCACAGAAACCATTACTACTATGTCTATTATAGTTATTATCATAGTTATTTTTCTTATTCTGAAAAAATGAGAACAATAATCATATTTAAGCATGGAAGTTGTCAGAAATGAAAATTTTCACTATCATTATCGTTGCAGCATCAATATGAGTATAGAGGGCGGCGTGGGTTCTTCAGGGCGGCCACTGGGCTCAGCAAATTCTCTTCTTCAAAACAAGTACATTGGCCAAGGGCCAATCTATGCGGCTTGGCTTCATTACAGTTTAGGGTTTAGGTTTTAGGCTTCAGGGTTTAGGGCTTCCTGTCATGGCGGCATAGTTTTGAGCATCGTTCACATGCCGTGCTTGACCTGTTTCGAGTTTCCGGTCGGCTTTCAGACCCATCGGACAGGAGGAGCCTCTGTCGACGGGCAGTATCGGCCAGGCCGGTTGAGAATCTGCATCGCAGGTGATGCAAAGTTATAGACATTCATACAGCAACATACTTGCGTGCATGCATGCAGAAGTGCGTACATACATACCTGCATACATACGTATACTCGCGCGTCTGTACATGGTTGTGTAGACTGCATGTGAATGCAAACAGACAAGATTTATGCAACAACAGCCGCACACATCTGCATACAGGCATTATCTTTATCACTTTGTCTCTCCATGCGTAATACCATAATACATTGGCGTGCATATATACATATATACACATACATTATGTAGATACATTCATACATACGCTTACATATTTACATATATATATATATATATATAGATACATACGCACCTCGCACTTGTGGAGAATTGCATGACCGATTCGAGAGAGAGACAGAGAGTGGTCGCTGGTGTGTGTGTGTGTGTGTGTCAAGGTGCATTTCTGCGGAGATGGTCATGTCGTGAAGGCACAGCCAGTGAAGCACGCATCGGATCTTGTTGTCCAAAACCCGGCTCCCTGAACCCACTAGGTTTCTCTGGTGAAGAAGAAGCGGGAGATGAAGCGGCAATTCTCGTGGTTGAAGGCACTGTAGAGTCACTGTGGAGAATTCTGAAGAAGACGTGATGCTATGGCAGGCATTGGTGAAGCTACCAGGGCTTCAGAAGTCCATTCTCATGGATATTCAGTATGTGGTGGGGCCCATCAAGGACCGCCGTCGTAGCCGTTGCTCTTAGATTGTGATTAGGGTTGAGGGTGTAGAGCAAGCGAAGACTTGAATGCTAAAGATCTGTTCTTTTGCTATCAACCAAACCTTACGGTGTTATCCGCTGGAATCCAGGAATCTGCAAGCACCTCAAAAACCTGAGGTCCTTATTATAAGGATCCTACCATGTAGGGTGCTAGATTAGGGTCCCCGATTTTCAGAAACTCCCTTCGCCAGGATCAAATCCTGGCTGAGTTTGACCTTCGCGGTGAGCAGCAGCGCCTCCGCTTGGCTGCAGCTGCTCTGCCCCGCGTCCGGAGACTGCTCGGGGAGGCAGGGCTTCTTCAAGTCAGTGAAAATTTCCTAGACCCTAGAGGCCCCAAACCCTAAACCCCAAACCCCTAAACCCCTAAACCCTCAACCCCTAAACCCCTAAACCCCTAAACCCCAAACCCCCAAACCCTAAACCCTAAGCCCTAGAGGCCCCAAGCTTGAAACCCCAATCACGGGTTCCGTCCCTCGCACCAACGCCTGCCAGGAGTTTGGCGATTTCGAGCTTCGCGTCCCCGAAGTCTCGAGCACAAGTACGCAGCATGTGGGACGTTCTGAAAAGGGAACGGTTCCTCTAAGTCCTGAGCGCTAATCAGATGTTGCAAAACACTCAACCCAAAATCCCTAAGACCCAAAACCCCTAAGACGCTAAATCCTTGACCCTAAACCCTAAACCCTCAACTCCGTAAGCCTTTGATGTGTTTTATGGTGAAGGTCCTCATCATGACGAGGCAGCGCGGAATCCTGCTGAAAGATCTGCTCGACCAGGACTGCAGGCTTGTTTATGATGGTTTAAGGTTCAGGATGCTGCTTTTTGGGATTTCGGGTTTGGAGTGTAGGGTTTAGGGCTTACGGAATTGATGGTGTAAGGTGGTAGCCTTACTACAGGTCTTAAACTTCGATGTAGACAGAAGCTTTCTGACACCCGGCCCAGCTTGTAGGATTCTCAGATGGCCCGGACGATCAAGTTGACGTGGATGCGGCGAGTGCTGTGGCTCGGTAAACGGGATGCCGAAAATCCGAGCTCTCATCCAAAAACCTTCAAGAACCTTAACCTTTTATCCCTGAACCTTTTTTGTACAATCCTTGAGCCTTAAACGCTTCATCCCAAGTAAACCCCACGCTTTGATCCCAGAGGCCTCAGTAGACCCCAAATCCCAAGCCTTCAATCCTGAACCCTGAGTCTTACAATCTAAACGCGAAGCGTTAAACTCCAGGCTCTAAACCCTAAACTCTAAACCCCAAACCCCGAATCCCTTAATCCTCAATCATGAACCTTAAGCCCTAACCACTCAAAGCTCTGAACCCTAAACCCTTAACCCTAAACTTTTGCTCCCTTGGAAAGCTTCAGTCCTTGTAGACCCTGATTCTCAGTCGTCTCTGGGGCGCGTTTACACTGGGCCTCGGCTGGTTCCACTCGGACCCTTGGAGTCATATGTTGAGGGTTTCGGGTTTAGGGACATATTTGCATGCTGCCAAAAGGTTAGGGTTTAGGGTTTACGGTTTAGGTTCAGGGTTCTGCAAGGGCGTCCGCGAGGTAGTTGTAAGTGTTTACATAGCCAGGGTTTAAGGGGCACTGGGTTTTTGTGAGGGTGCAACCATCCAACCAGAAGGGTTTGGTTTCGAGTTCTGGTAAGGCTTCAAGGGTTTGCGTTCAAGGTTTCCTTATGACGGATGTTGGGCATGTAGTTGTGATTTGATACGACCTCCAAAGAACCACGACAGCAGACCTGTGCCTGGGGCTTGTTTAGGTGGTTAAGTATGCTGCTTGAGTGGCGGAGGGATCCGGAGAAGATCATCCAGTCTGGATGATCCCTAAACCCTAAACCGTCTCTGTTGCTAGCGGAGGATCCACATCCAGGCAACCTGATGATCTCCGAGGAGCTCAGTTTTGCGATGCAAGCTCTGGTTTTAGGGTCGGGCTTCTCTGGTTTACGGGATAAGCATCGATTTTCCAACTTGCTTCACCCCATGCTGTCGATGCACTCTTGCAGGACAACTCGCTGGTGCTGCTTGATTGGGGGTCTGTCACAGTGCTTCGCCAAGACCAGCTGGAGGTGCAGTGGTGTATTCTTGTCAGATGTCCCCTAAACCCTATTTACTCAAGACCCTAAACCCCTGTTTGGTGTCTGACGGTGCCCAGTAGGGACCCAAATCCGAATCCTGAAGAGGGGGTTTGTGTTTAAAGAAGGGTTCCTCGTCTTCTTGCTGTTAGTATATTGCCGCTCTGGTTTTGGCAATTAATCTTTCTTCTGCCCCCCGTCCGCTGCATGTCACAGGAGCTTCGTGCACTCTTCAGTGCGCTGGCGCAGCGTCCTGTCCAGGCGTGGGACGTCGAGTACAGGGATTAGGCCTTGCGGTGTGGACTTGACGTTCGTCAGACTATGCTAGAGCAAGAGGGTGACCCAAACGTGTTTGTGGGCATTATGATGTTGAAAGACTGCCGTGTACTATGGGAAGACGTGCGCAGTCGAACTAAGTCTGCAAATGACGGCGAACATCTGCTGCCGGCGAACAACTTGCAAAAGGGCTACCTTAGCTCCAACATACCCTAAACCCATGTCATAACCCCTGAAACCTTGAGTCCTAAACTCTTGAACCCTAAACCCCAGAACCCCTGAACCCTAAACTGTGTTCGGTGTCTGTGGTCGTGAAGGAGACGGGATTCTTGCGGATTAGCTGAGCCGTCCGGTGGATTTAGGGGTTTAGGCTTAGGGTTTGGCTCCTAAACCCTCAACTGAAGATGTAAGTTCTGCTTCGGTGCCTTTCTGATAGGGACCCTTAGGGGGGGAGGGGGGAGGAGGGTAGGGGATTACAATTCCTTCAACAGGCTTTATTAGGTCCTTATTATGAGTATTAAAGCCCCCTACCCCGCTAAGGCTCCCTATGACTTTCTCCTGCCATCTTGACTCAGGCGGCTTCTGTGACTTCGTCCATGCGCCGTTTGCAGCTGCGGACGAAAAAGGCCCGATATGGCCCGATGACATGCCATTGCGATTGTTGATGGGACTACTCCCTAGGCCTGTGAACGAACAAGGGGGCTGATACGAGATGGACTACTTTGTGCTACATGTCCTGGTTAGGGCCTTCCACGACCGTGGATTCTGCTGACCGTAACGCAAGACGGAGAAAGCTGCTCAAAAAATTCCCAGGCCCCGCTAAACCCTAAACATGACCATCTGCAGGACACAGATGCGGGCTTATTTGGGGTCGCAGTCTCCACCTTGGCCATGGACATCCTCGTCTTCCCAGAGGTACAGGAAGCTTTGGGAGAGCAGGAGGACCCTGCTGGAAGATCGAGCACTTGGAGGGTCGGGGGACTTAGTAACTGGTTATTTTAGGGACTTATAAGTACCATAACCCCAATTAGGGTCCCTTTTAGGGTACATATAAGTCTACTTACTACCTACTTACTAAGTCCCCCGACCCTCCAAGCAAGTTTTAGGTATGACGGGTTTTAGTAAGGATTTGTGCTATACCTTAGGAGCTGCCCCCACCCTGTAGTAGTGACTAATCCCAAGCCCTATGCCTCATGTGCTGCTCCGTCTTGCGAAAGCAGGACCCACCGAAGCACATCCCGCAAGAAATGGCACAGCTCATCCGATGCTGGGTCGCATTGACCCGTGAAGTGCCCGCTTGGAAATGGGGTTTAGGCTTGGGGGGTTCACGTTTTGAATACTTATCACTCGCGGTCCAAATTGACAGCCGTGCCTGCAGACACTCGGCCCGAACACCGTGGGCCCTGAACTATAGTCCTTGAAACTTACAGCCATACGCGACAAACGGGCAACTCGAACCACTAGCAGCACTTCCCAAGCCAATGCTGACTGACATGAAAGTTCCTTCCCATACCTTCAACGACCTTCATCAAAGCTCACAAGCCCGTAAACCTTAAACCCCAAACCCCAGGTGTGGTGGCTACGCTTGAAGGCTCAGCATCCCGCTGTGGCCGCTGCTTGCGAGTGCTTCCCCTCTGGTCTCCGATCTTGAGCAAGGCTGCGGAGATGAATTCTGCCAGGGATATCATGGGCTTAGGTTTAGGGATCCCTTAAATCCTAAACCCTGAACTTTCGGGTTGAGTCTGGTTTTGCCCAGCTTCCTGAACCCTGTAGATGGTTTGGGGATGTGGGAGGGGCTAGGTGAGTTTTCGGGTTTAGGCACCTTCACAGTGCAGAGTGTCAGCAAGTCAGGCATAAAGATAGGGTTCAGGGTGAATCAGGGGCACATTCGTGCAGTGAAGCGGCGGGCATTGGCGATGTCGGCCCTGTCATTCGACCCAAACTGCGATTAAAGTTTCTCAGTGTGCGGTCATCGTAGAATCCGCTATACTGTGCAGTTTGCTAAACACTGTTTCATGGCTGGTCCTACTACGCCATAATCAGTACATACTGACCCATTATTCCGAAGTTGATGAACAAATAAACTTTCCTGTCCCCTTCACAGCCAGATGGCAATGCACAGGGCTTCTGTGTTGCGGCGTGCAAAGCATGGCCCCGAATGATTCCAGACAGCCATCCTATGATGCGGACATTGCGAAGATCCAGTCGGACTATCTTGCCCACTTGACATGCCTTACAGAGTACGAAGCCTCGAGTGGCAGTCGCAAGCAGCAGCTTGACAAGGAGTATGGTCCGAGTGCAGCTATTGAAATCGCCAAGTTTCATTTAGAGTTTGACGATTTCCCCGCTGCTATGCCCACTGACTTGAAGAAAGTCTACCGGGAAGCCTTCAAGGCTGGCTACATCATCGCGCGCACCCAGCCATGGTTGAAGGCAAAGTGGATGAGGGATGACTACATTCCATTGGCCAGGATGAAGTACTATGGCAACCAAGGAAGCCAAGAGCACATGCAGGAGCTCCTCCGTCGCTCGCATGGGTATCCTTGGCACCTGGCGCCAGAGGGCGAAGGAGCAGTGATAGACTGGCGTGAGCAATGCGACGACGATCAATTCAAGAAGTCCATGGGATATGGTACGAAGCAGATTTCGAACTTCAGCAACTTCCCCGGCAGGAAAGATGTGCTGACCTGGGGCACCACGCATGTCGCAGTTGGGTTCAACGACCTGATCGTGCTCCTCAAGTCCCGGCTTGTTGCGGATGGCTCTTCGAAGCGAGATCTGAAATTTATCGGCATTGACAGCAGCGCCTATTCCGTTGCGAAGACAAAGGTTCTGTGGCAGATGATGATGGACAGGTCCACTCCCATCTGCTCAATTATTGAAGTTTGGTTCTCAGCTACCTGGAGCAGGTCCACACTCGATTTTTTCGGCAAGGCTTTGAAGCACGTGGTGTCGGAGATGAAGATCAAGTCTGTGCCTTTGAATGCTCCATGCAATTATCCCATTGTGGAGGGGCGTGGCGTTGCGGTGCATGGACTTCAGAGTGAGAAGGGCCAAAAGCTGAATGGCCAGCGAGGTATCGCTGGATCCTGCACCGAGGGTCGCTGGGATGTCTTCGGCGACGGTTGGAATGCCAAGGTCAAGGTGGAGAACCTGGTGCCGCTTGAGATGACCGTCGCTGTCGGCAGTTCTGTCGAAGTTCATGGGCTGATGAAGTTGCCGGAGCTGAATGGGCACGCCGGGACGGCCGTGGGTTTTGACGCCGCCTCGGGCCGCTGGATGGTTCAAGTCGACTGCCGGGAGCAGCCCATACTGATCCGCGAGGCAAACCTGATTTGGATGGCTTCTTCTCAAGAGTCGTGCCATCCCCATCTGGAGGAGGTCCAGCCTGTTGCACACTTTTTGCTGCACTGGCTACACTGCGTTGAACAGAGAAATCATTGCACTCTGGAGGAGGCAAGACGGCAGTGGTGGAAAGTGCAGATCAGTGAACTCCCCGAGCGCGAGATGCACATTGCAGGGTGCCTCTGCCGCCAGAAGGACCAGAAAGCCACCTTGAAATACCTCTGCTCTGGCGACTTGTTCCTGGATCAAACTGCTGCCGCCGGGGATGTGTGTAGCGATTGTATACCTTATGTTGGGAGTCTGTGTATGTGGAGCTTACCTGAGACCGCACCCAGCATGGAAAAGGGATTCGCGTTGGGCTGTATCAGCACGGAGGATTATTGCCGTGCCTTGCTGGGCGATGCAGGTGAGGCCGTGGAGCCAACCTTCTCTTTGCAGGCCCTTGAATCGTCTCCGAACAAGCATTTCGATGTCATGCAGTGCTTCACGTGGTACATTTCCAAGCGCATACAGTTCACTGTCCGCCAGAGCGGATCATCATGGACAGGGGAGTTTCTTTGTCAAAGCGTTTGCTGGGAGAACCGTCCTCTCCTAGACAGGATATGGAAAGAAACGCCCTACACCATGAGTTGGGATAATGTAGTGGATTACATGAAGCCGACTACCTTCCACAGCATCGCCCGGTGGTGTTCGCGAGCCGGTGATACCGTGCATTATGCCTACAGCATGAACTACCCATGTGAGACCCGGGGAGCCAACATCATGGACTGGGGGACGCGGGCCGATCCGAAGGATCGACAGAGTCGTGCATACTGGGTCGACAAAAGCTTGGAACGCTCGCAGAATGGAGGGTGTGAGCATTCGATGGAGCGCCTTTGCAGGATTTGGGAGTTCGCTTGCAATGCCCTCTACGCCAAGCCATATCGCTGCGACCCGGAGAATCTGATCAATTATACACTCATCGCGTCTCTGGGCCTCGATGAGCAGTGGGTGAATCACTTCATGAACAAAGGAAGGATCTCCCAAGAGCAGGTGCCGAAGCACCGGGAGTGTACAAAAGACAACGTGGGGCTTTCGGTGTTTTCTTCGCTGATGGGCCTTGAAAGCCCCTTCCAGCGAAGCTCCACCTGTGTGACCTTTGCCTGGACGTATGATCCGATGATCCGAGGAGCGGACTTCGCGACGGGCGTGGAAATCCCGAAGTAGTCACCGGCGTTCGCACAACCGTGGTCTGTGCTGCAAAGAAGAGCTGAGTTGCGATCAAGGGGAAGAGTGTTTGCCTTTGGGATTCCGACTTAGGAGCCCCTTGGGAGCCCCTTCCTGTAAGCTCCTGAAGAATTAGAATAGGGGTTTGGGGTCCATTATTCTATAATTGAAATAAGGAACCCCAAAAGCCCTATTCTAATTATTAAGGCCCCTTTATGAGGAGCTTTCGAGCAGCCACGCTCTTGTCTTACCTTGTAGCACTCCAAACCCTAAACCCAAAAATCCTATTCTGATGATTGTGCCCGTTTTACTAAGTCCCTGTGAATGCCCCCTTAGAGTAACCCTTAGATGGAGCCGCTTATCCCATCTTTGCAAGGCCTGAACCCTTTGCCCTATATCTTGAACCACCAGTGGTCCAATTGCCTGAGGACGGTTTAGCATTTCGACGTTTGCTGTTCCTGTGAAGCGGTGTTCCACGTCTTCTGCTTCGTTCACTGAGATGTCCACAACAGTCACGAGTTTAGGGTTTAGGGAGCATCAGCCTGAGTATCGCTTTAGAACGGAAGCATATTCAAGCATCAGAAGATCGAATCGGACACATAAATACTGTATGACAGTATGACCCATTGTCTGAGGAACTTCCTAATCAAAACGACCTACATAAGTATTTCCTTGTTCGTTGCAGGCCCCGGACGGCGTTGAGGCCTCACCTCTCATCGCTGGCTCGCGTCACTCGACCAGCACCAACTCGAGTTTAACGCAAGTCATTCTCATGCATTCGATCGACCTTTCTTCTTCTTGCCATCCAATGGTTCTCCCTACCCGTATTTGTCGTTACATGCCCTAAGCCCTGAACCCTCAACCTTCACTCGACACAAAGATCCCTAGACCCTAAACCCCTAACCCCTAAACCCTGAACCCTTTATAAACTCTAAACCCATGGTGGAAGACCTGCAGGCAATGACGGGGTCTGTGAAGAGGCCGAGACTGGCACCTCCAGGACGCCCGAAACCTTGATAAGAATCTTCGTAGGATCCCGTTTATAAGGGTGCCGGAGTATGGGAAGCTAAAAAGGGGACCCTAACATCCCTTAATTAAGGAATATTCCTTAAGGATCCTACTACAATTTAAGGCATATTCCTTTAAAAACCGGGACCCCGACTGGTAGAACTACACTTATAGGGAATCAGCTCCACCTTGATTTTGACCAGGAAGCCTCGATGGTTGCCGTCCTTCTCCAGGCGAGGGCTTGGGGGGCTTTAGGATTCTATCCTAGGGTTGTAAGGCGCCAGGGGTTTAAGGTTTAGGGTGGAGGGTTTTGCGCTGGAGGGGAGTAGGGTTGAGGACTTAGATTTTTCATTCGAAATTGTTTTGGGGGCGAGTTGTGTCCGCAGTGAGGTGGGGCCAGCTGAGCGATGAAGAGCTTCGGGAAAAGTTCTGCGAGCTTGACACGGACCAGAGCGGGAAGTTGTGCCGGCTCGGTTCTCAGTGATTCCGCGATTGCCGATCATGCCGGTCGCATGCGAGCATGTTTCTGCATCTGCCGTGCAAGATTCCTGCAAGGCAAGAAGTAGAAGATGCGTTGCTAAAGCTCGGGCGATCACATGCAGACATCGAGAAGGCTCTTGATGTTGATGCCATAAGTAACCCTAAATCGCGAAACCCTAGACCCGAAACCCTAAACCCCGAAACTCCAGACCCTAAACCCCAAACCCTAAATCCTAAGCCCTAAGCCCTAAAAGCCCCAAAACGTCACCGAGTGTCGTGAGGAGCTGAGCACCTGGCCTCCAGCAGAAGGTATCGACCTCGAAGCTTTCAGGCGATCCAGTAGGGTTTACTTGGAGGTTCATGGGTAGTTATAAGTCCCTTACTATGAGTAATAACTATAGTTACCTTACTTATAGCCCCACTTATAACTACCCATGAACCTCCAAGTAGGGGTTACGATTTGAAGGGTTTAGGGCCTGGGATGCTCCACACAGCATTCTGTGGTGTGCTTCGCTTAGGCTTAAGCCCTAAGCCCTCGACCCTGAGCCCTTACCGAATAGCCACAAACCCGAAATTCTAGACCCTGAACCCTAAAGCCCTAAACCCAAATGCCCTAAAGCCCTAAACCCAAAAGCCCTAAAGCCCTAAAGCCCTAAACCCTAAAACCCTAAACCCAACAGCCCTAAAGCCCGAAACTTGAAAAACTCTAAACACCCGAAGATTCCTAAAAACCTCAACCCTAAACCCGAAAACCCTTAACCCTACACACCCTCAAAGCCCAAACGCCCCTGGAGGCATATAGCGCGAGCAAGCAAACCTTCCTGGCGGCCCAGCTTCGCAGCGAAAGCGACTCTGGACGAGAGCAAGGCCCGACTCGGTTTCAGGGGTTTAGTTTTTTTTTTAGGGTTTAGGGGTTTAGGGATTGTTTAGGGTTTAGGGGTTTAGGGTTTAGTTTTAGGGTTTAGGGGTTTAGGGTTTAGGGTTTAGGGTGTAGGGTTTTAGGGTTTTTTTAGAGTCTAGGGGTTTAGGGGTTTAGGGTTTTTTTAGGGTTTAGGGTTTAGTTTTGGGGTTTAGGGTTTGGGGGATCTGTGCCACAAAAACCTGAGATTTTTTTTGCAGATTGCTTTGAGAGTTTTGTTGGGGTTGCTTTAAAGGTTTCCAAACCTTTAAGGGCTCTGTTTAGGGATCCTTTTAAGGTTCTCTACAAGGATACTACAGGGGTTTGGGGTTTGAAGCTTTAATGGGTTTTGGGGAGAGCTCAAGGCTTTAGGATTCAGTCTTCAGGTTTAGCAACGAGTCTAGTATTATAAGAATCTTGTATGGCACGTCTGAGGTGTGGTCCAGGAATTATTTGGGTCATTATATTGTCGATTTTTTGTCATTGGCGTTTGTCGTTTTGTTTGTGATGGCAAGCCCTTGTAGGAGTCCAATAGAGCCCTTAAAGGAACCCCTATAGATCCCCAAAAGGCTCCCTTATAGATCCCTTACAGAGACCCAAATGGGTAGTTGTCAAAATTAGGGTCCCTTTTCGGGTACCCTAAATATTAGGTGCCGTATTATAATAGGGACCCAACGAGGGACCATAATTTTGACAACCACCCAAATAGAACCCTTAAAGGAACCCCTAAAGACACGAAGTGACAGGCTCGCAAAACCTTCGAGAAGTTCGACACCGATGGCTTCGGGCAGCTCTTGGGTCGCGAGGACTGTGAAAGGCCTTAAACCCCCAACCTGAAAGCCCAAGTTTAGGGTTTAGGGTTTAGGGTAGCCGAACCCCAAGCACTTAAATTCAACTCGCAAACCCCCTAAATTGTAAAGCCTTAAACTCTCTTTCACCTTTCGTTGAAGCCTTAATTAGTGGCTTGGTGGTGCAAGGCCTCTCCGTGACGCAAGGTTGAACACTTCATGGGACAAAGCCATAACCAGGTGTAGTGACTCTGTGGACATTGTGTCTAACGGACACGCAGTTGAACCAAGTAGATGCGTTCCACTTCAAGTGCTTAAGCACCATAGCAAACGTTCCCACGACGTGGGGAGCCATGCAAATAGGCATACCAAGGGTCAGCAACGCAGAAGTGCAGTCCAGGTTGAATGCAACTTTATTGAGTGATGACGGTTGATGATATAAATCCTGCATTACCTTGAGGACCCTAAACTATGGGAATTATGGTATATTCCTTATTATGGGTCATGCAGGATTTGTATCATCAACAGCGAGCTCCGTTTGCACCAGTTAAAACTACTCGGGCACATCCTCCGAAGACCTCTCAGGCACCCCAGTAGGGTAGTTTGTTTCGACAGGTTTTCTTCAACCTCAGCTACTGGGTGGCCCGTACAGAGGGGGCGCAAGAAGGGTTAAATGGAACGATAAAATGCTCGGTCTCGCCACGACTATTTTCAATGACCACTTCTTCGCGGGGGCTGGAATAGAAAGCGACATCAAGCATAAGTAATTGGAAGTGGCAGCAAACAGAGAGTCGTGGGCTCGCGTTTGAAGCCAGACCAGAAGCATCTGGCGTCGCCAACGGGAGGGACGTTGCATAGTCCACGCCCAGGGCAGCTAAAAAAGTGACTCTTCGAACAGTGTTTACTCTCGCCAACATATTCTGCCAATGATATGGGATCTAGACAGTGGGGTGGGTGGGTAGATATTTTGCGCGGAGAACTCGTCCGAAGGAGATTGCTGACGCACTGGAAGATTACGGGAAGAGCCCGAAGCAGGTCGAGTCTCTAGCTCCTTGGTCGCGTGAAAGATGGCAGAGTAAGTACGGTTCAGAGTTCTTGGTTAAAGGTTTAGTAGAGAAGCGTCGACGCTCTGACCAGGTAGCCAGCATGCCCGATGATCATGAGCTGGACCTTCAAGGATTTCTGGAGGTGCTGGCTGATAGCCCCTCTTCCAACCCTTCTCCTGCTTCAAGCCCTTCTAAACGCGCATCCTTGCTGAGCCGCGTTTCGGAGCACGCTGGACGCCGCTTCTCAGCGCTGTCCTCCTTGGTGTCTCCGGGAACCTCGGAGGACCGTGGTCTTTAGCATTTGGGTGTTTAAGGGTCTTGGTTCTCTGTTCAGGTCTCTCGTGTCGCAGAGGTGATGTACCCTCAACCCTAAACGACCCCAAGCCCTAAACCCAAAATTCTAACACAAAACCCTGTAATCGGCGCCGGGGGGTAGGAGCAGCTGAAAGCCAAGTTTGATGAGATCGACGTGGACGGCAGCGGAAGTTTGTCCCGGCAGGAAGTTGAGGCAGCCTTCCTCCAGCTCGGGAGGTCGGGTGGTAACCTGTGTTCTTGTTAAGGGATTTAGTTTAAGTTACCATAATGTTAAGGGGTTTAGTTCAAGTTACCATAATAAGGAAACCATATTATTTGATATAGATCCCTACCATGGTAACTTGTATTAAATCCCTTAACAAGAACCCAGTAACACGACACAGGGCATTTTGTTGTTTTGGGGTGAGCTCCGACGTTGCGCGAGCCTTGTATGTACCGGTATGTTTGCTAAACCCTACAGAAACCCTGCTCACGATTTTTTTGATAGGACATATTAGAAGCCTCATAATTTAAACCCAGGAAAGCGATGCTCATAAATCCTTGAGGAATCCTTAAAGGAACCTTTAGAGGACCCCTAAGATTCACCAAGTTCGAACTTTCTGCGAGGTCACGTGCCGAAGTGGAGCATGAGCTGAGTCGATGGCCTCTGGAGGACGATGTGGACTTCCGAACATTCCGGCTCATGGCCGCTTCACTGGTTGTGAGGTTTGCGGGCGTGTAGTGCTTTGAGGGGTTTGGGGTTTCTGAGGCATTTTAGGGTTTTGGGGCTAGAAGGTTTGTAATTAGCGTCATAGAAAAGTGTGACGCATCGTCCTCCTAGCTTCACGCATGTGTCACCCACCGCCAGATGGGTGCAAGGTCAAGCGTCCAGGCAGCAGCACTTGGTTGGATTTACCCGGCATTGGCCTTAAGGCAGGCCGTTGCTTCGTCAGAACTAGTGACTACATCCATCTCGTCTCTGCTGTCTCCTAAAAAGGATGGGGATCTGCGGGATGCTTTCGACGTGATCGACACTGACCACAGTGGCCAGCTGATGGGGCGAGAGGTGCGGCACAGAAGTAGTTGCTCTTCGAGTTGCTTGTGCATCCAGGAGATTGCCGATGCACTGCGTGAGCTGGGGAAGAGTCAGAAGCAAATTTCTCGTTTGGCCTGGGTCTCGGCTTTTCCGGTTTTCTGAGCCCAACTGCCTGATGCCCTAACCCCAAACACTCCGTGGAGGTTAATGACCTGCCGGAGGAGTGCCGAGTGCACAGGGACTGTCCTTGCTGTCAGAAGTGGTGAGTAAGCCCTAAACCCGAAATCGCTTCGGTGCAGGACCAGTTCTTGGACTTCGAGGGATTCCGGCAACTGGCAAAAGGGAGGTCCCTTGCCAGCCGCTTCTCTTGGGCCCCTTGTACTGCAAGGAAGACCTTAAACCTTAAAGCTTTAAAGCACTAGAACCCCAAACCCTAACTCTTCAACATGTTCAAACTCTAAAGCCCTAAAGCCCTTAGCCCTAACTCCCCTAAAATGTTGAGACCCCAGAGCACCCGGAACCCTGAACCCCTAAATGCCAAACCCTATACCCCAAACATCCCCAAACTCCAAACCCTAAACCCCAAACCATAAGCCCTAATTATAGCTCCCTTCATGGAGCCCTGACAGAATCCCTCAAGCTTAAACCCCAAAACGAAACGCAGCCGGGGGATGCCGGGTCTGATGTGCCTCTCTGAGGCCTCGCGCCTGTCGGGTCCCGAGAGGATGACCGAGGCATGCTTTGGTGTTTAGGAAATTTGGGTTTAGGGTTTAGGTTTTGGAAGTTTTAGGGTTGAGCATGCTCATAAGAACTTTCGGTGTCCTTGCGGTTGAGGGTTTAGGGTTTTGGGTTTTTTGGGTTTTTAGGTTCGGGGCTTAAGGTTTAGGGTTTGACGGGTTTAAGGTTTTGGGTTTAGCGCTGTGGAGCCGAAGAGGAGCAGCTGTGGGCCATGTTCAGCGGCATCGATGCCGATGGAAATGGCAAGCTCTCCATAGCAGAGATCGAAGAGGCGAGTTCGGTTTCGACGCCTCTGATCCATTAATCCCTACACCCACACCCTAAACCCAAAGCACTGCATAAAACTGCGTAAGACGCCCAAAGCCTTGATCCCTAATCCCCAAAACTGCATAAAACGGCCTACATCCCTAACGCCCTGAACCAAGAGAGAGCGGAGTGCTTGACGGCAGCCGTAGGGTTTAGGGGTTCAGGGTTTAGGTTTTAGGGGCTTAGGGTTTAGGGGCTGTTTGGGGTTTAGGGTTTAGGGTTTAGGGGTGTAGGGTTTAGGGGTTTAGTGCCCCGGGGAAGGCCCTCCTTCAGCTGGGACGATCCCAAGCTGAAGTCGAGCTGGAGCTTCGACGATGGCCCTGCGAGGATGGCGTGGATTTTGAAACTTTTAAGCTCCTTTGCCTCATTCCTAAGTTTCGAAAAAATTTCTAAACTTCCTAAACTTCTTAAACCCTCAACAGCTAAACCCTAAACTCCCTAAACCCCTAAACCCCTCAACTCCTAAACCCCTCAACCCCTGAACCCCTAAACCCCTCAACGCTGAACCCCAAACCAAAATTGACACCTTTAAGCTCCTGACCTCCTATGTAGGGGGCTGAGCTTATCTTTATGGGCCTGTGGGTAGTATCATCGTGTGGCTGTCTGGGGTCCATAGGGGGATAAAAGTCTATGCTAAGGGCTCAGATGGTGTACACCCGCATTTTGCGCCTAAACCCTAAACCCTGAAGCCTGACTCTTAAACCAGTAAACCCTAAACCCTGAACCCTGAAATCCCTAAACCCTAAAGCGCGTACCCCAGGTTAATGACCAAGCCGCCCAAAGTGTCGTGGCTGCGCGCGCTCCCGGGCCTTCGTTCCTTCACCGATACCGTCTCGGACTTCTTTGGTGTCTGGGATTTATACAGACGCCGTTGTAGGTTTTAGGGTTTAGGGTTTCGGGTTTAGGGTTTAGGATTTATACAGACGCCATTGTAGGTTTAAGGGTTTAGGGTGACGGGTTTAGGGTTTAGGATATCCCGTTCCATCACTTTTCCGGTTTTGGTGTGGCTTCTGCGAGGCAGCTTCAGCGACGACGAGCTCCGGGAGGCTTTTGAGAAAATCGATGTGGAAGCTTGGCTAGGGTCTGGAGTATAGGATTCAGGTTCGCATGACAGGACATCTTTCTTGCAGCCCTTCGAAGGCTAATAGTCATAATCACAGTAACCTTAATACTACTAATAATCATAGCAATCATAAGAATCAAAACAATAGTCATAATATTCTTACTACTCACCAAAACAATCTGCATAATCACAATAAACTTAATAACCGTAGTAATAATGATACTAATTCTGACTGACAAGAATAATGACATAGCTCTTGGCTGAAGGACAACAGCGGAAAGCTCGAGATGCTTGGCAGCAGCTTAGGGCGGGCGCTTACAAGGCTCTGAACCCGAAACTCTGCAGCCCCTAAACCCTAAATTCAGGTTCGCGGTTTAGGGTTTAGGGTTTAGGTATCATCAACCCTAAACCCTCAACCCAGGCTTGGTAGAAAAGGGCTTTCAAAAACAAAAAACCTAGGCTTGGGGTCTAGGGTTTGTAGCGGACAGCACGAATTGAACCGGATCAGATCTTTTCTCCTCTCTGCATGTTTTGGCCTTTTTGGCCTTTTGTTGGGGTGTGCATGGCCCCGGTCTGGGGAGCGGCTTGTCGCACTGACGGTTTAGGGTTTAGGGTTTAGGGTTTAGGGTTTAGCATGTTGCCGAATCACTATATTCTTCACTTTGGGTTCAGCTCGCAGAAGAGTTCTCGGTAGCAAAACGACACCGTTCACCATGCGTCTGCCCAAGCATACCGCCCCAACCCAGGGACCGTGGGACCGTGCATGCTACCAGACCATCGGATTGCTGCAGCCCGTGTGGCCCCTACGATGATGAAAGGTGATCATGCTTTCAGAACATGCGATACAAGTATTTTCATGACTGATGCTACGATATCCAGTGCTGCCAGAGCAATCTGGTTGGCAGAGCACCAACACCAACAATGATGACATCCATGCTACGAAGACAATCGGTTGCTTCGGTTTGACGGAATCCACGACCCAACTATGAGAGCATTCCGCCCACCGGAACAGTAATATAGGCGCGGGGCCTTCATAGCCTTGATAACTAGATTAGGATTCTGGGGTTCCTTTTTAAAGTTATAGTCCAGTATACCCTCCAAACCCTATTCTGATTATTAAGGCCCCTAAATTAGACTGCCGAAGCTGGCGCAGGAGCCGCTTGAACCCCTCAGTCCTGCAGTGACGGCTGGCCTGCAGGGGCAAGAGTGTGAGTTCTTGCTGTGCTTTCGTGATCGTCTTGTACTCCAGCAGATCTCATGAGCATCAAGTCTTAGGGGTACTTAGAAATAGTTTTTAATTTTTGGTTATTATAACCCCTAAGAAACAGCTAGAATTACAAAATTTTGCATAGAAGTGCTCTTCTTTGATTTCATGTGTCCTGCTCCAGGAAGTCGGAGCTTGCGAAGGCTCTCCAGGAAACTGGGTTCTTGTTAAGGGTTTAGGGGTTTAGGGGTTTAGGGGGCTAGAGGGTTTAGGGGTTTAGGGGGTTAGAGAGTTTAGGGGTTTAGGGTTTACAGTAAGTTTGCCAAGTAGGGATGTATAGTAAGTAGCATGGTTTCGTTATTATGGTAACTTGAATTTAATGCCTGAACCCCTAAGGAAACCTTATATATCCCTTAAAGGAGCCCTTTTTGGATCCCAATTATGTTAGCTTAAGTTACATCCCTTAACAAGAACCCAGGAGATGGGCAAGAGCCCCTCCCGAATCGACCGCCTGCTCGAACGCATGCCGAGCGGCCAAGAACTTGCACGAAGCTCAGTGTCCCAGAGTTCACACACTTCCCTGAGAATCCGCGGGATTATGCGCCCTGCAAAGGACTTCGAAGATTTCCGAGAGTTTGTGCCCAGACTGCAATTCTTGCTCGGAACCTCCTTGCTTTCGAGCTTAGCTCCAGTAAGACGAGAGACGTCATGAAAAGGCGCGCCTACGTGGCTTCTCGCTTGCAGGTGAAGCCGGCCAAGCCGTCACTGCTCTTCGGTGAGAGGACGCCCAAAGCCCGGCGGAGCGAGATTGCCCAAGAAGACGAACAGGGTCGAGGGTTAGCTGGAGCTTGCTGTACCGATTTAGACTGAGCGGCGCTGCAGGACGCGACTTGTGTAGCTGCAGTGGCGCGATGCTCGTTGGCCGTTTTGCTCAGAACGGGGGTTTGGTGGCGATATCCATTTCAACACCGCGTCGCCAGAAATGTTCCGAAGCTTACTCACCAAAGTTAAACTTGAGAGTACATGCATGTTGGGCAGCACTGTTTGTTGGAACCCTACACCACATGGCAGTCGACTCCACATGTAATGTGCAACAAGACAGTGGCCTAAGCACGAATGGTAAGTTGTACTTTGCACCTCGTCTTCGCATTGCAGCGCAGGCAAGCCGCGACTCCTTGTTGTCCCTGAACTTATCGGTTTAGGGTTTAGGGGTTATGGTAGACAGCAGTTGGTGGATGAGTCAGTCGGTATACATAGATATTCCTGGCAGTTTGCTTGCGCGTTCCAGTGTTGCACACAAAGCCCTGAGCAGGTGATATGCGAAAAGGGCCGGCCGCTTCTCAACATTTTTCGAGTTGCTGATGATGATAGTAGCCAGTGAACACATGTCTTGATTGCCAGGGCGATGACAATGGAGCGCGGTTAATGCAAGAACCTGATTAAGAAACCCTGGCCCTATAACCCCAATATATTAGGATTCTGCAGATTCATATTAAGAACGCTGATATAGACCCAGGGTTTTAATCTGCAGGAGCCTTCATAATTACCCATACTACTTCGGGGATTCCTTTTAATGGTTATAATATACCCCCCCAATACCCTATTCTAATTGTTGGGGTTCCTATGCTATTCTGAAATCCCGAAACCAAGTGGAAGAGCAGACTCCCCCAGGATCAAGGGATAAAGTGGCACATGAAGGGCAAAGCTTCATCCCGGAAGGCCCGAAACCCCAAACCCCAAGATGTTAGATCCTGTTATAAAGCAGCCCCCAAAACCCCAAAATCTGAGATCCTGTTATAAAGCAGCCTCCAAACACAAAAATCTTAGATCCTGTCATAAAAGCAGCCCTAAGGTACTGCTGCTCTTATCCATCGTGTCTGCGCAGCGTGCTGCGCTTGTCGATCGGTACTTGTTGCCACTGCACACAAAAGGCAGGGGCTGTCCGTGTCACAGCACAAATCCGAAAGGTTTATGGTTCTTCCCTGCTACTGGCTGAAACTGCAAGCCCGAACGCCGCAGAACGCCGAAGCACTAAAGTCCGAAACCCCCAGTGCCAAACCGTGCATGTGTACACAGATTGCTTGATCATCACCCGCACAGCAACTTCTGCTCCCTTCACAGTTTCCCTTGTAGTAGCCCTTACCCGGCCTTACCGGTTGAATAACCCAAGGCCGTTTCGTCCACAAATAGTTCTCTTATTGTAGGAACCCTGTCAGTATCCCTGTAAGTAGCTTTTGCAGTGACCCGTATTGCAACCCTAACCCTTGTTGTATCCCTTGGTAATCTTTACAGTCATTGGCTCTGATCGTAAGCCTACAGCAAACCCTATACCCTAAATCCCACAACCACTAAACCCCTAAACCCCATAACCCCTAAAGCCCTAAAGCCTCCTATTTTCATTTCGGGCGCAGCAGGCCGGTACATTGTAAACGTCAACAATGAACGGGCGGCGTGGTGGCAGTGGCGCTTCGGGTTTAGGGTTTGGAGTCAAAATTTTAGGGTCAGGGGTTTAGGGTCAGTGGTTTTAGGGTTTGGGGCTTAGTGGTGTTTCTGAACTTGGCTCATATAGGGGTTACTGGATAGTTTCAGGTGGTTGTAAGGATTGCTATGAAGGGTTACTATACAGGTTGGGGGTTTTGGGCCCAAAGAATTTAGAGGTCTTTCTGAATCCAGCTCTCTTTCGTGACACAGACAGTGAGTGTTGTGAAGCAGCAGGTGCGTGATCAGAGGTTCTCGTCTACCCCAAACCCTAAATCCTAAACCCCCGAACCCCTAGACCCTAGACCCCTCAACCTTCAACCCTAAACCTTAAACCCCTAAACCCTAAACCCCTCAGCGCTCAACCCTAAAGCCTAAACCCCTAAACCCTAAACACAAACACCTGGCTTGGGTTCTGCGACTCAGGTAAAGTGGGCTTGCATCAACTGGGCAGGCCGGGGAGGGGCCGCATCACACTCATGTCTTGCTGGGGGTACCTGACTTGGAGGATCGTGGGACTTAGTAGGTAAGGTTATAAGTACCTTAATTGGGGTTATAAGTAGTCAAAAAGTATAATGACCCTAATTATAACCCTAGTTATTAAGTCCCATGATCCTTTAAGGACAGTTCCTGTAAAGGGTTACTATACGGGTACTATGAGGGCTCCTTTGAAGGGCGCTATAAGGGGTGCCTTATTTTGGGGTCCTTGTAATCCTCCCACATGGGAAACATGGCGTTTTTTGAAGGTTACAGTAAAATATCACAGTCCCGCACTTTCTCTTTCTTGTGCTCCCGACTTGTGCCAGGTGCCTACTCCAAGCCAGCCGTTGTTGGAGGTCTTGAAGTGCAGGCTACTGTGCTTGCCTGGGTTCTGGTCAAGAGGCTGATTAATTCCGTTTACCAGAATAATAGGGCATATTGTTTGTAGTAGACCCTTATTCTGGTATCTTCAATCAAGCTCCTGAATCAGAACACAGTTGGCCAGCCATGTTGCGCTCATAGTCATAGTGTTTTCCATTGATGCGGATGCGGTCAGAGCACCGTGACCTTAATCCCAAACACTTCACACCTAGACCCTAGACCCTAAACCCCTAAACCCTAAACCCTAAACCCCTAAACCTAGGCGTTACGGCCCGAGCGGTTGTGTGTAGTTTCCCTTTGTGGTCCACACTTCCCTCGACTCCGTGAACCCGAGCGTGGCCGTTGAAAGACACGTGCCCGCGACAACCTCTCTGCTCAGCTGTACCGTGTGGAGGCTGCTGCAGATTATCCCCACCCTTGGTGGCTGGATTGGGCTGAATATTGAGAGCCCTGCTTTTTCATTCCATCCTCTATCTGACATCCTGGCTGATCTGGTTCGCCCTGGCTGAGGTGTTTTTGGTAAGTGGATGCGCGGAGCCACACCTGTGATTTGGGTTGTCCTTTTCACCTGGTGCGGCTACCACGCCGCGATTTGTGAAGCGCTTGGCGGCGACAGAGGCCGCGTGGCATCGCAACCTTCGAAAACGCAGAACAAAGGCCAGAAGCTGTCTGAGGACCTTTGTGGCTGGTTTTTCTGTAACAAGGGAACGAGTCAGCGCATCGATCCGAACGCTTCGTGGACATCACAGCAGGCCTGCAGTCGTACAACAGGCCGAAGCACTCTTGAGGAGCGCAATGACTACATGGCAATGTCAGAAGTGCTGGCAATGGGCCAAGTCGTCGGCACATTTCTGTCAGAAATGTGGCACGGCCAAACCCCGCTACACGGGAGATCCGGAACTGGCCACTCCATGGAGAGGCCACCACTCAGAGGACCCCAGCTGGGATTGGTCAGGCTGGCAGCCATCCTCGCCGCGAACCAGGCGGCCGTCCGCAAGAACAACCCTGGTGGCAAGGGACTACAGAATCCCAAGGGCAAAGGGAAGCATGGAGGGAAGATGCCTGGAAAGGGCCAGGAAGGCTCCGTGGCGCAAGCTGCGGCCACGGTGCCCCAGACCTCTGCGTTACCTTCGGCTCCAGCGACCCTACCTCCTTCGATGCCAGCTACGTCGGCCCCCTCAGGGGCGCCGAGCGCACCCACTTCAGAGCAGCTACTGCTGAGGGCGCTGGTGGCGCATGTGCAGAGCCAGGATGGTGTGCCGTCAGAGCTAGCGCACCTCATGGGGCAGTTCCAGGACGAGTCGCACAAGGCTACTGGACGTACCCTCCACAAGCTGGTCTCGAAGCAACAGGAGGCACGGAAGGGACTTTCCAAGGTCCGCGCCGACCGGAGTGCCTACGAAGGGGCATGGTCCAGCTACCTCTCCCACATGGTCCAGCTCTTGGAGAAGCAGCTGGAGGATCGGTCGACGACACTAGCAGCATACGATCAATCCGAGGATGCCTGGCAAAAACAGCTGGAGGAGTCGACAGCGGAGTTGGGCCGACATGCGACCCAGCCCGAGAGTACGGAACGTTCCGAGCCGATCGACGTGGACGCGGAGATGGAGGCACAGGAGCAGATGGTGGCAGACGCCGCCGAGGAGGAAGCCAAGCTGGCATTGAAGAGACAGCTTGCCAGGGAGCAGTCGGAGTCGCAAGCAAGGGAGGTTTTGCATGCGCTCAAGACTGCTCAGGCTACGCTTACCGCTCCTACTCGAGAGGGCTCGAGAACACCACGGCGATCGGCTTCAAAAGACCGCAGGGAGGGCAGGACGGCCATGGCGATGCCCACATGTGAGCCTACGGGGACCATGTGGGCTACAGGCGCCCTCGTTGGCTGTTCAATGGAGACATTCTGTTGAAAGCGACTACGACTACGTGGATGGTCTCAGGGCTCAGCTTTTGGGACTGGTCGTGGCGCATGAGGTTCTCTTTCAGAAGGCCGGTTTCTTGCTGGTGAGTGATGAGGACCCCAGGATTGCAACTGGGCTTGAACAGCTCTGTACAGGATCTGTGCTGTCGGTAGATGACTCTGTTTTCTGCATGGGGCAGGCTTTGTCAGTCTCCGGCGGCCAGGGAAAGGTTGAGGAATCTGGAAAGTCTCCTGCTGCCAGCATGGGTTCTGACGGCGCAGTTGAGACCGATGAGGAGGGCTCCCTAGTACCCAGCTACTGTGAGACTGGCACCTCCTAACCCTTGCAAACTCTAGAGTCTGAGGAATGTACAGTGACGCCTTCCGCTCTCCACAAGACCCCGCATCTTGTTCCAATGAGAGTCTGCTTTGAAGAGGACTCCACCTCTCGTCCCTTCAATCGGCTTGCTAGGGGCTTTGCAAGCTGCTGTTCGGACCTTGACAGGTGTCCCATCCAGCTCGGATCCTTCCATGATCCTGAGCCAACTGGTGCCTGCCCACACCTCGCCGACTCCAAGGCCGGTTCCTGTCGAACCTTGGTCGGACCTTGCCCAGCATGGGACCTCACGGTCATTGACCTTCCTCACCCTTATCTGCATGTGCACCCGCAGATTGGCCCTCCAGCCTGCTCACCTGTTAAGCGGCCACCATCCGCTTTCCAGTTTGGGAGCCCAACGCGTGTGCCGCCTGTCGCGAGCACCGCTGCAAATTCGCTTGGCTACAAGGTCGGTTCCCTGTCGAGCCTTGGCCAAATGACCTACCCCAACTTCAATCCCTTCTGTGAGGGACATGTGGCTTCTGTCCCCTTTTTGCCTGATGCAAGGCCGTCTGGACTGCCGCCTCAGCCTTCTGCCTTGAACCTCATGCTTACCAGGCAACGAGATTTCCTTCCGTCAATGCTACAGGGGCCTTTGCTTGACACCCCCTTGAAAGACGTCCTGGCAATCCCATCGTCGCCAGAGGAAGGCATCGAAAGGCTGCGCTATGAGGTCTTTGAGACCACGCGAGACAGGCTCACGAGACCTTCTCGGCGATATTGGTCTCCTCTGCAGTATGCGGCGGACGCCTGCAGCCAAGTCTCGTATCCGGTTCGGACGATCCAGTTCCTTACCGTTGCCCTTCCAGACACCCGCATGCCAAATGTGGTCCTCACAGCGGCTTCTGTTGCTAGACCTGGACGGGTGCTACCGCTGGACTTTCGTGCAATCGGCGGAGACATTTTTACTGTTGCCATTCTCCGACCCTGCGACACTACTGTTCTATGGGGTCTGCTTGACATGAAGGGCATAACTGCGGGACACTTTCGGTCCCAGGTCGAAGAGGGCAGGGCAGTACTACAGGATCAGGAGGGACACCCGGTCAGGTACGTCACTCTGAATACAGCCGTGCTGGAATGGATCAGGGCTGTCCCTGCCACTCACGCTGATGAGCCTGTCATCGTTGAGCAGCTCCACTACCAAGGTCATGCCCAGCCTGCGGAGGGACATGCTGAGGCAGTCCGCAATGGCGATCTCGACGAACACTCCTTGGTTCAGGCCTCTAGCCGACTCAGCACTCGAGACCACAATCAGCTCTCACGCGCACACAGAGGGAGACAGGGACCTGCTTGTCCTAGTCCTCTGAGCGGCGATTCGCGTCATGTTCGGTGGCCGATGCCTGTTGCTGGAGAGCCACCCTCTCTCTTGCTGCGAGGCCCTCCTGACATGCCCTCCAAACATCTGGGTTATGGGCCTGAGGACCCGACCCTACTCCCAGAATACCTTGATGATATACAGCTGCATGCCCGTGAGGTCAGCTCTTTTTCATGGGGAGGGGAGGAAGCTGAGTCCCGAGCCTTCTTTTCCGTCTTCGACACGACCAGACATGTGACACTGCTGCCGAGGGACAGCAAGGCTACATTGCGGGATGTTGTTGCCTTTGCCGTCAGCTCTGCGCCCTTTGCCGTCAGAGCGGTGCAAATCCTTGTCCACTGTGTTGAAAACTTACCTCGGCCCCAGCTCCTACTCTTTCGAGCTGGGGCGCGTCTTGATTTTGCACCACTTCCATGGGACCTGCGTCCATCGGGAGGACCCATCAAGACGGTGCTGCACAAACAAGGGGAGAACTTCCATAGTGCCATTCAAAGCCTGCGGGATGTCATGCCTGAATCTGTGCAGTTATGCGAGGGGATCACTCAGGGACAGCTCATCACCACTGATGCCGTAGGGATAGTCGGTGCTTCCCTTCCACGTGACCTTGATGAGGTTCAGCACTTCCGCGTGGAGCCCAACCTCTTCCCACCACCTGGAGCGGTGCTCTGGCAGGAATCCACCTTCAGCAGTGCCAGCAGCAGGCAGTTTTTTTTTTCATTGGGTTCAGCACGTCCACTACTACGACCCCAGCTGGGACGACCCGCCCAATTGGGACGCTGTACGCTCTGACCCTGGTTCACGGCCGGACATCGATTAACAGGCGAATCCCGACCCCGTGCTACCAATTTGAATCCATCTTGCAGACGATGACGCACGACTTGCTTGCCCAACAGCCGTGGCCAGGCGGACCAGTTTATGCTGTTGTAGCAGGCGCACAACCAGCCTGTGATCATGGCATACAGGAGATCATTATTGCTTTGTGCCATGATCCCACCACCGGCCTGGCTACGGTTGTGGTTGACGAAAGATCCCATGACCAGCAACTGATTGCTTGCACGATGCCAGGTAGCAGCCATTGCTCGGATCTTGTTTCGTCACACTGGTTGGGGCAGGGAATCAGTGCTTTAGTTAATGGGGCCCCTGCAGCACATCTGCACAGGTGTGTGGGTAACGGCGACTACATTCAGTTCGCCTCTCCAAACATGGTGCCTGGATCGCAGTCCCTCAGCAAACTGATGGATCGCTACCCGGTCTTGGCCGCTTTCTCTTGGCCGCAACTCCTTGGGCCTAGCTACAATCATCTGGACGTGCCTGCAACGGTACGAGAGCGGCGCAGACTGCAGTGCCCCCATATCCACTCTGAGGGAGCATGTGAAGTGATTGGCCCTTCGCACCACCCTGTCCGATTTCGGGTTCCGGTTCCGCAGTTTGCATCTCTGGAAGAAATGCGTACAGGATTGCTCCAATTCCCAGACTGCCCTGCCTACGCCCTCCAATGCGCACCGGCCACGGCCCTGTACGGGATGCGAACTGTCTTCATCACCTTTGCACAGGCCTCGGGGTACATCAGCGTGCTCCTGCCTCGTCTTGATCAACGAGGACAGTACATTCCCATGATGTTGCAACCGCGGGAGCTGGAGCTGCACCTGCACCTGCCAGAGGGGGGGATCTACAAATTTCCGCGCAGACCATGGATCCACGGCCAGGTTATTGAGCTGCTTGTTCTTCCCCCCTATGCAAGGCGCTATGCATTTTTCATTGCGAGAGGACTTCCCTTGCCTGCAGGAACTGGCGCCCCTGCTAATCCTAACCCGGTGATGCGAGATGGAACCACTCTTGCCCAGCTCAACCGGCCGAGACAGCCTGACCAGCGCTGCAAAGGTTTGAGCACGAACCGTCTCGCCGAGGGGTGCGCATGCTCGGATGGCCGTGTCTCGTGCCCGGAGCCTGTTTCTCCACCAGCTGAGTCTCCTGGCCTGCAGATCACCTCGGCACTCATCGGTCCCAAGCCAGGCGGCAACTCCCTGAATCCTCAGGGCCCTGGAGAGGGACGATGCATTTCGGTTCCCACGCCGTTCGGCCGCCGCCAGATCGATGTCCCTGGCCCTGCGCCCCCGGGTCGACGTGAATCTCTGAAACTTGATGACCTCCTCCCAGACAAAGGCCCGCGCACTCAGGCACATGATGCACCGTCCTGTGTTGCTTGGGCTATTTGCCCTGAGATTGTTGACCTTAGCCTCGCTTCACATGATGTAAAGCACTTGCATCAGGACCTTACGCCCCTCTGCAGGGAATACCGCCCATTCACGACGGCCTGGAGGGCTCTGCCAGCCTGGAATGGAACGAGTGCTTGTGACGAACTCCTTGTCTTCACAGATGGGTCGTTCTTCACAGCAAGGTCGCACGCGACTTGGTCCATCATTGTCATTGCGAGAATCGGGTGCACCTTTGCTCGAGTCGGTTTCTTTGCTGACTGGACCGAAGTTGCCACTTCCGAACAGCCCTCTGCTTTTGATGGAGAAGTGGAAGCATTGCTCCATGCTGTTGCCCTCGCCTGTGCTCAGCCTGGCCTTAAGGTCTCCATCCTTAGCGACTGCTCATCTGCCCTTTTGGTTGCCGAAGGCCAAGGAGGTATTAACCTACAATGTCCAGCCTGCCGTGCACTAGCCGGTCTCCTGCTCTTGGCCCGAGCGCGGGGAGTCGATCTGTCGTTTCAAAAGGTACCCGCTCATAGCGGCAATGCTTTCAATGACATGGCAGATGTGCTCGCCAAACAGGTTGGGCGTCATACGGGACCATCGCCGTGGCATGTGCAGTTCGAGGACTTTTACGCCGCCGTCATTGAACAGTTAGTTGAGCGTTTCTGGATGACCTGCCCTGCTACAGTAACCCATCTGGGCCTCCCGGCTCTCACACCAACCGGCACTTGGGGAACTGAGGCGATGGCCGAACGGCCGAAGCTGCAGCTGGGACAGCATGTCTTCCCGTCGGCTTGGGGACAGAAGAGACGGCCGGCCTACCGCGAAGGCTAAAGCTCCGCTTCTTGCAGTACAACACTCTCTCTTTGAAAGGCCAGACGGCTAAGGCACTACTCGCAAAGGGTGTTAGACGATTCGGGGCAGATGTGGCCTGCTTTCAAGAAACACGTCTTCAGCAATCGGGGTTCAGCACCTATGAGGGTTGGTGGATCTTGAGCTCGAGCAGTACCAAGGAAGGCGTAGGTGGGACCCAAATTTGGATCAACCCGGCCTCCACAAACCTCGATTGGGACCGGAAGGAGCTGTCCATCCTTCATGCAAGCACGCAGTGCATGATTGTCCTCGGCCGCGTCAACGGCATTGATGTTGCAATTGCCACAGCGCATGCCCCTCCTTCTACCAGCCCCACAGAGTGCCTTGAACAATGGTGGAATGACTTCTCGGCGGCGGTCCAGCGCATCCCCAGCCGCTACTGTCTCATCACCGGACTCGATGCCAACGCTCGGTTCACCCAAGACCCAGGGGTCCCGAAGACGTTGGATGCTAGCCCTTTGTGCCCGAATGCCCGCCACCTTCTTCACTTTGCGTGCACTGTTCGGGGCGACATCTCAGCACAGTTCGACTGCCAGGGCAACCCGCTCACATCATGGGTTAGCCCAAAGGGGCATCCAGCACTGCTGGATTATGTCATTCACCCGGTAGAATGGACCGCAGCCACTAAGACGCTACCTACTCCCCGGCTGGATGATCTCCATTGTGGTTTTGATCACTGGCCCGTTGCAATGGACTTTGATGTCACCTGCGAAGGTCGTCGCTCCGCCAAGGTGGACAGGATTGACATTGCACAGCTAGCGTCCAAGGAGGGCATTGCATGCGCAGCACATGCCCTTGCTTCCGTCCCCAGGACATCCTGGGCGACGGACCCCACCACGCATGTTGACGTCATTCATCGACACCTGCATGGGTGCTTGCGTGCACTGCCCGCTGCTCCCCGGCGAGCCCGCAACCCCGCCCTCACTCAGCAAACCATTGATTTGGTCGTCAGCAAGCGACACGCACAGCGATGCCTCAGAGTCACCAGACAACGTGCTAGGCTAGCTCTTTTGAACGTCCTCTTCCAGGGTTGGAGAGGACGAGGCCCCAGGTTCCAGGTTGCCAAGATGGAGCTTGAGCGCGCAAGCAAGTGCGAGGACAAGTGGGTTGAGATTTTCCGGCATCTTCGTGAGGAGCTCACACAGTCTATGTTGCATGACAAAGCTGACTTTGTCAGGCGCGGATACCAACAGGCCAGAGCAGCCGGCCCTCGCGAGTTCCAGTACAAACTTCGTGCTGTACTCCGATGCGGCCGAAAATTCCGAGCGCCACCACTTGTCCCCACAATCAATACCAAGCCGCAAGAAGCAGTCGGGCGCACTGCGGTGCTCGACGCCTTTTCTGGTCACTTTGCCGGACCTGAGCGTGCCACATCAACTGACCTGCGCGATGCCATTGCAATTCCGAAGCTCGCTGTTGAACCGTGCCAACTGGAGGGCGACCGCCTACCCAGTATGGTTCAACTTGCCAGTGCCTTTAGCCGGCTCAAGCCCAACAAAGCAGCTGGAATCTCGGGGCTCCCGTCGGAGGTGTTCCGTGCCGCACCAATGCTGGCAGCCCAGGCCTTTTGGCCAGTTCTCCTTAAATCCATTGTCCGTGGACCCTTCCCGTTCCAATGGCGAGGTGGCGCAGCTGTGACAGTACCCAAGCCGGGGAAGGACTCGAATGAGCTGGAAGGTTATAGGTCGGTTTTGCTGTTGGAGCCATCTGCCAAGGCAGCACAAGTCGCTTACCGCCCACTCCTCCATGATGCCTTCCTGACAATGCGCACCCGCGTACATTACGGCGGTGTAGCTGGTGCGCCTCTCTCCCTGCCAGCAGCTTGTGCCAAAGCACACCTTCTGCATCTCAATGCGACTGGGTCGTGCGGAGGGGCCATTTTTGTTGATTGCAAGTCGGCATACTACAGCGTAGCCCGGGAAGTCTTGACTGCCACTCCGGCCCAGCTCGCAGATGACGCATGGGTGACCCAAAGGGCTGGGGTTTTCTTCACGCAGACGGCTGACCGCCAAGCTTTCATTGATGCCCTGCGCACCCACCCTGCTCCTGCGACGCTTCAGGAATGCCCTGAATTGGCGACCATCCTCCGGAATCAACTTGCCGGAACTTGGTTTACCACCAGACCGGAGTCACACGAGGTAATGCAAGCAGAATCCGGAACTATGCCAGGCTCGCCTGTAGCTGACCTTCTTTTCGGGATCGTCTTTCACCGCATCCTTGTAGACATCAACAACAGTCTCTCTGATCGCGGCTGCTGTGCATTCCCCGGCTTCTGCTCGGCAAAGGAGGCATCTCCAACAGAACCCACTTGGGCCGACGACGCTTGCATTCTCTTCCAAGTTGTCAGAGCCTATGAGCTGGAAGAAGTGATCCGCATTATCATGACGGCGATCACAACGGCGATGCACCAACAAGGCCTTTCGGCCAATTTAGGGGCAGGTAAATCTGAGTGTCTCATCATTGCTCATGGCACGGGGTCGCAGGCAGTGCGACGTCACCTTCTGGCCCACTCGCAGCCAGCTGTCAGCTTTCACGGCCCCCAGGGGCATGCCCAGGTCAGACTGGTTCCGTCATATACTCACCTTGGATGTGTTCTACGGGCGGACGGCAACGACTTACCTGCCCTGAGACATCGCGAGCTACAGGCTCAGAGCATGTATGGCCCCGTTCGCCGAAAGCTCCTCTCCAATCCTTATCTGACCGAGCGCGAAAAATTGGATCTTTTCCGCTCCCGCATCCTGTCGTCCTTCCTTCACGGAGCGGGAATGCTTGTCCTCCGCACAAAGAAGGAGCAGGACAAGTTTGAGGAGGTCATATTCCGACTTCAACGTGGGATCTTCCGACCCATCTTGTCCATCCCGAGCACAGGATACTCCAATGAAGAGATTGCGGCTGTGCTTGGATTGGCCCTGCCGCAGGAGCTGCTTGCCGTGGCACGAGCACGGACACTTGCTGACCTGTGCAGAGCACGGCTCGATCCGGTACTACACTGCCTTTTTGCCGATCGGGACTGGTGGCTTCCAGCCGTTGCGGCGTCGGTTCTTATCGGTATGATCCCTCAGCAGGCAGCTACCGTTGATGATGTCATACGGGCGATGCCTACGACGGCCAAGGCGGTCTCGCTCACATGCAGGCGCTACCTGCGCAAATGCTGCGCATCGAGGAGCTTTGATCGTGCCAACCTCGTCCCTCGCGAGGACCCTGACACGCCCGCTGTGACTCTTTCGTCCGGACCCGCCTTGTCTTGGCCATGCCACCTATGCCAACAGGCTTTCAATGGGCGGCGCCAGCTAGCGGTGCACCTGTCGAAACATCATGGGCAAAGACCCACACAGGTCCGATGTGCATTCGGCACATCGTGCCAAAAATGTCAGGTAGAGTTTTGGACTTTACGGCGACTGACCGAACATTTGCGTAAGTCTGGTGTGTGCCGGGCGGCTTACTATGCATCTGATATTGATGCTGATCTGCCGGCACCTACAGCCAACGCGTATGCATGGCAACCCGCCGTGAAAGTCGAGGGACCGTCACCGTGGTGGGCCACAATGGCGCCCCCACTACCTGACGAGTCCTAGTTTTCTATTTCTGATTTGGTTCCCGACTTTTAGGGCACACCCAGCAAGTGGTGTTTTTCCCTATGCGTGCGAATTGATCTTGCACATCTGTCTGCTTTGCCCGTGAAAAACCCCTAAACCTTAAACCCCCAAGCCCTATACCCTGATCCATACACCAGTCAGCCTGTGTGTCAGGATCTTGCGAAGGTGGCAGGACGAATTCGTGAATTGGGCTTTAACTGCGTGCGGCTTTGCTACAGCACGGTGTCTGGGAGGCATTGCTGAGTTTCGCTACCGTGGTTCACGAAGAGACCGATGTCCTGATGAGTCTTTTGGGATCATCCACTCTCCATTGGAGTAGCTGAGGAAAACCACCTCTCGAATCCTTTGGTTAAGGATGAGGAGACATTCTCAAGTTGGGAGTGTGGGCTTCGGGTTTCGGAGTGTAGGTTTCGGGTTTCGGCTTCTTCCGTACTGGGGGTTTGGTGTTGCAAGAGCGTGTTTGCTCTTCGCAGATGACGTCTTGTTTTTGGCGTTCTTTGCATTCAGCAGGACGTCGCTGCGAACCCGGATTTGAAAGGAAAGCGCTTCCTCTATGTATTTCAAAGGACTGTGGAGGCTGCGAAGTGCTTCTTTCGTGGATGGAATTTCAGAATACAGGGGAAAGCTTGCTCTTTGGGGGGGGGGGGGGTTGGGGGGAGTTTAATGGTGCTCCTGTTGACAACGAATACATCTGGTTCTCACGAGCCAAAGGGTTCGGCATGCTTGCTAAATGTCCTGGACTGCGACAATGCCACTCCAATGTTTGCTGTCACATGCAGGGGTGCATACACGTCGCTCTCAACTTCTGACATGCATCCGGTCACAGGGTCGCAACCACAAGCATTTGCGGTACCGGAACAAACCAACATCTGCGACCTGGGAGAGTACTTTGTATGCACCGGCCATATCCCATCTTGCCCCGTTGCAGACAAATCCAAACTTGCACAACATCAAGCACGCACTCAACACGCACCATCGTAATAGCAATCACAGCAGCAGTAGCACGATCTGCAGCAGCACAAAACAGCAGCAGCCGGTAGCCGTGGTATTGCACAATCCACAACACACCAGACACAAAGCATACACCGCCCTAATAGTAATGGGAGCAGCAGTAGCAAGACTCAAGGCAGCACATGGCATAGTCATTGTGAGCATCATCACTACACACCAGAACAAGTACCAGCCCGCAACCTTGCCAACACAAAGTTTTTTCCCAGTACATAGAAACACGAATCCCTGAAAAACCCGACACAAGACAATCCCCAGAGCTAAACCCGCAGGGTAAGTTATAGGATGCCAAATATGCTGACCCTCCCATCCGCCCTGGCTGCCAGGCTCTCACCAAGGAAGGACTGATGGAGTCCTGACTGTTTAGCTTGAAGGTTTTGGGGGCTTAGGGTTTTGGGTTTAGGGTGTTTGGAGTTTAAAGGTTAAAGACTGGGGTCTCAAGGTTGCGGACTTGGGACGGAAGGCTTGTTTGTGCGTTTTAGGATTGAAGTGGGTTTAGGGTCTAGGGTTTAGGGTTTGGGGTTTAGGGTCTAGGGTTTAGGGTTTGGGGTTTAGGGTTTAGGGTTTGGGGTTTGATGTTCGTGTTCTCTTCAGCGCGCCACTCTACGCCTCACAGCGATCCTGAGGTGATCCTGAACAACCACATCTCCAAGTCAGGTTGCTGAGCTACGCAATATCAGGGTTTAGGTTTCATGGTTTATTAGGGTTCAGGGAATATGTGAATATACATATATATATATATATATATATATATAATTTATAATATCGCCCGATGTGTCTGGTTTGTTTGCAGATCCGAGGTTCTTTTTCGAAGAGTGGCAGTCATGCCTCCTGCAACCCCTCCGATTCTGCAGAAAGAAAACAAGCTCTAAGCCCTAAATCCTATGCCCAATGGCTACGGCTCAAGCTGTTGTGGATCAAGCTAAGGTTCCTTTGTCCCTTGCCCTCTCTTTCAGGTCTGCCATTCAGGTCTGTCCCGTGCCGCCAGGTCCACCCTCGGCTGCGCGATTCTGCCCTTTGTGATCGGTCCTGACCGCGCTGGTGCTGCTGTTCTGTCCGATTCTCTGCTTCCTCTACGGAGCTCGGGGCGCTGGTCTGGTTCATTTACCCGATTCTGTTCTTTGTGGAGAAAAGGGGGGAATCTTGACCGTGGGTGAGCGATCTGTCTGTGGTCTGCCGTCGGGTCTTGTGTCCTGCTCGTGGCTATCTCCACGTCTCCTTCCTGCCGGTCTGTCTCCTCTTCTACCTGGCCATACCTGACCCTGCCCTACGTGGCCGGTGCTGTACGTGCTCGTGCTCCCCTTCGGCTCGATTCTGCACGGTGACTCTGCTCTCCTGTGGTGACTGTGGCGCTTTGCTTGGGTGACTTTGTGGATAAAAGGGGGTGATTTGGAACTTGCTACGCGGACTTCTTCCTCATCCGGCATCTTTGTCTTGCCCGTCGCCTTCTTCTTCTACCTGGCCCTGCTCTACGTGGACGGTTCAGTACGTGCTCGTGTCCTCCATCGGCTTGTTCTTGTCTTCTGGCTGTGCTTAGCCACTGGGTGATCATCGAGGTCCTGTCGAAGCTCCTTGCCTGTCCCCTCGTTGCAACAATGGCGGAGGCAAATGAGCCCATGCAGCTGGATGGAGCGCATCAACCACCTGGTGCCGATGACAGACGGCCTTCCCCCACGGAGATTGCCGAGTCTGAACCAGATGATGAGCTTGAAGTTGATGAAGAAGGTGTCGCGAAAGGAAAACTTGAGAAGCGTAAACGCATCAACAGTGGTGCGGCTGTTGTGCCCGTTCCGGATGGTGATGCTGACCTCGATAGCCCTTCTAAAAGAGCCCAACACTCAGATGACCAACCCCTCACATCGCGCGAAATCAGGGACCTTCTTTTCGGACATGTGAACCAAATGCAACATGCATGGCGTGACTTCCAAGGAAGACTGGGGAGAGTCGAACAGGAGCAATCCAAGACTGACTTTGAGGTCCGGAATTTGCAGTCACGAACTAGAGTCCTGGAAAAGGATCAAGCCGGTTGTCGTCAAAGCTGTGACGACACAGCGAAGAAGTTGGAGTCGTTAGCCGAGGACGTGAAGAAGATGAAAGTCCAGCTTGCTGAACCTCATCCACTTGGTCATCCATCAAACAATGAACGTGTGCCTCTCCCCTCCTCAGGCTCGGCTGATCCATGGAGTGACTATCTTCGTCGCCGTCAAGCTGCCGCTGCTCCCCCTTTGGACCAGCAGAAGAACGAGATGCCGGATAAGGGTGACTCTCTTACGGAGGACGAAAAACGTACTCTAGTGCTTGGAGGGTGGCTCCAGGATACGAAGCGGGCGACGATCGAAGAGGAGGCCGCTGTCTTGTTGAATCACGAGGAGATGAAACCTCTCTTGGACGTGGAGCGCTTGGCAGTATTTGGTCCTCGGCGCAGCGTGGGCATGCTGAAGTTCATTGTGCGAGATGGGGAGACTTTCGCCAATACTCGTGATCGCATGTGGCAAGTTGTGAAGGTCATTAGTCGTCTGAAGTTGCAGCTTCCGAGCACGAAGACAGGGAACGACTATCGAACCATGTGGGCGAGTTTCGTGAAGACAAAAAACGCCAGGATCAAAAGTGCACACGTGAGCATGGTAAGGAGGGTGACAATGGCCCTGGTTGCAGACCATAACAACGCCGGTGGGGTGCATGACATCCCTGGGATCAACCTCACGGACTTCGACTGTGACTGGAGCTTGGGTACGGTGTGGTGTGGTTCCCGGAAGCTCGGAAGCTCCACCCATCGGCAGCCAAAAGACGAAGAGTGTGTGACCATGAGCGGAGGCTGGGTGAGTTTGACCGCTGTCGCCTGCACTGCCACTTGCTCTACCGACGACGCCAAATCGGCGTTCGAGAAAGAGCTGTGAAGGGATGAAGTTCCTTGTTTCACCCAGCATGATGACATGAATTCGTCCACTGCTGACGTTCTCGATGAACATTCCAAGGATCGACATCGGGGCAGCACGTCTCGCCAGTGTGCAACATGCAGGTGGGGTCGTGCGGCGCAGTGGAACCTAGGCGGACAAGATGTGTGCCTACTTGATCTAGCTGCTAGAGATGCTAACTTGGTCATGGTACAAGAAATTGCTCGTGATGCTGAAGGCTGGGATGACTTCGACAGTGAAGAGTTTCACTGGATCGTACACCGTGATCCCAAACAATGGCGCGGGGTGGGTGTCGGCTTTGCGAAGGATATCTTCGATTCCGTCCTCCATAAGCACTGTACCTCTCGTGGAATCTGGCTGGTCGCCCGGGTTAAGGGACTTGGACGAATCGTCATTGGCTCTCTACATGCTCATACTGGGGTGACGAACGCGGTCTATCAGGCTGCCATTCAGGAGTTCTTCGCAGCCTGTCCTCGCCGCTTTCGACATCTCCCAGTGGTTTGCGGAATTGATGCGAATGAAGTTCCCAAATGGGTGGACACAGATGAGCAGGGCATTGTCATTGGGGTCTGTAGCAACAACCTGAATGAGGCCGTCCATTGTGCTGAACACTTGGGATGCAAGCCTGTTCTACCCGGCCCCGACTGTAGGATCTCTCCCACTCACTTCCCACGTGATGCAAGCCGAGCAGGTCGACAAATTGACATGCTCTTCAGTAGGCATCTCACGACCACGCCCTTCCTGGTTGACGCCGAACGTAGACATATAATTGGCTCGGATCATGCTTTTGTGCATTGTGACATCCTGGTGAAAGGGAGATCGTCCTTTGTCTGGGGTAATAACTCAAGGCCGAGGTGGGTATGTGGTGAACTTCCCGAGGGTGAAATTCTTGACACAGATGATCTCATCGACCTTGCCAAGAAGCATACCCGGCCGATCCAATCCTTCGCCTATCGCGATAGTGAGGAGATCAAGAAAGCCATCCTCACAGCCCGCTCAGTTGGCTCGGTCGCCGAGTGGAAGAAGGTACACAAGCTTCGCAAAGCCGCGAGAAAGAAGTGGAAACAAGATCGTCTCTCCTCCATCCTCAAGGGTGACTGGACCCAATATCGTCAACTGCAACAAGATAAGACTCGTTGCCGGGGATGGTGGGGTGAACTTCTAGCAGAGCGTTCTTCGGCACAGCTTGCATCTGATATCACCAAGCATCTGGAGGAGAAGATGTGTGATGCTAATCGCCCTGATTGGAATGGCGACCTTCAGCGTCTCCTTTCTGATGTGCCGCAGAAAGAGGGTGACTTCATTCCCTTCAATCTGGTCGAGATGCGGACAGAACTGCATGGCATGAAATGTCGGAGCGCGGTTGGTCCCGATCTTGTGGGTGTTCACCTTCTCCGCGAGATCGCCAGTCATGACACCCTCGGTCCTGGGCTCCTTGATCTTGTCAATCATATCGTGCGCACACAGGAACTTCCTGAAATTTGGGAGATCAGCTTCTTGGCATTGCTCGCCAAATGCAAGTCCCCTACTCGCCCGAAGGATTTGCGACCTATTTGTGTATCGTCAGCCTTTCAAAAGCTCATCAGCCGCATGGTCTGCAGCCGTGCCTTACCGAAGATGAGAAGGGGCTCCTTGATTTCGTGCTGCGGGCGAGGTCGACAAGCCGCCGACCTGATTGGGTGTCTTTCACGTGTTAGAGATACCACGAAGGAATGGAAACTCCCTTTTGTGCTCTGCAAGCTCGATGTGGCGGGTGCTTTTGATAGAGTGGATCGCCTTCAGGTCGCGAAACTGCTCATGCAGCGACTTCAAGAGGGTGAATTACGTGCTGAACTTCGCTATCTTTTGCTGCAACTGCAAGTACATCATCTTTCTGGTGTTGCGCCTGGAGGTCATCACATCAAACTCTCTCCCAATGTTGGCATTAAACAGGGAGCCGTTGAATCCGCCGAGATTTTCGGGCTTGTTATGGATGCCGTGCTCAGTGAACTTGTGGCCTGTGCTCCATGGAAGGCTCTCGGCGCCCCGTTCTCCGAGATCGACATCGACTTGCTGTTTTATCAAGATGATGTGTTCTTGGTGGAAACACAGCTTGCCCGTTTAGCCAGACGCATCACTGTGATTGACCGCTGCCTTCGTCGAGTTGGGTTGCAATTGGCGACAGACAAGACGAAGATCGTTGCCAATGCTCATTACCAAGGGTGCCGCCGTGTCCAAGTTGGTGATCATACCTTTGTCATTGAGCCGCAGGGTGACAGCTTGAAGGTCCTCGGACTTGGATTTAGCCTCAGCAAGGACGCCTCCGAACAAGCTCAAGAACTCATCGGCCGCACCAGGGCTGCAGCTTTTGCCCATCGCGACATTCTCAATGCCCCTGGTGCCTGGCACAATAAAATGAAGATCCTACGATGCCTAGTGGAGTCACAATTTGCGTGGACAGGGGGTGCCCTGCACTGGAGTAAGGAGGATTTGAGTGCCCTGAACCTTGTGATGTTCCATGCATGTCGCAGTGCATTCGGGATCCGTCGTCTCCGTGATGAATCGTGGGTTGCTTGGAATGCCCGGAGCCTTCGATTTGTTCGAGTTTGGCTGCAAAATCAGGGGTTTGCCAGGTGGAGTGAAAAGGTCCTCACCTTACAACATACGCTTCACGGTCATTGGGCTAGACATGTTGAAATTGTGAACGGTGTCCCGCGCTCCGGTGCTCCTCTTCGCGCTGTCTCTTGGCGTAATACGCATTGGTGGAGAGGTCAGCAGGCTCTCAGCCCCACTGTCGGTGAACGGCATCGTGGCCATTTCTATGCATCTAATACGGAGCGCCAGTTGGCTCATAGTCATGGCACTCTGTGGCAGTGTACTGCGCAAGATCGATCAAGATGGTCGCGTGAAAGAAATGCTTATATTCGAGAATGGGATGTGCGCTGGTGCAGTGGACGGCAGCTTTCTATCAGATACTGATTATGGGTGCTTTGCGTTGTGTGAAGTCCTGCATGACTGAGAATCGCATGCATGCTTGATCAGCTCTGTTCTGTCTTTGAAGCGATGTCCCCTACGTTCCTCTTGTTACAACACTTGGCAAAAACTTTGTGAATCACCTCTTCATGATCAGCCTCTGGCTCAACCTTGTGGAATACCCTCCAGACCTCCTCTTTCGTGTATCATGGCCTGGCGTGTCCGTGCCCTACTTTCGGTGCTGGCGACGCTGGCTTCTGGTGGTTGGGACGACGAAGGGTCGCCTGATGTCTGGGCTCCGCTTCCACGTGCTGACTGGGATGAGGATGACAATGCGGTGTCCAACGCGGCCTCCAGCTCTACGGCTGCTCCTTCGTCCTCTTCCACCTTGCCGCCTACCTCGACTCCGTGCTTTTCCTCCGGCTCTACAGCAACTCCTCCTGCTTCTTCCAGCTTCCTGCCTACCACGTCTCCAAGCTTGTCCTCATCGTCTTTGTGGCCTGGACAACGTGAACTCTCCCACGCCCAGAGAGTGGTTTACATGGCTATGGCCTGGGATGAGGAAGTCTCGCTGGCACTGCAGGATGAAGAACTTGCAAACGCCTTGGACTGGGGTGAAGTGCTAGATGCTACTCCTGATGCTGCTGCAGTTCCTCTTCCCTTTCTCCGAGACGGACAAGACAACGATGCCTCACTTCCCTCGTCTGTGGGGCATGTGGATACTGCGACCTGGTGGGACCTCATCAAGGATAAGCGAGATCTACGTGCTCGTCTTCGTCGGGGTGATGTTCAAGGACAACCTGGACAAGCTGGACCTCTTCTATCTGCTGGCGCTCCAGTACATGCTGTTCTTCCTGAAGGTGATGCCCTGCTTCCTCTTCCTGGTGTCCCTCCGCGGTGTCACTCCTCGACTCCACCAACAGGTACTGCTGAACCTGCCCTTCTGGATACCACAGATGCTGACCAGCATGTACCACAAGGTAGTGAATTGAGGCCTTTGGATAGCTCGACCTCGACAAATGCTTCGCCGCCTACCTGTGCGAGAGACCCGGCGAGTCTGATGACTTTCAGCGGTAAGACAAGCATTCTAAAAAGTCAGCGGAGGTGGGTCTCACAGGCAGACACTTCGTATCCGGGATCCTCTAATGCAGCATCCTCCAGTGCTGATGCCCCGACACCCGCCTGGGTTACTGTTGTTCCCGATGACGTTGTCACGGCTGAGCCAGGGGTCACACAACGTTTTGGTGAGTGGCGAACTGGCAGAGACCGCTGGCACAACACCAATGGGAGCCTCATTAACCGGGGGAGGACATCTGCGAATGCCGAGCCGGACACCACAGAGACATCGTCGAGACAACTGGCCACCATCGCCGAGAATGACCCCCTCTTCCACGTCGACGGTGTCTCGCTCCACCCGGGGGGCCTTGCTGTGAATATCACCACGTGCACTGGTGAACAGGCTAGCATATGGGCTGGTCCGACCTCCAGTACCGATGACACCACCACCACCGCGGGGGGTGACTTTGACTCTCTTGGGAACACCTCCTCGTCTGAGAGCACCGATGCTGGACATGGCTTCTGGCAGAATGGAGTTTGGCAGGCGAGGACTCGTACTCCGGCAGAACAACGACAACACGACGGAGGTCAAGGTGAACAGCGACGTGCCAGGAAAAACCAACGGGTTCAAGACTGGTTGCACGGTAAATGGAAACTGGCGTGGATGCAGACCTATATTCGAGACAAAGCTTCTCGGGATGCAGCTCGTACCCTTGCTTCTTCACTGGAATCAGGAACAAGGGACCACTCCAACGAGCCGTCGAATGGAGACGTCTCCTGGACACAGGATCCTGTTTCGGGTTGGTGGACCCCAAGCTCGACGACCATGGCATCATTGACTGCTTCTTCTTCCTGGAGCTCCTCTTCTTCAACCTGGGCGTGGTCTTCATGGGACGGTTGGCATGAATGGACGTCGACATCTTCACCGGGGAGCTCCTCGACGACACCATGGGATGACTCGGTAGTTGCTGCTTGGCCCGGGTGGGATCGCTGGCTTGCCTGGTCTGCTCCTTGGGGTGACATTTCAACCTCCAGCACGACAAGCACAACCACGGTTGCTCCAGTGCCCGCGATGGATCCGGTTAACCCTCCGCCTAATACGGGCCTCTTTCCCAATGTGCGCACGCTTGACTACGTGGACTATGCAGGGTCCCTGGAACTCACCGGAGCAGAGAGACGCAGACTGCAAGAAGCCAGTGTGCCGTCGGCCATGATCGACCGACTCGCTGACATCTTCCAGGGACTGAACACTCATCAGTTGAACGATCGTGGTCCAGAGGCAAGATGGGCCTTAGCGCGCTTCGCAAGACGAGCTGAAGAAGGCATGGAGACCCTTGACACCATCCTCGAGCTTATCCAACGGCGACTGGTCACGCGTGGACTTTGGCCCATACAGCGTACTCCGGCCATTGAGAGCGTCAGATGGAACCTGTTTCAATGGGCTCGCTCCACTGCACCCGTTTTTGAAGTCACGTTGCAACACCACCTGGCAACACCACTACAACCTGGTGAGAGCACTAGCCCCTCAGTGGCCTCGGGTGCTGCAGCCTCTGGCGATTCGGACGGTGGAAGTCCACATGATGGTGCCTCACAACGAAGTCGCTCCAGGAGTCCACGTGGTGAAACAGAAGTGATGGGTCCCAATGTAAGTGTTGGTGTTGATCTGGCCCCTACCAGCGTCTCTCAAGAGAACCCGTCTTCGGCCACGCCTCTTCCGGCTGATGTTCAGCGAGCGCTAAATGGTGAGCTACTGGGAATTTGGGCGGAGCAAGGTGAGCCTACTGCATCGAGTATGAGTGCTTCCTCTACGACGGGCACCACGACGAGCTCAAGATGTTCCAGCTGGTGCTGCACGACCTCCTCGACAACATCCTCGACTTCTTCTTCGACATGGGATGACTACTTCAGATCTGGGCCTTCCTTGGATGACGTTGCCTCGTCTTTGGACGATCAAGCAGACATCAACTCACTGGTACAACTCCCCTGGGGTGATCTGAGATGTTTGCCTTCGACCACTTCCACTACTTCGTCCTCGTCCTCTTCGGTGAGTGTTGCCCTCTGGCCGGCTGACGTTGTTCGTGATGTGGTAAATCACGAACTAGTACACTCTGGGGATGTCGATGTCGTTGAGGTACTTCACCGTCTCCTTGACAGACAACGTTACCTTCAACATTGCCAACGCCTACTACAAGAAGCCGTGGAGGAGTCACTTCGTTGGATTCGGCTACCCCAACATGGCGAGGCTTTCAATGCGAATGTGCATGAGGCTCGCATTTGGCATGCCATCCAACATGAAGCCAACTTCGGCTCTGGGTCCAGTTCCTCGCAAGGTGGCTCTTGGAACAATGCGCCGGTAGTCGTCCTGGCCCCAGACTTGCCTCAGTCCCTTGATGTGGTCCGCTCAATGCTTCCTGGAGTCGCTGATCACACGCTTGCGGGATACAGGCGCAGAGCATGGCGTGTACATCTTCGTGGCCTCTTTGTGGCACAGGGTCGTCCGGTCCCACGAGGAACATGGCCCAGCGAGTCTGATGAAACTCTCTACCTGGTCCAAGCAGAGCCAGAAACTGATATTGGTAACTGGCCGGCCACAGAGCCTCGTCCACGACATCCTCGTGAAGGTCGCTTCCATGCCCCAGGAGGTCGGCGTCGTCTTCGCTTTGATCGTCCTCTCCCGCTGGTGGTTCCCACTGGCACGAACTTACTACTGGAGAATGCTCGCCCACACAGTCAGGTGGAACCGGTTCCCTCCAGTGTTGCGTCTGCTCTACCTGGAGCTGCTGTTCCTCGTCCCCGTGCGAATCGAGCTGATGCTGGACCAGTACAACATGCCTTGGCTGCTTCTGCTGGTCTTCCTGGAGATGCTGTACTTCGTCCTGGAGCACCTGTCGCTTCTGTTCTACCTGCAGCTGCTGTTCCTCGCCCTCATGCTGCTCAGGAGGATGTTGGACCAGTACTTCATGTCCCTGCTGCTTCTGTTGTCCTACCTGAAGCTGCTGTACATCGTCCTGGAGACACTGCTGGACATCTTCTTGGCGCTGTTCCTCACCCTGAAGCCGATCCTGTGGAAGAACCTGGACAAGCTGCCACTCTACCTGACGGACCTCCTGTTGTTCACCATCCTGCAGCCGATTCTGCGGGTGCACATAGCCTTGCTTCTGTTCTACCTGCTGGCTTTCCTGCCGTGCGGACTCGGGTGAACTGGAACTCTCGTGAGCGTAGTCGCAGTCGTGATAGGGAAGAGTAAACGGGTGAGACGGCAGCTCAGAGAAGTACAAGCAGTGAGAGGCGCAGTGAACTTGCTTAATATGTGTTTTTCTGAGGTCAAGGAGGTGCAGGATTTCTAACAGTGGAATCCGCTTTTAGTGCACTCCTCGAGTGAGGCGGGCGAAAGGACGTCACTGCACTTTAAAAAAAAAAAATCCTATGCCCCTGAACCCTAAACCCTAAGCCTCAACCCTAAGCCCTAAACCCCATAAACCCCTAATCCCCTAAGCCCCAAACCCGAAACCCTAACCCTCAACCCTAAACCCTAAGTCCTCAACCCGCAGTCCCTCAAAAGCCCAAAAGCTTCTACGGCCCTAGAGCCCTCAAGCTTTGAGCCTTGAAACGGTTTAGGGTTTAGGGTTTAGGGTTTAGGGTTTAGGGTTTAGGGTCTTTTCGTGACATGTTGAGTTGGCGAAGGTAGCAAAAAAGTCTGAACAATAAGCCCTTTAAATGAACCCTTCTAGTAATCCAACACCCCGTAGCTCCAAACGCTAAACCCGAAACCCTAAGCCCTATTCTAGTCACTAAGGCTGGTGTTGCAACGTGAAGCAGGATGAAGGCTTCTGGCCGCTTGGCGAACAGCAAGGGGGCAGGGTTCAGGGCTTAGGATTTTTTTTAGGTTTTAGTGCTTTACGCCTTCAGGGCTTCAGGTTTTGGGGTTTGGCACGTGCGAAGCGCAGGAAAGTACAGGTTCGCCCTGAAGGTGCGCAGACCGTTGTTACTATTATTGCTGCCATTTCGACTATTAGGATTATTACTGTTACTCCTATTCTTACTAGCATTACTATTCACTATGCGTATTATTATTCTTACTTTACTATCATTTCTATTACTGACATTAGAAGGTACACCGACCTATACCCCGAACGGTTCTGGATTGAGAGCATCGTCGGCATGACGACGCTCTTCCGGATGCCTGTCTGCGAGTCAGCGGTGGGGGTATTGCTCTTGGGGGGTTTAGGGTTTTGGGGTTGAGGGTTTAGGGTTTAGGGTTTAGGGGTTGAGGGTTTAGGGGTTGAGGGTTTAGGGTTGAGGGGTTTAGGGGTTAAGGGTTCCTGGGTTCTCGTTCAGGAAGTTAAGTCAAGTTGTCGTGATGGGGATCTTCTGTAAATACTATGTTTCAGTAACATGGCAAGTTAAAGGAAACGCTACCTTACAAGAATCCATTACAGGAACATATAGGAACCGCTACAGAAATTCTTACTAAAGGAATCAAAGAGCATGGTTTCCTTATACCCCTAAACCTTAAACCGTATATACACCCTAAACCCCCAAACCCTAAACGCCTAAACCCTAAACCCGAAACCTTAAGAACTCCCATAAGAAGAACCCGGATCAGGGCCTCTGGTGAGGTTTTGATTACAGGAGCTGACGAGCAGTGCCTAGACGAAACCCTCTCAGGGTTGAACCGGAAGAAGGGCAAGTTACACACAAATCCCTGAGCCGTATTAATAGAAGCCCTGAAGGAACACTTAAGGGAATCAGATAGAGTAGAGTCCTTTTGTCTCCCAAACCGTAAGGATCCCCAACCCATTTTGAGGGTTTATGGCAAGTTTATGTTTTTGTTGCAAGACAGTGAGGGCTTTACAGCATTATGATGCATTATGTTTTTGCATCACCATTTCGTTTGACGTTGTTCTTGAAGTTCCGCACAGAAAGTTGGAAGACTTGTTATGAAGGGTTTTCCTTGTTCATCACAGGCTTTTAAGTTAAGTCTGTTGTGTGCCGTGATGGGTACCTAAGGGCTCGGGGGACATGGTACGTCGGGTCAGAGTTAGGGTTATGAGACCCGTAAGTGGGCTTATCCGAATTATGACTTTACTTACAACCTCACTTACAAAGTCCCATGGGCCTTTAACTACTGCTGACAGGAACAACAGCCTCGTTGTGGCATTTGACATCCGGAACGAGCCGCACGACATTCCAGGCCTTGTAAGCCTTGTGAAGTTTCGATGCTTGATGGCCCCTGCTCACGGAAAAGTGTATTATACAATCACAAACTATAGAAGAAATGTCGTATCATACAGTACACTACAATACCGTATTATATAGTGAAGTATAGTGATTATGGGAGGTCGGCAGATGACATGGGGTACCGACGACGCAGCGGACTGGAAAGCTGCAGCGGAGCGGGCAGGCCAGATGCACGATTTTTTGCTGGTTGTTCTGAGCACCAGGCTACGGTCACCACTGGTAGGGCTTGGGGGCTTTTCGTTACTTTAGGGGTTGAGGGTTTGGGTGTCCTGTCCTGCGAAGGAAATGCCGTGTTGGCTGTGAATCCAAACTTGCTCATCGTGGCTTGGACAGAAGATCGGGGCGTTCGTCAAGCCTGCGGTAGTCACCGGTAGTCCAGATTCCGCAGTCCCGTGATTTTTAAGCTTCCACCCGAAACATGCAGTTCTATTCCTTCAGAGAGCGACCTAATGCAAACTGGTATCTGAAATGCGCGTTTCTCAACGACCATTCTGCAAGGAGGGACCATTGAGCGTACTTTCCGTTTGAAGAGATCCTCACGCGAAAATAAACCTACCCGTGACACTCATGGACCAGCTACCATATGTTTTGGGGGTCCTTACAATAGGGATCCGACTATTTAGAGTACTATATTCGGGTTCCCCTATTTTCAGAAACTCCCCCTTTGCTGACTGAGCCCAGGTGGTTAGTGCTCTTTGCTTCTGCATGGACCTGAGACCGGTGAAGCAGTATCCGACGCTGGGCGGTAGGGTTTAAGGTTCCTTCCTTAGTAGCTGAGTGGATACACTTTACATTTTTTGGGATAATATTACCCACGATAAAACTGAAAGTGTACACCTTTTGGGGCTTATGAACTCAGCAAGTAAGAAGCTTCTGTGGGCCTGCGTCAGAGAGGCTGGTTAAGCGAGCAACAGATTGGGAAGTGAGTGCGGCACTTTAGCGTTTCAGAGTCGGGAAGGTTTCTTGGAGCAGATATATAATCCAAAACGTATGTATACATAATATAAGGTGTAAGATATAAGATATAGGATATATAATGTATAATGTATAAAGGCAACTGGCAGTGGAGGGAACAGGAGCCATGAAAGCCGACTCTGGAACCCTATCGTCCCGGTTCTTTCGTGCTTCCCACAAGGATCCAGTTTTCAGTGGCGAACCGCCTGGTCTATGAGACTCACAACTACATCGAGCATCTCGGATTTAGGGTTTAGGGTTTGGGGTTCGGATAGCTCCATAGACCCGAAACCATAAACCCTGAACCCCTAAACCCTCCAAATCGTAAACCCCTCAAGCTCTAAAGCCCTAAACCGTAAACCTAAACAGGAAGGCGTGGACACAACTGCCACTTGTTCCAAAGCATTTCATATCGGGTGAGTGTAGAGGTTCTCTTTGGCGAAGACTGTTGCACAACACTGTACCTGAAACCCCAGACCCAAAACCCATACACTTACCAACACAACAAGCCCCAAATCCACAACCCCTAAACCCAAAAAACCCTGAAACAGAAACCTAAGCCGACCGGCGAAATCCCAAACCCTTGAATCCCCAAACTCTGAACTTTAAATCCCAACCCCTACTATAGGGGCCTAACCAATTACCAATATACTATTTTGAGGGTTCCTCATGACAATTATGGCATAATATACCCCCAACACCCCATTCTAATCATTAAGGCCCCTGTATTAGACCTCAGAGCCTCCATTTGCTGAGAACCCCAAGCTTTTCAGGTTTCAGGTGGCCACTCTTGCCTCGAACAACTTCTTCTCGTGACTTGGCGGAAGTATTGTGAATCTTGGTCAGAATAACGTTTAAGGTTGGGGGGTTCAGATTTTAGGGTTCAAGGTTTGGGCTTTTAAGGTTCAGAGTTTTAGAATCAGGGTTTGGGGATGTTGGGGCTTTGATGTGCATGCGGGAGCTTTTAAAAAACGGTAAGGGTCCCTTATCATAGGTCCTCATCCTTCTTTTCACAAAGCCCGATAAAGGGGCCGCTATCCCCACGCGCCGATGCTATCTTTCAGAGTGCCCTGACTCTTCAGCATGCGACCCTAAGCCCTCAAGCTATTAAGCATGGAAGTGAAGCTAGTGTACCGACGTTTAAGGCGTGACCGCTAAGTCCTTAAACAGGACGAAATGGTGTCTGGAAAAAGCTCTCTAAGCAACATGTTTATACTTAAACCCTGAAGCATTGGGAACTTCTGCAGGTGGGCGCAGGTGAACCAGAGAGCTACGTGGGCTTTGGTCGTGTTGGCCACCTTGGATCTGATATGCATGCCTGGGGCTAAGACGTGGAGAGTCAGGGATCCATAAAGCTTTAAGGGATCCCTGAAGTGGCTCTTTTGAGAGCCTTTTCTCGGGGATGACGGGCTTGTTTTTTGAGGTTTGCAGATTTCAGTTTCAGGGTCTCGGATTCTGAAGATTTTATTTGGCTGGCTAGTGCTCCAGACGTGCTTGAAGAGGCACAAGACGGCAAGTCGTTCAGAATAACAGCAATGGCCACAGCAATACAACAAGCTGGTGACAGAGCAAACAAGTCGGTACCACAGTGAGACGACTCATGGTGACCGCAGCAGTGACATCAACAAAGCCCTGAGCCCTTAATCTGAGTCGCCTCTTCAATCCTCTCTGAGGTGGGCATGGTACAGGACGGGCTTTCGCAAAATAGGCAAAGACATCGCGAGAGGGTGCTCTTCTGTTCCAAACTGTTCCAGCGAGTATGATGACGCAGCATGTGACTTTGCCCTAAACCCTAAACCCTCAACCCGAAACCCTAAACCCTCAACCCTAAACCCTAAACCCTGAACCCTAAACACTAAATCCTAAACCCTATAAACCCTAAACCCTTTTCGGACGGCCCTGGAGAGTCTTCGCTGCCGGAAGCTCCCCGAACCCGGCGAGACCCGCCAGGCTGTGAAAATGTGAACCGCAATCATCAACATTTAGGGTCTAGGGTTTAGGTCTAGGGTTCCGAAATCCGCCAGACTCCGTAGATCTACCTACATCTTGTCGGGTGACTATTTGCAGGATTGGCAAACCGTGGCCTCGCAAGTCAACGTGGCTTGGCTATGCCGGTAGCTATGCTACTCCCATAGAACCCAATACCCCTTAATTAAGGAATATACCTTAGAGCCTTAGATCATCATTAATTTAAGGTATATTCCTCAATTAAGGGGTATTGGGTTCTGTGGGCTTACCCTTCCATCAACTGCCGGTTTGCGTGTGCGCTTGTTGAGCACACAGTCCACGTGTCCGGCTTCAGGCATACCCCCCAGAGAGCTCAATACCCCTTAATTAAGGAATATAGCTTAAATCATAATATGCAGCCCTTTATAATTTAAGCCATATTCCTTAATTGAGGGGTATTGGGCTCTCTGGGTAGGTACCATCACCCCGTGATAGTCAGCACTGGTATCATCATGACCATGATCTTCGTAATAAGTCAGACGTATCATCCTGATCCTGTCAGGACGTAGCAAGCTACATGATGACGACTCCTCCTTGAAGTTGGCTTTGTTCCAGCACCACATGAGAGTTTCCGAAAATGTGGGACCCTAACCCAGTACCCTAAAGAATAGGATCCTTATCACAAGGACCCCAAAATGAGGTACCCTAGTTCTCGGAAACTCCCACATCCCAAGGCTTCCACCCACCCTGCAAATGTAGCAAGGCTTCTGGCGCTCGTGGCGGGCTGGGCCTCTTTCTTCACAGCCGTCTTTGCAGGCGCTGATAATAGACCATAGTATCATATTACATCATATACCACAATCTACTATAAAATACCATAATAGACGATAAGATACCATAAATTACTACAGCATACTACAATGTACAATATGATTGAGTAATCTAGGGTCGGAATAGCTAGTAGTATTCGCTTCTAATGCTGGTCTTCTCAACTTATACTTCTGCTCGAGCGTATGGTCTATTTCTTACACTAAGGCACCAAATTCTGGAGGGGTGACGATTGGGGCGGGCGAGAGTGCATTTCTTCTCTCAGCCGTTGCTCCAAATCGGTTCTTTGAACATGTGGGTCTGCCCCGGAGCTGCCAGGAGTGAGCTTTTTCGGCTTCTACTTCTACAGCATGTACTGCTCCTATGCCACCCTGGCTGCAGTAGTGCTCGTGGACTCACGCATGAAGCCGCACCCAGGAGAAGGCTGGCGTCAGCAGGGTCAACGTCAAGCATGGCAAGCCGAAACGTGTAGGCGTAGCCCAGGTAAGCTAGGGTAGGAAATGTATACGGAAACAGGGAGCGTGACATGGCTGCACGACGAACTGTAGGGCAACTTCCCAGCTTTGCCAGCAGATTGCCAGCTATGCCGTCTCCGCATCTGTACCATGCACATACGCAAACAAGTCAAGATGAAGTGTGGGCTGCGTGCTTAAGACGCTCATGCTAAGTGTGGTCAGCACAGTTCATTATTTCTAAGACCCCAGCCCGGGCGCGAACATGTGTTCTTTAAGGAATAAAAATGTACATTTTTAATCTTATCCCAACCATGAACTAGTGTTGATTTTGCATTGCGAGTTCGCTGAGGTGGCGCACAACTACTTCCTTCCTTGGGGAATAACCCTGACAGCTGCTCGGCTCAGATAAACGAGACGTTGGTGCGGCTGTTTAGAGCCAAGAGGATTTAGGGTTAAGGATTTCTGTAACTGTTCCATGAGTTTTCCGATACAGTGTTTCGGTCAAGGAAACTGAAAGCGTTCCTAGAAGGGTTTCTCTGTAACCCCAGAACCCTACAATCTCTAGGGGTTGAGGGCTTCAGGGTTTCACCCTAAGCCCTAGGCCCTAAACTCCAAACCACTAAACCGTTCAGTGTCATGTGGGAGTTTTCGAAAACAGGGGACCCTAATATAGCACCCTAAATAGCAGGATCCTTATTATAAGGACCCCCAAATAGGGTACCCCTGATTGTCGGAAACTCTAAACCCTAAACCCTTTATAGAAACATTATCGATCCCTTTAAGCAGCCCTTAAAGGATCCCTTTAAAGGTACCACTAACTTTCGGAAACTCCCATGTGGAGGAGCCCTCAGCCCTCCATGTACCCAGTGCAAGGCTGGCCGTTGTGTCCCGTTGCATACCAGTACCGCCAGTAGTAGTGGTGGTGGTGGTGGTGGCGGCGGCGGTGGTGGTGGTGGTAGAAAAGAACGAAAATTAGAATAACAACCGTATGCGTAACAACAGGGAATAACGATGACAAGAAGGGTCATGATATAAGCAAGGTCTATGATACTGTTGATGATATAAACCCTGCATTACCCATAATAAGGAATATACCATTTTTCCCATAGTTTAGAGTCCTTAAGGTCATGAAGGATTTATATCATCCACCGTGTCGCAAGGTCTGCTGCCTCTTGCTGCTACTCCTCGGTGCGTGGGCCGCTTGCATCGGGCTGAGGCACGGTGGGGAAGTGTATAGACTCTCTGAGTTTTCCCGGACAAAAGAGTCTAGTATTACTATTACGTGGGGACTACTATAAGTCTGAAAGTGCAGTATTCTATATGGACTGCAAGTGCCTATAGAGTGTTACAATAGAACTAGAAGCGTCCCTAAACCTTAAGTCTTAAACCCTAAAGCCTAAACCCCAAATCCTAAACCCTAAGCCCCTAAACCCTCAACCCTAAACCCCTAAACCCTCAACCCTAAACCCCAAAACCCTCAACCCTAAGCCCCTAAACCCTCAACCCTAAACCCCTAAACCCTCAACCCTAAACCCCTAAACCCTCAACCCTAAACCCCAAAACCCTCAACTCTAAACCCCAAAACCCTCAACCCTAAACCCCAAAACCCTCAACCCTAAACCCCTAAATCCTCAACCCTAAACCCCAAAACCCTCAACCCTAGACCCCTGAACCCTCAACCCTAGACCCCTGAACCCTCAACCCTAGACCCCTGAACCCTCAACCCTAGACCCCTGAACCCTCAACCCTAGACCCCTGAACCCTAAGCCCCAAAACCCAAAAGCCCCAAACCCTACAAATGAGCCCTGCCTTCGGATTGTGCGACCGGCGCCAGGATCCAGACCAGCTCGGTGCTCAGATGGCCAGGAGAGTCAGGTGAAGCATAGAGGCTTTGGGCTTAGAGGGTTTAGGGTTTAGGGAGGTGTAGGGTTTAGGGCTTCGAGGGGTTTAGGGTTTAGGGTTTAGGGGGCTTGGGGTTTGGGGTTTAGGGATTAGCAGACAACAACCCTAAACCCATCGAGGTTGGTAACAGCTGACATAAAAGAGAAAGAGAAAGCCCAACACCCTCAATCCTAAATTCAAGACAGTAGACGAGGTAGCAATCAATCTGATCATCACATTCCTCAAGCGAGGGGTCCCTTCACATCTGGTTGACATCTACCATTCGCTTGAATTGCATTTTTGGAAGTCGAGGAAAAAAGGATACTGCCGCATGACACGTTTTGCTTGGAGTGAGGTGATAACTGTGGTGTCGTGCCCGAAGTGTGCGAGGACATCTGCGTGGGTAACAGCTGCTCGGCTGCAGGCATCATGGGTTAAGAATTTGGGGCTTAGGTTTGGGGTTTAGGGTTTAGAGTTTAAAAGCTTGGGTTTCAGCGTTCTGGGGTTGGTGGAGGTTTCCGGCGTTTATGTCTTAGACTGGTGCTCGGACTTTTGGGTTAGGAGTCTCGCAGCCGCAGTGGCTGCTTAGGATAAGGCTACGGGATGAACATGGCTGCGTGCAACTTAAGACGAAGGCGCCAGCGCAGTGACCCACACCAAGCTGGTATTCAAGGCCAAGGCCCCAAACAAACCCCAAACCCAAAGTGGCTCATTCCAGGCCAAGAGCGGACACCTGGAGCGTGAAAGCCCTCTAAGACTATGCAAACCAGTGCACCTGACTCCTCACCACCCCCCTCAACAGCAGGGCCACCGACATTTTTCGACTTGAGTGAAGGGGAGAGAGAGCTGGTCCCACCCCTTGGCCCCACCCGGTTGAGCCGTAAATCCTGAAGGGCAGCAGCAGACTTGTTTTCCGGACCCCTGAACAGGATTAGGTAAGGTTAGTAGGCATCGTTTCGTTCCCTAAACCCTAAACTCATAAAGCTCTGAAAGGCGGTAACCCGAACTTAACACGCCATGGCTTCTTCAGGTGACGACGAAAAGAGCCTGTCGGAGCTCAGTGACGCAGCAGCCTCGGCTGTCACAGTCAGTTCTGCGGTTTTTATGGTTCTTGTCAAGAACGTAACTCGCAGAAGCTAAATGAAGAAGCCGTATCATTTACTACACAATCTGCTTATTATGAAAGCCTGGAAGAAGGCCTTAACAAGAGCCCCAGCCTGTTGACACCGCCGACTTGGCTTCCTATGATTCCTTGCTAGTGTCCGCATCGGGTTTTAGGACGTTTCGGCGACGAATAGGTTTTGAAAGTAGTGGCCTGAGTAGTTTTTACGTTCTTCTTCTTCTTTCTCCTCCTCTGCTTGTAGTACAAGCTGCTGCATCCTTTCCTGCGGGGATTAGGAAAGGCTAGTCAAGGCCGAGAGCGAGCTACTGGGTAAGGTGGGAAGCCTTCCTGCACCCTACTTGGAGGTTCATGGGTAGTTATAAGTGGGGTTATAAGTAAAATATAGTTACCCTACTTATAACCCCACTTATAACTACCCATGAACCTCCAAGTAAACCCTGAATGCCTCACGCCTCAAAGCCCTCGGGCTTTAACACCCAAAAGCCCTAAACAACCTTCAAACCCGAGCCCCTGAAACGTCTAAGGCCCTAAACCTGTAGCTCGGATCCTATGCAGGTGGACCCTTTCTTCCGAGCGCACAAGGCCGGACCTGTTTCCAGAATTTCGAGAGGAGAGTTGACTTTCAGAGTGAATCCTGCATCCTAAACCGTAGATTCAAAACCCAAAACCCTACACCCTAAGCACCAACACCAAACCTCTAGAACGGGCAGCGAGGAAAGTGGGTTTGATTTGGACAAAACTCCGCCACACCCCGGCCGTAAACCCACCAACCCAAAAAGCATCGTTAGCTCCGAAAAGCCTTCCTTTTTCAGGAGCTGTATAATAATGAACTCATAAGAAGGATCCTCTCCAAATGTAGGTTTTGCAGGGTTGCGCTCCAAAGCCCATCCCATTGTAGAACCCCTGCAGAACTACGGAACCCTGTTCATCCAATACTGTTGATGCCCAAAATCCTGCATGACGTGCATCATCGCACATATTCTGTATCGCGCTGTCCACTTCCCCAACCCCCTAAACTTCGATGTTGCTCCTGATGGGCCAATGCAGGATTTTGAGCATTTTCGCAGACCCTTGTTTTAGCCTACGTCAGGGCAATATGTGATAAGTTAACCTTCGGGGCTGGCAGGGGAGTCGTGGGGAGGTTCAAAGTGATGCAAAATTTAAAGCATCAGCTGCCAAGCTTACACCCCAAACCTCAAGCCTGAAAAAGCATTGAAAATACATCCATACGCCCCTCTATATAATTCCTGTAGAGTTTGCGCATAGATTACAGAGCATTTGTAGAAGCCTTGTAGAATAAGCCTTATAGAGCTCTTAGAGAATCCAAGTCACGAACCCTTCCCCACGGCTAAACCCTAAACCCCCTAAACCCTAATCTCTGAACCCCTAAACCCCGAAACCCTAAACCCTTAAACCCTAAACCCTTAAACCCTAAACCCTTATACCCTAAACTCCTAAACCCTAAACCCTGAACCCTAAACCCTTAAACCCTAAACCCCCCCTAACCCCTAAACCCCAAAACCCCTAAACCCTAAACCTGTAAACCTACACCCCGAACCACTAAACCGCTTGAGCCTTAAACCCCTAAACCCCCCTAAACCCTAAACCTGCACCGTAAACTCCTCAAACCTAAGTCCCTAAACCCCAACCCCTAACCCAAAACCCTTAAGCCCTAAACCCTAAACCCCTAAACCTACACCCTAACCCCCTTAAGCCTAAGTCCGAGAGCCCCGCAGCCAGGACCGGATCCCGGGATTCGCTCGCGAGCCAGGCTCGACCCTGATCGAGATGGGCCCCAATTTCGTTGGGGAGTTAGAGTTTAGAATTTAGGGGGGTTTGTTTTGGGTTTAGGGTTTAGAATTTAGGTGTTGTTTGGGGTTCAGGGTTTAGGGTTTGTTTGGGGTTTGGGGTTTAGGGTTTGTTTGGGATATAGGGTTTAGGGTTTGTTCGGGGTTTAGGGTTTAGGGTTTAGGGTTTGTTTGGAAGGGTTTAGAGTTTAGGTTTCGATGTTTGGGTTTTAGGAATTTAACTTTTGGGGTCGGTGTCTCGGATCAGGGTTCGGCTTGTTTTCTCAGGGTTTCAGGGCTCCTGGAAGCTCTTCTGAGGGTTTCCTGAAGGCCCTTGGCGTTTTATGGCATGGTTTTTAGGGTTTAGGGTTGAGGGTCGTAGGGTGATATACATATACATCTACATATACATATATATATATATACACATGTATTTATATATATATATATATATATATATATATATATATAATGCATAGGTTTACACATAACATTAGAATCATCGTGCTGGCAGGCTAAGCTGCATTCCTGAAGTCTGCCGCGCTGCGGTCCCTAGCCCCAGAGAATCGAAAACTCGCTCTTCGTCCATCCGTCAAACCTCTGTGGTTTCGTATCGCCTGGACCTGCCACACTCGATCATCAACAGCCTGAAGCCCTCGAACCTTTCCAGGAATCCAAACGCTGTAAGCCGTTGGCTGAGAAAGGCCAAAACCGCGAAAGCGCCAAGACCAGATCAAAACTTCAAGACCCCAGACCCTGAACCCTAAACCTCAAATCCTGAACCCCAAACCCTAATGGACCGAAGATTAATGAAGCCCAAGACCGACTGTCTGCAAGAGGATTCGAGTCTCTATCGATGGCGCGGGATTATTGCCGCCGGGTGAGAAAGCATTCATTCACGTAGCAGAGGGGTCTTGGACTAGAGCTTCAACATTGTCTTGCAAAGCTAAACCCCGAAGCTAAAGCCGATACCCTAAACTCGAGACCCTTCACCCTAAGCCCCTACAAGCAGGTCGAGGATCGTTGTCGAGACTTCAGTTTGAGTCCGGGTTTAGGGTTTGGGGGTTTGGAAGTTTGCGATTCAGAGGAGTTAGGGGTCCAGAATTTTTGGGGGTATCTGTGAAGGTTCTGGAGCTTTGGGCTGTAAGGAGCCGAAACCCTAAACCCTAAATCTCAAGACCCAAATCCCTAAACCCGAAACCCCAAACTGGAATGATTCGGCGCTACGAGCATTCCAGCGGATGTTTTGATGCTCACGCTGGTCAGGGCTACGATGAGGGCACTCGACAGGTTCCAAAATAATGCAAGGTTTCTATAAGGGTTGCGAGAAGCGTACTGAAGCCCCAAGGACCTTTATCCATCCATCACGCTGCGAAGAGGGAAGACGACGCAAAAACCCAAATCCGCTTCTACGAAGCAGCTGTACATCTTTATGGAGCTTTGTCAAGCACTCTTACAAAGCCCTTCTAAAGCCCGTGCAGCGAAAGGGATAGCTCATCCCTAAAGCCTAAACCCACAACTTCCTAATCCCTAATCCCTAAACCCTAATCCCTGAAGCCTAAACCTTAAACTTAACCAGAACCAGGCTTGGGACGAAAGCGACACTTGCCGCCCCCGCCGTTGCCTCCTCTGTGGGACTGTGGCATGCTCCTCTTTCTGCAGCGACCCGTCGGGAGAGATCGCCAAGATTTAGGCTTTTTGGGTTTAGGGTTTAGGGTTTCCGAGTGGTTGCTATGCGGGTTCTTTCAGAGTTCTATGAGGGTTTAGGTGCTTTTTTTGTGGGTTAGGGGTCACAGTTGTTCAGGGCAGTTTAGGGGTCGGGTCAGGGTTTCGAGTTCTATGAGTGTCTTCTTCATGTGGCTCCAGTCGAAAGGCTAGTGCTTTTGCCGAAGGGGGGGGGAATGCAGTTGTTTCGAGTCAAGTCACTCATGGTGAAAACCCTAAACCCTAAACCCTACACCCTACACCCTAAACCCTAAACCCTACACCCTAAACCCTAAACCCTACACCCTAAACCCTAAACCCTAAACCCTAACCTTGAACCCCGAGGTCATATTCAGCCAGCCGGGCTTCGGGTTCAGGTCCACTACGTACACGCATGCAGTCTGAGGTCATAGGGGCCGTCCCATGCATTCCCCCAAAGACTTACCTTTGAAAAGTAGGGAATGGAAGAATGGCAGTGATAGTAGTTATAATTGTACCCCATTCCTCCATTCCCTACTAACCAAAGGGTAGAAAGAAGCTTCACATCCACTGCTTTGAACCCCTGACTCCACTAAGCCCTCAACTGCTACACCCAAACTTCAGCGGAATGGTAATTTGCCGGGGGGCATGGTTGGCTCCAGCTGTGGCCCTACACCCCAAACCTTTAAACCCTAAACTAAAACATAAACCCTTCTGTGCGGATGTTTTTTTGGGAGCAGAGCTTTGAGGTTTTGCTTTAGGCGGACTCCTTGAGCTGTCATCGTCACAGACTCTGAAGCCTATCGGCAATTACCTCGTTAGCTGGTGATCCCCTCAACTGGGTTCTTGTTAATCTGTTTCGTTTACGTTGCCAGATAGGGATCCCCTAAACCCAAAACCCAAACCCATAAATCGTTTCCTTATTACGGTAGCTCAGATTAAACTTCTTATCGAGAGCCCAGTAAGTGCCCACCTTTTTTTTGTGCGAGACACTGAGGATCTTTATGTTCTTGGCTGCTCCCTGGTTGCCGTTTTATGGCCGATGCATTCCTTCCCTTGTTTCGGCTTTCAGGGTCTTGCGGGATTTTGTTGTTTGTTTGTTTGTTGGGTTTTAGAGGGTCTTATGGGATCTTGCAAGGGCAGTCAGTTTAGGGTGTTATGATGCTTCTCTCGCAGGCCAGGCACACTGTGGATTGCTTCGTTCATCTTGAACCACTGCAATCGCTGACCAACGGCACATCTCACGATCTTGCCAGCCTCTAAACCCTGAACTCTATTGGCGACTCGTAGAGAAGGAGTTCAAAGAAGTGGTTTGTGTTGCTTGGTTTAGGTTCAGGGGTCGCGGAAGGGTCAGCTCCGAGGTCTGCACCCTCTTGGCAATCGTGCTCGTGGTGTTCTCTCATCTGGCTGACACCTTCTGGTACATGAGGCCCGGGGTAGTTCACCAAAGCGTCGGGGCACGAGAGAAGCAGGGGAGTCGACGCCCAACTTGCAAAGTGCGCTGTCAATACAGGGGCTTTACTAACTAGCTAACTAGTTACCTATACTATCTTGAGAGTTCCTTACTATAAGTATAGTATAATATACACCGACATCCTATTCTAATTATTAAGGCCCCTATATTATGCGCCGGCCCCTCTTCAAGCAGCATGACTGTGGCAGGTTCGTCTTCGACACGAAATGGGGCTTTGCCCTGGCAGAAGGCCAGGTCAGCGGCTCAAACTTTGCTTCTGTTGCTTCAGAAGCATTAACATAGAGGCCTAAATAGCTACCACTACTATTTTGGGACTGCTTACTATAGTCATAGATAGGATGCACCAAAGCCCTCGTTCAATTATTAAGGCCCCTGTAGTACACTTTTAGGCCTGATCGACATCGCTCCCTGAAGGGTCGTGTTCCAAGAGCATGGCGCAGTATAGTATAGTATATCTACACAGTCTTGTCTCATACTAGTATATCTACTCTTTTCTAATGATAGTATATCTAGTCTTGTCTAATACAGGAAAAAAAGGGGTAGCTTTGTGGTTTGCTCGCGTGCAAGGGGTGCTCTGAGTCTGTGAAACGGCTCTGCTCATTGCCACTACAGTCTCTCCGATACTATACTTTGCTACACTATGTTATGCTTCGGTATGCTAGACTATACTATGCTGTACTATATGATGCTATACCATACCGTGCTCTACTATGTAATACTCTGCTGTATACTCTGCTGTGCCTTTGTATATTATACCATACTATATTGTACTACCTTAAACTACCAAACCCTCCTTCTTTTTGTAGGTTCTTCTTATAAACCCTAATATGGAATTTACAGGGACCCTACAGAAAAGTCGGTTTTGGCAGGTTAAGGTATACCATACTATCCCTAAACCCTAAACCCTGAACCCTAAACCTTAAACCCTAAACCCTATATTGTACTACATTATACTCTCAAGTCGGGGCGAGGCTTTCCTTACACCGCCCCCGTGTGGATGGGCGAGTTCGGCCAGCAGGTCCGGGGTAGCCACTTGCCTTTGTCATAGTTGGCTAACATTTTGCATGTTTATGGGTACCTCAACCCAATAAGGAATGAACATGTACATTTTTAATCCTATGCCAACCCTGAACTAGGTGCTCTTCACTGAGCTTTCTCGCCTTTGGTTTGTAATGAATGGAAGAATGGTAGGAATAGTAGTTATAATTGTACCCAAAAAAGCTTTCCTTTGGTTATCAGGGAAGGGAGGAATGGGGTACAAGTATAGCTACTATTGCTACCAGGCTTCCATTCCCTACTAACCAAAGGTAAGTTCACTGAGCTTTGCAGAGAGAGAGAGGGCCGTTCGACGCACCCAACACAAAATGTTTCTTCGAAAATCACCGGGTTTCCTCGGGACGGCTGTCGCTTCGTGTGTCCGCATGTGTGTAGGCCAAGAAACCTTGTGGAGCAATTGAAAAAGTTGTTACTAGTAATGTAAGAACCTGATGAAGAAACACCTGGGCCTAAAACTCCAAAATAGTAGGATTCATAGACGGAACCCGAATAAAGGCCCAAGGTCTCTTAATCAGGTTCTTACATTACTAGTAGTACCAACGGCTTCTGGGAAGTTCTCACTCTGCACTGTATGACGGGATGACATCCAAAACCCCAAACCTAGACGGAGTGACTTCTGTGAAGTTCTGATGCCAGGAAGACATCCAAAGGACCAGACCTTGACCCTAAACCTCGACCCTAAACCCTAAACCCCAAACGCTGAACTCTGAACTCTGAACCCTAAACCCTGAACCCGAACCCTAAACCCTAAACCCTAAGCCCTAAACCCTAAACTCTAAACCCTGACCCTCGACCACTTGCTCCGCCAAAAGACAAGGCTACTGGCTGAACGTGCTGAGAGTCTTGGCATGGTGCAGCCCCGACGCCAAACTACTACCTCTTGATCCGAGAAGCAAGTTCTTTAGGGACGTGAATAAGCAGAATAGGGGTGTTTCAAAGATAACCAAGTTTTGAAAGGATAGGTTAGTGGTTCTTACTCAGACCTCAGGTCTTATGTTAAGAAGAATATGCAGCATCGACGGATCTGCAAGAGCCCCAAAATGTAACCCCTAAACCCTAAGCCCTAAACTTGCAACGCCCCCCAAGGATATCTGGCGGAGAGAGACGTGGACTTCGCCTACTGGCCATTAAACGGCAAGAAGTACTCTGACTCTCTGCGGCACTGGGTCTTGCGCTTTCTAGGGGCTAAGGCTTTGGGTTTAGGGTTTAGGGGTTTAGGGTCTAGTGCTTGGGGTTTAGGGTGTAAGGTTTAGTGTTTGTGGTTTAGGGTGTATGGTTTATGGTTTAGGGTTTAGGATGTATACTTATACTTACATTCAGTGTTGAGGGTTTAGGGTTTATACTACCTAGTCGAAAAAGGTTCATTCATGGAGTTACTGTAAGGCTTACCGTGAGGGTTACTATTTTGGCACCCAGGGTTTAGGGTTTAGAAAAACCAGGCGAGCAGACAGAGAGGGGTTGATGTGTGCAAGAGCATGTGCACCTGAACTTCGTCCAACGGCCGAAAACTGCGAAAAGAATTAAACAACTTAGGTCCCTTCAAGCAGCTAAACCACCTAAACCCTGAACCCTGAACCCCAGCCCTAAACCTCTAAATCCCTGATGCCCTGAACCCTGAACCCCGAACTCTAAAACCTAAGCCCTAAACCTCTTTATCGTATATATTTAAACCTTAATGGCTTCGTGACTTTAAGGGTTTTTTGCCGAAAGACCCTTGTTCGTGGCCCGAAATTCTGAAAAACCCTTGTTCGTGGCCCAGGAAATCCCGGAAAACCCTTGTTGGTGGCCCGGGATTTGGGCCACGAACAAGGGTTTTTCGGAACCATTCCAAAAAACTTGGTTCGTGGCCCGACATCCCGAAAAACCCTTGTTCGTGGCCCGGGATTTGGGTCACGAACAAGGGTTTTTCGGAACCGTTCCATAAAACCCTTGCTCGTGTCCCGGGAAATCCCGAAAAACCCTTGTTCGTGGCCGGGGATTTGGGCCACGAACAAGGGTTTTTCGGAACCATTCCAAAAAACCCTTGTTCGTGGCCCGAAATCCCGAAAAACCCTTGTTCGTGGCCCGGGATTTGGGTCACGAACAAGGGTTTTTCGGAACCACTCCAAAAAACTCTTGTTCGTGGCCGGATTCTTTTTAGGGTTACGTCGATGGCCTTGTGTGGAATATGAACAGCGACTTATTGAAACGTAGGTGTGTGCATGTTAGCAATGTTAATGTTGTGCTAACGTTCGGTAAAGGTAGTTGTAAGCTGTGTATGAAAGTAAAACTCTTTATTTTCAAAGGTTATGGGATTCTAAGGGTGGGTGGGTGTTCTTTCTAGACCACAGACTCTACTTTACTGTAAAACTGCTCGATCCGGAGCTGCTGAACCCTAAACCCTAAAACCTGAACCCTGAACTCTAAAACCTAAACCCTGAACCCTGAACTCTAAAACCTAAAGCCAAAACCGCAAAAGGAAGGATACTTCTCCAGCTCCGGGGGCTTCGTCTACTGGGACCAGCCGTGGCCTGGCTTTTAATAGAAGGGGTAGGAGGGTTTAGGGCCGTTTAGGGCTTGGGATTAAGGGCTGAAGTTTAGGTTTTAGGGATTGAAGGCGGTTTAGTGATAAGACCAGATGGCCAGCAACCATAGATGTAACTTGTGCATGACATGAGGCATCTGGACAAGAAAGTCAGATCAAGGGAGCTGAAGGAAAGCTGCTAAACACGACTCTGCCCCCAGCGGTGACGTCGCTTAGGATCTTTTCGAGGAGTCTGGTTTGAGTGAGATCGCATCTTTGAAGACATTTTTGGCTCAACTCTTTTGTTGCGCTTCCTTGAAGAACAGCGGAAGCGACTATGGCAGCCATGGATGCGATTTACAAGAGCACCTCGAGCCAGGAGCAAAATAGGGGACGTACTATAGCACCCTAAATAGTGGGATCCTTATCATAAGGACGCCAAAATAAGGTAACCCTAAACTCTAACCCTTTATAGAACCCTTTTAGATCCGTTTAATGAACCCTTTAATTTAAGGATCCCTTTAGCGGCACCCCTAATTTTCGGAAACCACCATATGAGCCACAACTTACATTTGGTCAGTCGGGAATGGAGGAATGGGGTACACTTGTAAATTATAACTACTATTACTACAATTCTTCCATTCCCTACAACCAAAGGTAAGCATATGAGCCACAAACACCCTAAACCCCAAACCCTAAACCCTAACCCTGAACCCTAAACCCTAAACCCTAACCCAAACACCCACAAGAGCACCTCGAGCCAGGAGCTGACAGATGCGATCAGCAAGGATCTCGCAGGGCACACGACTCAAGGTGCCGCTTCGACTAAGAAAAATGTAGATGTATACATACACTGTAGTATACTATAGTATACTATAATGTACTATAATATACTATACAAAAACATAAAATAATATACTATAACATACCAGAATGTGCAATAATATCTACTGTATTACGACTTTGTGTATCATACCATGCTGTGCTAGAGCACAAATACACGCATATTCCGTGTTATGACTCAAGGTGCCCATGGCCTCAACTACCATCACGCGAGCCCCGGCGATGAAGGCACCACCTTCTTCATGCCCAGCAGCTTGGTTGGGGTTTACTGTAGAGTTTGGCGTTTAGGGTTTAGGGTGGGTTTCCATATATAGCTATAATACATTGGCTCTTAGGACTTTAACGTTCTGGGTTTCTATAATTTCCATATGAACTATAATAAGGAAGCTAAAAGTTTAACTTTTAGGATGGGCTCAGAAGCCAGCCAAGGCAAGTCGTTGCTGGGAGAAGGCGCTCTCCGTGGAGCGGTGCAGCAAATCAAGGTGCTGGGACGCAAGAAGGCTTTGATCCCTCACCCCTTAAACCCTTGTCCCTAAACCCTAAGCTCTAAACCCTTATCCCCAGACCTTAAACTCTAAACCCTTACATCCCTAACCCCCAAGCCCTTATATCCCTAACCCCTACGGCCCTTGATGCCTAAACCCCTAACTTCCCTAAAGCCTCTAATAGTAATAGTAATAGTAATAGTAGTAGTAGTAGTAGTAGTAGTAGTAGTAGTAGTAGTAGTAGTAGTAGTAGTAGTAGTAGTAGTAGTAGTAGTAGTAGGTTTCCCTAAACCCCTAACTCCCCTAAAGCCTCTAAACCAAGGCGTTGGGACACAAGAAGGCGCTGATCGTGACAGATGCAGTGCTTGCGACTGGGCTCTTGTTAAGGGACTTAATTCAAGTTACCACCACAGTTTAGAGTTTAGGGTTTAGGGTTTAGGGTCTTGGGGTTTAGGGTTTAGGGAAGCCGCCATAGTACGGAAACTATTATTATTATTGACTATAGATCCCTATGATGGTAACTTAGATGAAATCCCTGAACAAGAACCCAGGTGAAGGTGGGCGCGGTGAAGGCAGCCACGGATGTGCTCACCGAGGCCGGCATCACCTTCGCGATCTACGACGGCTGCCAGCCGAACCCGACGGTGGGGCAGGTGGAAGCTGGCCTGAAGATGATCAAGGAAGAGGGCTGCGACTTCGTCCTCTCCTTCGGAGGTGGTTCACCTCATGACTGCGCCAAGGCCATCGCCATCACCTGCACGAATGGTGGTGACATTCGTGCCATGGAGGGTGTCGACAAGAGCACGCAGCCTATGTTGACCCTGGTGGCAGTCAACACGACAGCCGGCACAGGAGCAGAAATGACACGCTTTTGCATTATCACTGACGAGGAGCGCCACGTGAAAATGGCGATTGTGGACTGGCGAGTTACGCCCACGTTGGCCGTGAACGACCCAAAGACCATGATCGGCATCTGGGCTTCGGAGTACCGTACTTTTCTACCGTTTTGGGGACTTGTTGCTTAAAGGGAACCACTATGACATAAACCCCTAAACCCTAAGTCGAAACTTTTCTCTCCTTGGTTACTTCAAAGCCCAGGCATGCCAAAGTCTTTGACGGCTGCGACAGGAATGGATGCTCTCACGCATGCCATCGAGGCTCTAAACTCTAAGCGCTGATCCCAAAGCAAATCTAAAAGACCGAAGCCCTAAATCCCTAAATCCCTAAATCATGGATCCAAACCACGCAAATCTTAACACCCTGCGCCTTACACCACCCAAAACCCCAAGCCCTAAATCCCAACTATATGTAAAAACCCTAAACCCTAAGCCCTAAGCCCTAAACCCTAAACCCTAAACCCTAAACCCCAAAAAAAAACCCTAAACCCTAGACCCTGAACCCGAAACCCTCTTCCCTCGAGGCTTATGTGAGCACCATCTCCAACCCGGTGACCGACGCTTGTGCCCTCCATGCCATGACGCTGGGTTGAAATTAAATTGCATAGTATGGATCCATAGTAAAGGTTAAAGGTTTTAGGGTTTAGGGTTTTAGGGTTTAGGGTTTAGGGTTTTAGGGTTTAGGGTTTTAGGGCTTGAGGGTTTTTAGGGTTTAGGGCGTAGGAAAATGACGGGGGGCTTTCGTAAAACTCCTTGGGATCTAGAGCAAACAGTCGGGTTTACTTACACCCTAAACCCGATTTTACCATAGTAGGGATCCATAATGAACAATCGGCTTCCTCATTAGTGTAACTTAAACCCTACCTGAACCCCAATAACCTACCTTCTCAAGGACTCATATAAGGAAATCACAACAAGGCACCCGAAAAATGTAGGTTCCTTAGGGTCCAGGTAAACCTTAAACTCCATGGCAAGAGCCCTAAACCCTAAACCCTGAACCCTAAACCCCAAGCCCTAAACCTAGAATTCCGTAACAAGAGCCCTAAGCCCTGAACCCTAAGCCCTAAGCCCTAACCTAGAATTCCGTAACAAGAACTCAGGAAGCTCATCAGCTCCTACCTGCCCACGGCCGTCGAGGATGGCAAGAACCTGAAGGCACGCGAACGAAAGATACACCGTACTACAGCCGAAACAGGTTCTGGGTTTAGTGTTTCGGGTTTAGGTTTCCCGTTCAGGGTTGAGGGTTTAGGGTAAATTCTGAAGCCTAGACCCTACAGCTTTAGAGCTTGAAACCAAGTCGTACAGGCACGTGATATGATGGCCTACGCCGAATTCCTCGCTGGCATGGCCTTCAACTCAGCCAGCTTGGGCTATGTACATGCCATGGCCCACCAATTGGGGGGAATGTACAACTTGCCCCATGGTGTCTGCAACGCAATTTTGCTGGGTCCGGTGCAGGCTGGGCACTATTGGGGAATCACGTCCTAGTGTTTTCGCCATTATGAAATTGAGGCGGTTGTTGAGCATGCTACTGCATTACCAGGGCAACTTCAGCTATTTCAGGAGTACTACGCGCAGTATGTGCCCCCAAACCTAGACCCTTAATCCTGGGCAATTTCAGGCGTACAACGCGAAGTACGTGCCTCACCTCTTCATCGACATTGCCATCGCCCTGGGCTTCAGCGAGGTTGGGGAAGACCAAGACCTGGCTGTGAAGAAAGTGCTGAAGGCCATTAAGGACTTGAAGAACAGGGTGGGCATCCCCAAGAATCTATGCCGTTCTTGAACAGAAGTTTTCATGTTAGTATGGTATAACCTTAACGAGGAACGAGACTTATTTGTTTCAAAACGCGTGAAGAGCCCAGGAATCTCAAGGCCTTCAAGGAGGTGAAGGTGGAACACTTTTCTACTTTGGCAGACAATGCGATGAAGGATGCCTGTGGCCTGACGAACCCTCATCAGCCCACCAAGGACGAGGTCATTGCTCTTTTCCAAGCCGCCTATGACCAGGAGGATGATGAGGTTGACGAGGTTGAGATGTTGCAGAAGCAGCTCTCAGCTGCCGCTGCCCGATGCAAAGATCCGGCAGCACTCAAGAAGGCTATGTGCGAGCTCTATTCGAAGTGAATCATTACAGATGTGGTCACTCCAAATGCGAGCTCCGAAATAGGCCATGTGGCTGCCACCATCGTTTTCAACTCTCAGCTGCGGCTTTTCAGTCAGCAAGCTCTCCACGCAGAGAGGACGCGTCCTGTCGCAGCTGGGTTCCACCGACAGAAATTGGTGATGTGCGGAAAAGTGAGTGAACGGTTTTCGAAGGGGAGATCTGTATGCATTGCGTCACAATTCCGGTTGCGAGTTTTTCTGTGCTGCCTGCGTGTAGCTGCTAGTGCTGTGACCATCGTGTTCATCATTCGTGCCACTATCGCGTTTACCATTTCCACGTCTCTTTAGTCTACCTCTTAGTGCAGTTGCTGTTCTTCTTCGTCCTTAACTCTCAACCCTAAACAAACCCCTGTCCTTGGTCTCTACCACCTGGCGATCGCCGGTAGTTTCTGCAGTTTTCGCGGCCCGGAGGCGGTGGGAAGACGAGTCCTTCGGCCTGCTAATGCCGCTTGGCAACGCTAAACCCTAAACCCTAAACCGAGAGCTTGTGGCGGGGGGGGGGGGGGGGGGGGGCAGCTGTCAGTTGCATGATGCCCTTCAAGGGTACAATAGAGTCCTATAACAGGGTTCCCTTTAAGGGTACTATGGGGTTCGTTTGAGGGTCCCTTGCAAGGTTTCTATCATATAATGACGAGGACCTTGTTCATGGAACTGGTCATGGCTATGTTCGCTATGTTGGTCATGACTGTGAAATGGTTTCTTGTATTTGCCATTGCCTGAGGTTGTGTGCCAATCATATTGCCTTGTGTACGTGCATTGTCGGCATGTGATTGCAATTACTCGTATTGCACAGCTCGGATTACCGTCAGTCTTGAGATGCCTAGGCTGTCAGCAACCTTGCCTTCTCAAGATCCGAGATGTATCTGATGCGTGATGTTGAGGAACGATTCGTGGAGTGTCCGGCACACCTGGAAGCTTCTGGACATCCAGGTGGGGAGCAGTACTGTACCTACGTCATGGGTTTAGGGACCATGACCATCATGATGTCTTCATTGTGATGACAAACATCAGCAGTGGCACCGAATATGCAAAGAGAACGACAATACCACTGGTAGTCTGAGCCCTAGCTTTTGTAGGCCTGACCCTAGCTTTTGTGGGCCTGACTTCCATGTGTGGTCGAGCAATGCTCGGTTGACATCCAAGGATGTAGTTTGGCGAAAGAAGGCACATCTGACGAATCACTTTCGTTGAAGCTTCCTCTCAGGACATCAGGCTTTGAACCCCTAAAGGCGCTAACAAGCACCCTAAGCCTTGTCCCTAAACTTTAAACCCTAAACCCCAAACCCTAAACCCCAAACCCTAAACACTAAAACCCCAGACCCTGAGCTCTAAAAACCCTCCCTAAACCCTAAGATCTAAACCCTAAACTCTAAGCCCTTAGCCGTATCTGTTGGGTTTTGCAGCCTTCGGCCCTTTGCTCAGGCGCTGATGGACTCACCGGTGAAGTGGACACCCGAGGAGCTTCCAGTTTAGGCTTTTGGGGTTCAAGGTTCAGGGTTCAGGGTTTAGGGTTCAGGGTTTAGGATTTAGGGTTTTGGGTTCAAGGCGTCTCGGCCCGAGGCTTTTTCATGGGGGAATTTCGCTGAATGCGTGTTCCCTTGTGTAAAGTTGACCAGACCCCAGCGGTAGTAGGTAGTTGATCTTCATCTGCCATCGCCGCGCCGCATTCCAGCTTGAAGCTGGGTGCACTGGCACTCCGGCTCGAAGCTGGGTGCCTGGCGTCCTGTCTGGATGCTACGCTGCCTCATCCTGATGCTGAGTCATTGTGGCGGCAATGTGACTACGATTGCTGCGATGTGGAGCTGTTGCGACGGTCTGTGGCAGTCTCTCAACAAGCTCGTGGTGCTCTCTGACCTGGTGACGGGATGTGTCGGTAATCCGCGGCGGGCAACTTTCGACGCTTGTGCTGTGGTTTACGGCTCATGGCTCACATTAGATCCTGGTGGTCAGCTCCTCTTGCTGTTGCCTGTTAGGCATCACCTTACTGCTGATGCCGCAGGCTCCGGGTCTGGCTTCGTAGTCTCCATGGCCACGGTGTGGGATAGCTCGCACATGCCACGGGTCTGCTGGGATTTTCTGTTCTCTTCGGGTGGAACATCTACCGTCAACAACTTCGTCGGCTGAGTCCTTTGACTGGGGTCAGGCACTCATCGGCCAGGCTGTAGTTTCGGATGCTGACTTTTCGTCCACGCATCCGTCCTTAATCCTGTTTACCGGCAGCGCGCTTGCTTGGCCAAGCACGTTTCTTGCGTGGTGCTTCCTTACCTGGGGCCCGCTGTTGCTGCAGCTTAGAGCTCTTTTCCAGACAGTGGTGTTGCCGGTCTTTGCCTCGTGCTGTCAGGGGCGACCGCTGTCTCGGGGTTAGCTGTTTGCTGGTCTGCCCGTCTGGGCTCCCTCCTTTCGATGGGGTCGAGCTCGGGGGGCCTTCTGTTTCACCTTGCATCGTCGGGCTGTTGTGCTATAGCAGCGCAACTTTTGAGCCCTTCTTCTTAGTCGCTCAGGACCTTCGGACCTCAATGCGAGTCAGTCAGTCAGTTTTGGGTTCAGGGTTTAGGATTTAGGGTTTTGGGTTCAGGGTTCAGGGTTTAGGGTTTAGGGTTTTGGATATAAGGGTTTAGGGTTTAGGGTTTTGGATTTAGGGTTTAGGGTTTTGGAGGATTTAGGGTTGAGGGTTTTGGGTTTAGGGTTCAGGGGCGAACGAGTTTATTGATTTTCTGTGCACCTTGGAGGATTATCCTTGCGTTCGCCAGAAGCTGGGCAGTGCGTGCGGCTACTGATGGCAGCGCTCGGGCTAATGCGAAACTATCCCAATACCTGTGAGTGGCCTACGATGCCAGCATCAGCCTCCAAGACTCTAAGCCCTAAACCCTGAACCCAAACCTGAACCCTAAACCGCAAGTAAACCCTTAACCCACATCCCGAAAGCCTCTGCCTTCCAAATCCCAAACATGACACCCTGTAGAGCCAGGGAGAGTCTGAAACATGGTCATGCATGCTGTGGATCAAAATCGACGAGGGTTTAGGAAGGGCTACCATAAGAAGTTCTACCAGTTCCTTTAAGGGATCCTTGAAAGGGTTCCTTAACCTGTTCGCTTAAGGGGTACTGCAAAGTCCGTGTTCCACAGCCCTGCCCAGAGTACGTGAAACTCCCAAGCCTTGACCCAGGAAAAGGGTGCTACGGTTGATGATATAAATCCTGCATTTCCTTTTGGGGTTTTAATAGATCTATAGGTTCAGGGTTTTGGGGTGTAGGGTTTAGGGTTTAGAGGCTGTGGCTTAGGCTATGAGTGTTGGTTCATGGGCAGGTATCAGTGGGGTTACTGTAGCTATAACCCATATCTGGGCACTTATAGCCCCACTTATGAGTACCCATGAACCTGCAAGTAGAGCCCGAAACCACAGGGGCTAGGGATGTCTAGAAATGCAGTTCCAGTTACACAGGTCTATTTAGGGCACTGCCCGCTCCATGAAGCTCTTGCGAACATCTTGATGAAAGGATGTTACGATGGCAGCGTCGCGGGTTTGAGGGTTTCGCTTCAACCCTAAACCGTACATCAAGCCACCACCATGGCAAGCAGCAACAAGAAACAATGAACAAGCACAGCCGACACTTTACCTCCTCAAACCCTAAACTTTGATGCCCCAAACCCTGAACCCGAAGGGGGTGGTGAGATATCAGTCTTGACGGTCTGACTGACAACCATTGCGCGTAGTCCTGGCAGAACTGTGGGAATCCCTCCCAGCTCTTATTTCGATGCTACGCTTCAGTTCTTTGGTTTCCATTTGGGGTGTGGGGCTCAGGGCTTTGAGTTTAGGAGCATTCGACCTCGTCGTTTTAGTTGTTGGGCCAACTGTCGTTCAGCTCTATGGCTCGTGCCACTGCCTCGCAGCTGTGATAGCTCAGAAGCTCAGACACATCCCGTGAAGTTAGATTCCAGCATGCTTCTCAAGGTGGGCGGATGGTATTATCTTCACTCAAACCGGCCCAAAACTTCAAAGCCAACTGAACCCTAAACCCAAACCCTACAGCCCAAACCCTGAGTCCCTGAGTCCTAAGCTTTGGCCTCAACCCCCCAAAAAAAAACCTCGGCTAACTTAGGCCCTGAGCCGTCGGTCCTTAGCACCAAGCACTTAGAGGATCATGGGACTTAGTAAGTAAGGTTATAAGCACCTTAATTGGGGTTATAAGTAGTGATAAGTATAGTTACCTCAATTGTAACGCTTGTAATGAAGCACACGTCTAGGGTTTAGGATTTAGGGGAGATGTGAGTTGCAGTGGAATTCAGCGCTTTTCATCCAGCAGTTGAGTTTCGGGGGTGTATGGGACAGAGCTCGGTTGAAACCCGATACCCCGGAAGTTGCAAGATGCGACCTCCTCTTCGGAACCGGGCCTAGTTTCAGCTCGACTCTATGTCCCACTTTCCAAAAATAGCAGCAGCCTTGCTAAAGAAGCTTCAGTTAGTGTATACCCCGAATTCCGATTCTAACTATCGACGGCTCCTTATCAAAACCCGGGACCGAAAATCTTAGTCTCATGCGATTAGTATCAATATTCAATATACTATTTGATGTTTTACTACGATGAGGCTATCTTTAACTATGTTGTGTTATGATACTGTACTGTTTTATTTTATTCCAGTTTCATACCATCTTAATTTACACTCATTAAACTATGTTATATCATTATACTATGCTACTGCCTGCAGGCGCTCCTTGCGGTCCTCCTCATTTCTCAGCTCCGCGTGGCTGACGGGGGCCCTCTCGCTTACGGGATTTGTCAGACGGGCTGCAACGCCGTGGCCGTGGCATGCTATGCAGCAGCCGGAGCAACCTTCGGCACCGTGACTGCCGGTGTTGGCACTCCTGCCGCAATCATTGCCTGCAATTCTGCGCTGGGCGTTTGCATGGCCGCCTGTGTCGCCGCGGGCTTCACTCCTACGCCGTGACTGTGAAGGCACACGCTACGGAAGATGGTTGGCATGCTCTGGGTAGCCGGGTAGCCTGAGAGTTCTGGATCTGAGCAGATCGCATGCGGATCAGCATGTGGATCTTCAGATGTCGCATTGGCTACGGCCTCGCAGAGGTAGCCTCTTTTCATATTATGCAGCTATATGGCGAAGAAGAGGACTTCTAGACTTTGCGCCCATCGAAAAAGGAACATCCCATGCGCACTGCTCCAATGGACGTACTACATGCAAAGCCATGCTTAAAAATGCTTCTGAACTCATTTGTGGGCATCTTCTTTGTCGTTCATGCATTGTCTATGCACGGGCAGTACTAGCTAGCGCGGCGGAAGTCGTCTGGGTCGGGGGGGGGGTGGCGGCACTGCTGGTGGTGGTAGTGGTCGTCGTCGTCTCGACATCCCCAAGTCGTAGGAGCCTCGGCGGCGGCAGCAGCACCCCAGCCCGATGTTGCATAGTTCTGGCTCTTACTCGCTGTAAGCACGATCAGCTATCATGCTGTGATTGCAGCCCTTGTAAACAATGACCGGCAGAAGCTTTTCATGGCAGCTTTTGTGACTGCCGTCCTTGCTATCATGAGGTTTAACAACCGAGAATGGGCTCCTCATGGACATTCCAGTGTTGCTGCAGCCACATGGCAGGCTCTTGCACGTAGCCGACTCTGCGCATACCGTCAGAACCCGTCCTCACATTGTGCCATTTCAGTATCTGTAATGGTGGTTCTTGAGTATCCACCCTAAACCCCAAACCCAAAGCCTTACATTTAAACCCTGAACCCTCAGCCCTAAACCCTGAACCCCAGACCCTACACCCCAAAGCTAAGCCTTAAAGTCTGAACCCTAAACCCCGCACCCAGCCTTAAGAACAGCGGTTTGCGTCTTCGGGCCGGGTTCGCATGGAAAGGGCCGCATCTCGAGCCACGGGCTGCTATTGAAGGCCGAAAGCCGCGAGCTCAAGACAGTTTAGAGTTTAGGGTTTAGGGTTTAGGGGTTTAGGGTTTAGGGGTTCAGGGTTTAGGGTTTAGGGTTTAGGGGTTTAGGGTTTAGGGTGCAGGGTTTAGGGTTTGTGCTTTCGGGCTTTTACGGCACAGGTCGGAGTTGGCACCCGACATGTCGAGCAAGCTTAAATGGCGAAGTTCTCTCGGCGATGAGCAAGCGAAGGCCGGGTCGTGCGGTTTTCGTACTCAGTGGCCATAGTTGATTTCAACAGCTGGTGGAAAAAGGTTTCCACCTTGCTCTAAAGCCTGCATTACACGCGCTATAGTAGCTGGTGCTGTAGTGACTGTACCTTCTCGACGTGTGTGCAAGCCCCGTTGGGACGTGGTCACAGGATTGAACCTCTACGGCATTGTTGGAGTTAGGTCCGGGGAGGCTGTGGCTGATAGAAACCCCACATCTCGGATGCAAAGCCTCAGCTTGACATAGATCGCCACAGATGCTGGAAAATTGGAAAGAGGGTTCAAGGTTTGTGTGAGTGGATTCACGGAGTATTTTGGACATAGTCTCATGACTGGCCATCATCGTTATCATCATCATCACCACCATCACCTGATCCTCATCCTCATCCTCATCCTCACCAGCATCATCATCATCATGTTCATCATTTTTAGTCTTATCCAAACCATCCTCATCATCCGAGTCATCCCCATCATCCTCAACTTCGCCATCATCATCGGTGATGATGAAAAATTGATCATGGCTGCCCTAAACCCTAAACCCTAAACCCTAAACCGATGATGGCTCATCACCGCCAGTCGCTCCCGTAAGCACTACTGGCTTAGAGTCGCAGAGGCTCAGGCCATGGTGCCAGGCGACGTTAAGTAAAAATAGGGGCCTCAAGAAGTACCTATCCTATTTTGGGGCTTCTTACTACATTTAGGGTATAATATACCCCAAAACCCTACGCTAATTAATAAGGCCCCTGTATTAGGTTAGGTGTTTGTGTGGAGGCGTGTCGTGGCATCTGTGGGCCCGCACCAGCGTTGTGGCTTCTAGGAGGCTCCCAGGTTCAAGAAGGCTCCATCCGACAAGCTGCAGACTTGAAGCAATGCCCAAGAGCACGGGATTCTATGTAAATAGCTGTTATTCCTATATTGTTGTTATTGTTATTATTACTAGCATTAGTATTTTCATTTATACTAGACTTTATTAGTCTTGTCATGTTAACAGGAGATCTGTCTCAGACCCAGATGTCAAGCCCGAAGCACCTGGCAATCCCATCCCGAACCCTGCACTGCAAACCCTAAGCCGAGAAACCATGCTCAAAAAAAATAGATCCCACATCCTCAGAGTGAGCAAGCAGCAAGTCGAGAAATCGGATCGACCATGGCGCTGCGATCGTCAGGGGCTGCCGTGCCGGGATCTTTAATCTCGCTTTCTTGACTTGTGCTTGGAGGTTCATGGGTAGTTATTAGTGGGCTTATAAGTAAGGTAACTATACTGATAGCTCATATTAAGGGACTTGTGACCATACTTATAACTGCCGATGATCCTCCAAGTGTTTCTTCTGCGAAGCTTCTGAGCTGCTTCTGACCCTAAATCCGAAACCCGAAACAGTGCAACCCAGTTAAACCCTAAACCAGTGATGCTAGGGTTTCCGTCGCTATTGCAGATGGAAACATGCCCTTTGACAAAAAAATACCCAGAGATGCTAATGGCTCATGGCTCTAAACCCTAAACCGTAAACCCCTAAACCCTAAACCCCAAACCACTAAACTGGCTCATGGCTCATGGCTACGACTTCAACGCCCCAAAAACTGCCAAGGCCCCGGCTCACGCGGGCAGCCGCCTGGGGCAAAAGGTGCCCTGGCCCCGCAAGTTTTTTGGGTTTAGGGTTTAGGGGGTTTAGGGTTAAGGGGGTTTAGGGTTGAGGAGGGTTTCAGGGTTTAGGGTTTAGGTTTTAGGGGGTTTAGGGTTTCAGGGTTTAGGGGGTTTAGGGTTTATGGTTTTAGGGTTTAGGGTTTAGGTGGTTTAGGAATTAATTAGGGTTTTACTTTGAGGCACGGATGTAGGGTTGACGGGGTTGAGGGTCAGATAAAACCTATTACTATGGATGCTTGCTTCGCACATGAACTGGGGTTCGTAGCATGGCTTATGCAGGGTTCCTTACAGTAGGGAAGGGCGCTTCCACCCGGGCCGCCTTTGCATTCCAGGGTTTAGCGTTGAGGGTTTGCGTGTTTAGGCTTAAGGTTTTTGGGTTTGGAGTTTCGGCTACAGGAGTCGATGCACAGAGGCAGTCTTTGCTACACGATCCGGAGCTTGCAGCCATCACCATTACCATCATCATCATCATCATCATCATGCCGCTGCAATGGCCCAGCCCTGTGAATGGATGTTTTTGGCAGATCTTTCGACTAAAGATCCGACGTGCGAGAATGTCAGTTTCAAGGCCCTCGCCGTGCCGAAGTCAGTGTCTGCTCATACATTGAGGCGTAGACTCGGCTGAGCCAACTAGGCCTCCTGAAAGCCAAAAGCCCTGAGCGGTTCAAACGACAGGTTTTCAACAAGTCGAACATGCCCCCTATTCTCTGAAACTCTAAGACCTTGCTACCCCGAGTTTCTAGGGTTTAGGGTTGACCGTGGATTCCGAAAGCTCAAAGCCTTTTTTTCCTAACCGCCCCCCCAGGCAAGGTGTGACGGTTGCAGCGGGCGCCCGAGGCGAGATGAGCGCCCTTGGGTTGTCTTAGTAGCTGAGTGGATACACTTTACGCTTTTTGGGACAATACTACCCACTATAGAACTGAAAGTGTGCACTTTTGGGGGCTTATGACCTCAGCAGTGATTGGTAGGGGCTCCCTGTGGCTATCATGACGGTTCTTTAAAAGCGCATGATAAGGGTTCTTCATGGGTATTGACGGGGTGTTATGAACTTCTGATGGCGTGAAGAATCGTGTGATTACAGTTGCTGTGCTCATGTTTATTTACATCCGTTTTTGACCCACGCCTCATCATCATCATCATCACCATCATCTTCATCACCAGCACTATCATCGTCATCATCATCATCATCATCCTCGCCGTCATCCCCATGGGTCTTGGGTTTTTTCGGATCTGGTAAGAATGATATGTAAAGGTATATATATATATATATATATATATATGTATATAAATGTACACATACACATTTACATGTATACGCAATCATATGTATAGAGATCAGACCTACGCTGACTCTTTAAGCACAGTCCGTCATATCCTCTTCAACTGAGCGGAGCTGCTGGATTCAGGTCTGAATGAAGATGATGCATGGTATCAGTATCTCACGGTCTTTACATCCTCACAGGAGTTTTATGCGACCAGGTTTTGCAACATCACTCCTCCGTTGTCTGTTCGTGGATACTTCACAACTTCACTGTCACATTTCAACCCAGTATATACACAGGAAGCCAACAGCTGAAAACCGAAGCATAAGCCCCCTAAACGCCTACCCTGGTCTACAGGTCTTCCACAACGACGGCCCGGGCCATAGATGCCGGAACAGTCTTCAACAGGAGCCACGACCCTAACGTTCTCATAGAGGGGTCGACTGAGCAGGAATGGACATGTCAACTTGCAAATTCATGAAGCTGTTGCTGGTGCTGTAGGGAAATCGTATGGCGGGACGGTCATGATCCTTCTTGGCACTGCGAAGTCCGAAACTGCTTTCAGTTTCGCAGTAATTCTGCCATGCTGTTTCTGGACAATCTCATCACCAGTATCAGTGTCTCCGTCATGACCCGTGTTACTTTTACCATTGTGAGAATTGTGATCACTTGCCGATTTGCGGTAGTATAACGTCTACTTCTGCCACTCTAGCTAACTTGCCACTGCTTGTAGTCAGGTTGTTGCTGTCATTTTTGCAATCATCCTTCTGGTTGTGATGTTCCGTCGCTTCATAGATATGTTATGGGATATGTAACGTGTTACCTGCTTTTTCCGTGTTGCCTTTGTTGTCTTAATCATGGAAAGCTACTTTCATCGTTTGGGTACATTGTGTTAGCCGTGTGAAGGTATACTGCGTCGGCTCAGTGTGCACGCACCTTCCCTCTCCCCCTCCCTGCCTCTCTCTCTTTCTCTGGCTTCCGGTGAGCGTGATAAGTTGTTCTGGCGTAAGATCTAAGCTCATTGACCTTAAACCCTAAACCCTAACCTTTTCGTTCTGACAGGTGACGCCACCTTCTGTCTTTTAGTGGTCAGACTGTAGCTGCAGGGTTCAGTACAAACTGATCCGTCGAATTAGGGAGTTGCCATATGTTTTAGAGCCTGCCCGACGCTGCCTCTCTTGTTTATGTGTCTTGCTCTTCAACACACTATGATGCAATATTAATTATATGTACCATGATACCCTAGACTATACCAGATTATACAAAGAAACAATGAACCAATACATGTACTATGACACGCTATAATGCACTAGGCTAGACTCTACTATACTAGTGAGGTGGTATCATTTCGGCTCCTCTTCCTACACAGCCGCCTTCGGTGAGAAGCCGCCGGTGGATGTTCAGACGCTTGTACTGCAAGTGCCAGCTGCAAGTGCCAGGATGCTTGCGAAGCCTCGGCTTTCGGCTTTCGTGTCCGAAGGCGTTCCGATTCCGTTAAGGGTTTAGGGTATTGGGTTGAGGGTTTAGGGTTCAGGGTTTAGGGTTTAGGTGTAGGGTTCAAGTTCAGGGTTTAGGGCGATTCCGGCTATCTGTTGTTAAGCCTCTCGAGCTTCCGTTTCAATCTCTCCTCGATTTGAGCCAGCCAAGCCCGAAAGTTATTTGTGTGGGCGGTTCTATGAGTGTTTCCATAGCCTAAGGGCTCGTACAGGCAAGCCGCCGTGACCTTTGATAATATATGTCCATCATCCAAACTCTCAGTTGGGGCCCCTGACCATGATCCTATTTGAGGCTGCTCTTCCCTCAGCGTATCTTTGAAGCACGCTTCCAAGGATACAAAGCCCAAACACACAACCCTGAACTCAAAACCCTAACCCCTAATCCTGCCCCCAGTAGGGTTGGGAACGCTTTGTGAAGACTCAAAACACTCTCGAAAAACCTAAACCTCCCCCAAGGAGGCTAAAATTCTAAACCCTGAACCCAAAAAAAAACCCTCCCCCAAGGAGGCTCCGCAGCAGTACCGTCGAGTATGTGGAGGCCTTTGACCCCAAGACCTGGCACGAAGATCCCGTCTGCAGCCTCATTCGAGGCCCGGAGGTTCAGTTCCCGAGCCCCTTAGGTCTAGGGTTTTGGGTTTCGGGTTCAAGGTTTTGGGTTGAGGGTTTAGGGTTTAGGATTGAGGGTTGAGGGTTTCAGGATTTAGGGCTGAGGGTTTAGGGTTGAGGCTCTAGGGCTTCGGGTGCGGGGTTACGCTGGAGGTTTCAGATTTGAGGGTGTAAGGTTGAGGGTTTAGGATTCTCTGCAGCCTGTGGTAGCTTGTGGCTGAACCAATCACAGCACCTGCCCGGAGCAAGCAAGCTTACACCCTGCCTGGTAGATGCGCAGGTGATCGCGTGCAGGGTGGCGAGGAAGTCGATACCGTTGATGCCTTCGGCAGTGTCCCTCGGGGCGTCGATATCGTTTTGAAGGGTCAAAGAAGCTAAATGAGATGCAAAGTGCTGGGCTCTGGTTTGGCTGGATTCTATAAACAGGTTGGCAGCACCTCTCGGTTTTCTATATTGGCCGACATAAAAATGAAACTCTCGGGGTGTATGTTTCAGTTGCATTGGACGCCTGGGCAACCTTGCAGGGATTAGGGTTTAGGGTTTATGGTTTCTTCGATGTCGAGGTCAATGGCAAGCAGATCCTGGCGACCAGTGCCGGAGTTGATGCCGTGCTTGCGCATGTGCAGCAGATTGCCGTGGGCAAGGACCCCTGCGCTAAGATTATGTTTGAGGTTTTGCGTTTAGAGCCTTTTAGGGTTTAAGTGGAGGCATCGGCCCGGGCAGGCAGCAACTACCAACACCATCACCAGCAACAAGATGCACGCTGGAGCAGCATCGCAGCAGGAATAGTAGGTTCGAGGGTAGTCACGCTCATAGCCGTGATGTAGTGCGACGACGGCTACAAGCATGACCAGCTCTGGCAAGCATATGTCTTCATTGTCGTCAACAGAAGTAGAACCACAGTCATAGCCACGCGCAAACTGGCTAGCCCTGGCGACAACAATCACAATTATCATCATCGTCATCGTCATGATGACCTCCATCTGCTACTACTACTACTACTACTACGACGACGACGACGACGCCTACTACTACCACCACCACGACTACTACTATTACTGCTACTACTGCTACTACTACTACTACTACTACTACTACTACTACTACTACTACTACTACTCCCACCACCACCACGACCACGACTACTGTTAGTACTACGACGACGACGACTACTACTGCTGCCGCTATGCTACTCCCAGGACTTGCGGGATGCCGTGCGGCGCATTGAGGCCAGGGCGTTTTGGGCTCTGTTTCCCTGACAGCTTGGGGTTGGGTTTAGGGTTTAGGGTTTAGGGGCGAAAGAGTTATAAAATGGAAACCCACAGGGAACCCGACCCGGAAGGCAGGTTTCAGGGATTGAGGGCTCGGAGCTTGGGTTTGAGAGTGTCATATCCCAAGCCTCAAGTAAGAGAGTCTGAGTAATGACTACAACTTACAACCATCGACAGTCATCCCAATATAGGTCCCATATGCGTAGATCAAAATGTATCCCAACAAGTCCAAACCCCCAACCTAATTGTGTGAACTCCAGACGACTCAACGCCCTCCGAAGTATTAATTCCCAAAACCGTCCCGACAAGACTCAACCGCATCAAGCCCTTTGCAGCGGATTGAGAGGATATGATACCATACTCAACCATATGTCGCGACATTAACAAACCATGTCCAGTAGTATTATGCCAAGTCCGCATCATACTTAAGTAAGCTCAGTTTAAGCCATGGTAATCCCTCCTAAACCCTATAGCCTTGTTGCCCGCGAATTGGTGGGTAAATTTCTTGGCGCATAGGTGCCTTGTGCTCGCTTGGATGATCAGGCAGGTGCAAAGAGGAGCTCAAAAAAAAGGAACCCTAAGCCTTCTTCTAATCCGGGAAGGAAAGACTACACCCTAAACCCTTTGCAGAACCCATATAGATCCCTTTAAAGGAACCCTATTCTAATCATTTAGGCCCCTATATCATGCTAATCCGGGAAGGAAAGACTCCTCTCCAGCCCTCTGCCTACTAGATATTCCGACTGTAGCAAGAAGGAAAAGGGCCCTCAAAGAAAAGAGCCCTAAGCCCTTCTAACCCGGGAAGGAAAGACCCTATTAGTATCCCTCAACCCTAAACCCTAAACCCGAAACCCTAAACCCTAAACCCTAAACCCGAAACCCTAAACCCTAAATCTAAACCCGAAACCCTAAACCCCTAGACCCTAAACCCTTCTAATCCGGGAAGGAAAGACTACACCCTAAACCCTCTGCAGAATCCATCTAGATCCCTTTAAAGGAACCCTATTCTAATTATTTAGGCCCCTATATCATGCTAATCCGGGAAGGAAAGACTCCTCTCCAGCCACGCAGCTCGGCCCTTCGGTTGCAAAGCGTGCGAGCGCCGGGGCCGCTTCGGGGTTGAAGTAAGGTTTGGGAGAGTTTAGGGTTTAGTACTGTAGGGTTTAGGGTTTAAAGGGTTTAGGGTTTAGGGTTTAGGATTAAATTGTTTAGGGTTTAGGGTTTACAGTAAGGTTTGGGAGAGTTTAGGGTTTAGTACTATATATGGTTTAGTGCTATAGGGTTTAGGGTTTAGGGTTTCAAGGGCTTAGGGTTTAGAGTTTAGGATAAAAGGGTTTAGGGTTCAGGGTTTACAGTGAGGTTGTGGAGAGTTTAGGGTTTAGTACTATAGGGTTTAGGGTTTAGGGTTTAAAGGGTTTAGGGTTTAGGGTTCAGGATTAAATTGTTTAGGGTTGAGGGTTTACAGTAAGGGGCCTTAACAATTAGGTTAGAATAGCGTTCCTTCAAAAGGCTCTATAATAGGGTTATTATAAGGGATACTATAAGGGTACTGTAATATAGGGGCCTTAATAACTACACTACTATTTTGGATGCTTCGGGTTTAAGTAAGGTTTGGGAGAGGTTAGGGTTTAAGGGGTTAGGGGTTTAGAGTTTAGGGGTTTGAGGGGTCAAGGTTTAGGATTTAAGGGTTTAGGGGTTCAGGCCGCAAGCTTCTGCGTTTTGGTCAGAGCTAGAGGTCATGAACCATTGCTGCTGGGCCAGCCTAGTAAACATCGGGTTGAGGGTTTTAGTTTGCGAACGCTGTTCATACATCGCTGCTCGGTTTCAGCTAGGTCACCACCGATGCAGGTGATAGTCTCACTGATTTTCATTTCGAGGATCATCCTGGCGGTTGCGATCAAGATGAGCAAGCCCTACAACCTTAGATCCATGGAGCTCTAAGCTGAACCCAAACAGTTGTCCCCTACATCCCAAAGCCTAAACGGAAAGCCTTCAACTTACCCTTGGTTAGTAGGGTATGGGAAAATGGTAGTAATAATCAAAGGTGAGTAAACCCGACATCCCGAACATCTGACGATGGTGGTGGTTCTCGCTGCAGGCTGATCGGGAACCAGGCCCTCGACTTCCACAAGCAGGACGCGGAGGGCAGCAAGGGAGCATCAGAAGGGATCTGCACCACTGGCTTGAGTAATCTCAGCTTTCGACGAGTTCGTGAAGAGGTCGGTAACATCAAAGCCTCGTGCTAGCTGCCAGCCCAGCAATACTGCGAACCCTAAGCCCTAAACCCTATACTCTAAACTCTAAACCCTGAAGGTAGACCCATACAAGTACCCTCTAGCCTTAAAACCTGGAAAGCAGAATCAAGTTACCTTCTTCAGGGATCTTAGACTACAGATCCTAACCTTAAACCGTAAAACCCTGCGATTTGGAGCCCATCTCATGTTCTGAAGCTCTCATGTACGGACCCCCTTGAGGATGGCGTAACTGAGATCGAAGAGTCGATCGAGGCAAACGTGGTGGAGCGGAAATTGCGCCTGGGTTTAGGGTTTAGGTTTAGGGCTGCCCCGGTGTAGGGCTTCGGGTGTCGGGCGTAACTACCGGTTGTGGGGATTGCATTCCATGGGTCGAATTCTCTAGCAAGAAGTGTTTCGGTTTGACTTTGCTGGTTTACTGTAGAAGCCTCAATAATTGCCAATACTATTCCTTAGGGTTCCGTATTACATTTATACTGTCAAGGAGCCCAACATCTTGTTCTAATTTTTCAGGCCCCTACACAGTACCCTTATACTATCCCTTATAGTAACCCTAATATAGAGCCCTTTTCAGGAATCCTATTCTACTCTATCTATTCAGGCCCCTACATTGCTCTCGAAATCCCAGGAACGACCTCCTCCTCGCAGATGAGAGCGCCGGTCGCGTGCGCATCCAGAGACAGCCTGCCTTAGTGGGCTGCGTCTCCAACTTCTCCAACTTCTTGGCAGCTTGGTCCGACTTTAGGGTTTAATGTTTAGGGTTTTGGGGTTTTGGGGTTTTAGGGTTTTAGGGGTTAGGGGTTTTAGGGATTTAGGGTTTTGGGGTTTTAGGGTTTAGGGTTTTAGGGTTTAGAGGTTTGGGGTTTTAGGGTTCTACGGTTTTAGGGTTTTGGGGTTTTAGGGTTTCAGGGCTTTAAGGTTTAGGGTTTTGCTGGTGTTGGGGTTTGGGCGTTTAGGGTTTGGGGGCCTTTTTGTTTTAGGGTAGAGGGTTTAGGGCTTAGGGATTCAACTTCTTGGCGGCTTGGTCTTCTTCGAGCTTGTTGGGTTTAGGAGTTTCGTAAGGTTTCAAGGTAGACAGTCATTTAGGCTTCGGTAGACGAAGAGTTTTTTGGTTGGTTATTGTACCGATACTGTTTCCGAGGGTTCGTCAATATAAGTATGCCTCCAAACCCGATTCTACTTATTGAGGCCCCTAGATCAAGCCCTGTAAATGCCTACAAAAGTTTAAGAGAACCCGCAAAAAACCATTCTTTCAGGCGCCTACATGGGGTTTGAGCCTTACATCCTAAACTCTAACCCCCAAGCCCTAATTTGATCTAGGGGTATATGGGGGCATATGGTGGGGTATATGGGGGGTATATGGGCATATGAAACCCTACAAGAGCGTGCGGGTTTGTGATTCTTAAAGCGCGTGATCATCCCCGCTACCTTTGAATCCTGTGCATTGCCCCCGCGCAGCCTTCATGAGGGGCTTTTTGGATTTTCCCCAAGCGAGCATTCATGCATGCAGGCTGACTTTCGTGAAGGTGTTTCAGACCATTCTTTGGTTCCCTTACTCTGTTCGGGTTCTCAAGGATCAGTTGCCGCAGGTATGAACCTTCTGGGATTTGAGTCGACTCTCGCGACTTGGAGCACAGGACCTTTGCCGAAAGACGCTGCGCAACATCGAGCTTGGGATACCCGTCCTCGTGCCTCTGCAAAATCGGGAGCGAGAAAGGCTTCAACGATTTGCGTGTCTACATACGTGTAAAATTTTGTGTATGTATACAGTATACAGGGATTGCAATATGTTGATAGGCAAAGTCAAGCAGACTGTATCGCGTAGCTGTTCCTTGAGTTTAGACTGGAGGCTTGGGTCTGGCGTCTGGCGGGGAGGCAGGCATGAGGGTCCATTCATTGCAACAGCAAGAGTATAGCAGGCCTGTCATTCATATACGGTGTGGGGCGTCCTAAGCCCCAAAATCCCTAAGCCTAAACAGAGAGCTTTCAAGCTTGGGCTTTGGATTTAGGGCTGGGTAGGAGGCCTCCTGTCTGAAGGTGAGGCTAAAGGCTTCAGCCCACGAGTGGCGACGAAAGAGGTAGTAGGCATATCAAAGGCATCAGAAAGTTTGGCTGCTAGGGTTTAGGGCTTAGGGTCCCTGAAGCAGAATTTTCTTCAACGTCCCTGGCTTCAGCTGACTGCGGCTAGGTTCCGCTTTGGATATCCCGAAGCTTTCTGTGTCGGGATGGGGGCACAGACTTTAGCTATCCCGAAGCTGTCTATAAACCCTAAGCCCTGTACCCTAAACCCCTAAACCCTGAACCAGACATCCTGGAGAAGGCCACCATCCAAAAGTATGCAGCAGCCATACGCCGGCCTGCACTGGGCCGAGGATCCAATCACGACGGTACTGTAGCGCATTGAATCCTAAACCGTAATTGGATTCTCTTCTGGCTTATCTACAGAAAATAAGGATAATGAGGGCAGAGAGATGGTTCCGAGGGATGGTGTAAACTAGCAGACTTGTGCAGTCAAGAAGACCTATGTAAGCTTCCGCCGAGGTTCTGAGTCGTTCCAACACTACGCAGCATATGTTCCGCTGGACGCAGCTCCTCCTTGCCTGGCGCTAAGATATTTGAGGTCTAGGCGTGCCGGGTTTAGGATTCTCAACTCTGAACCTTCAGCCCTAAAGCCTCGGCTCTAATCCGACAACGCTAAACTCTAAATCCTGAATCGACGTCGAAGCTCATCTCTTGCCGCAATTGTTCCGAGAGTCCCTCTTGAAGACTGTGCCAGTGGTAGCTATCTTATGAGAAATACAAGACAGAGACATCAATATCAGTAGAAGAGTTCTGGCAACACGTAGTGTGGTTGTCACCCTAAATCCTAAACCCTAACCTGAAGCCCTAAACCGAGTATTTGGGAGTTTCCGAAAATGGGGTACCTTTTTTCGCTGTCCTTATAATTCGGATCTTACAACTCCCATCTTACCCATGTAGGGGTAGAGAGTACCGGAAGCAAAGTGTATAGTTACGTTACTTATAACCACACTTATACCAAGAAAGCCCGAAGCCGAGTATATACACTTTAGTCTTTTCATCTTAGGCTTCTTGGGGGAGGATGTGTCCGATACTGTTAGGCACCTCGGGTCCTTGTGATGTAGAGTTGGCGATATCCGGTTTGGGGTGAGTGTCTTGGGAATATCCGTAGGGAGAGTGCATTCGGTGCTCCATCTTCTGCTCTAAACCGTAAACCCTCAACCCCGAAGCAACAAATCCTATACCGTAAACCCTCAATCCTAAAGCGCTAAAGCCCTTAGCCCTAAACCCCGAAGCCTAAAGGACAAATTTTTGCCCTGAGGAAGAGATGCAAAAAGAGAGCCTCGATCCTTCCCTTGTGAGCTACCTCTCCTGCAGCATTGCAGCTTGTCTGACAGTTCTAGGGCTTTCAGGGTTTTTACGGCTTCTAGGGGTTAGGGGTTCAGGGGTTTTGTTGCAGCTCGTCGAGCTCTTAGCGTTAAGGGCCTTGAGAGGGTTGGGGGGTTAAAGGGCTTAGGTGTTAAGGAGTGTTGTAGGGTTTGGTTTCTAGGGTTTAGGCTCTGGAGTTTGGGACTCAGTGGAACTTAGTCGGGATTGGGGGAATGCCACAGAGGGACCGCTCCAACGGACCCTGAGGGACCATCATGGGGATCTCTTTCCCCCATTTCCTACTAAGGAGCTTTACTCCTAAACCCCATATCCTAAACCCTAAACCCTAAACCCTAAACCCTAAACCCTAAACCCTAAACCCCATATCCCAAACCCTATATGTAAAAAAACCCTAAACCCGAAGGCCCCGAAACTCCATCCTTTGCTAGTCTCCTACTGTTCATGGTATAAATCCTGCATCACCCATAATAAGCTAGGACCCAGAGTAGGCCCTTATTCCCTTTTTTGAGGCTTAGGTTCCCTTATAAACCCCTTTAAACTAAAAAGGGCACCCTTTTTATTCCTAGGTTACTCTTAGGTCTAGTAAGGAATCTACCATAGTTCCCATAGACTAGGGTCATTAAAGGTAATGCAGGGTTTTATATCATGAACCGTAGGGGTCTCTTTCCCCCATTCTCTGTTGGGTTTGGGGGTCGGGGGAGGTCTTCCTGATCCCTTGAACCCCATCCCAGTGGCACTGAGCTTCAGGGTTCAGAATTTCAGAGATTTTTTGGTCTGGGCTAGAAACATCGAATCCCTGTGAAGATTCGGACTTCGTCTGGGTCACGGTTTAACCGTCAGATGCCCCGACGATTCCCGTGAAACCTAAGCCCGTAAGCCCCTAAACCCGAATCCCTACACCGTAAACCCTAAACCCTAAACCCGAATCCCTACACCCTAAAGCCTAAACCCTAAACCCGACCCTTAAACCCGGTGCCGAGGCAGAGCAGCGCCGTGTGATGGCGGCGCTGGCCCACTGTCCCCTCTTCCTCACGGGAAGCCGAGAGGCCTCTGACGAGAGCTGGTAGGGGCATTTGGGACGCTTTTCTGAGCTCTGGCGGGTATTTTTCAGTCAGGTCGCTTGTGGGAGTGATAAGACGGACCTAAACGAGACCCTAACCTAGAACACTCCCACAATCTGTTAACCCCAAACTTTGAATCCTCAGCCGTCAGGTGGCAGAGGCCATCAAGGAGTTGATGCCCTATACCTTTGCAAGCCGTTACCTCAGAGGTTTGCAGAAACGAGTCAAACAGCGAAGTAGGTAGCAACACACACACAGAAATCAAACGCTTTAGTATTACTGCATATTATAAGAGTATGCAACGATCCCAGATCCAAGGTGTTGATCAGGCTTAGGGCTTTAGGATGGAGGATCTGGGGTTTCAGTGTTCGGGAGTTGCGGTACATCGCCGCTTTCCACCTACTCTTTCGGATTCGCGAGTTTTCCGCTAAGACCCTAAGCCCTAAAACCCTAAACCCTAAACCCTAAAACCCTCAATCCCTTTTGCCTAAACTTCCCTAAAACCCTAAGTCATCAGCTTCGTGATTCTCGTGTAAGCATGATTCTTAGGTCCCAGCTTCTGCTCCGATGTCCTCACCGTCCACGTCAAAAAGAAAGCTGTCAATGGCAAAAGCCATCGTAATTGTCAGAACAGTCGTGGTCAGCTTGTGGGCTTTGACCATTTGTATTCTCATGCTGGCTAGAGCCAGACGAATAGAGCTGTAATAGTCAAGCATGTTGCCGTATCAATGGTAGTTGCGACGCGCTATAGACTTGCAGTGTCTGCATCCCCTCTTGGTACCGCTATCAGAATCAGATCAGCATAAATAGCCGCAATCTTACTACAACTCCGCATCATGTCGACTTTTGTTTCTCATCGCAGGGCAGCGCAAGCAAAGCTTTGAGTAGCTGTCACACCGGTCCCTGCGTTTGACACTCTTTCTCGAGAGTTTTGTCTAAGCTGTGTGCATTCTGAACACTCTGACGACAGAGGCACTGGTGGACCCAACACTATGGTGGCTCCCACGCTCGATGCCGATACGGAGGCACCGACATGCTTGTACAGAAGTTGGGCGGTGGGGTTCATGGCCAGATCGAAGGACGGCTGTAAGAAGGTCGCCAGCCACTGGCTGTTGGATATCGAGCGAAGGGTGGTTGGAAAGAAGCTCGCAGTCGATATGAGGCGAGCTCAGGGTTGTCGCGGAGAACTGAGCCGTAGTAGAAGTATGCATTTGATCATCGGCCTGTAGAGGATGCAGGCATCTTCGGTCAGAACCGGAAAGCTTAGCTGTAGGGTATGAGGCTTTACTTGAAGCTTGGACAGACATGCTTGAAAGATGAGTACATGCCACAAGGTAGATTAGAACTTCGGACGTCGTTGATGGCAGTCCGCCCAAAAGTTGTTTTGGAAACTAAGGGTTCCGATTTGGGGCCTGAAGACTTGGAGGTTCATAGGACTCAGTAAGTAAGGTTATAAGTACCTTAATTGGGGTTACAAGTAGTTATGAGTATAGTCACCCCAATTATAGCCCTAGTTACTAAGTCCCATGATCCTTTAAGTAGGATGATGCTCTTTGGGAAGTCTGTAGCATGGTCCTGTGTCTTTCTAACCCCTGCATCTCACTTGCGAAAGCAGTGCATGTCGGCGGGTATAGCAGCTAGAGGGAAACAAGCTCTCCTGCCGTGTGACGTGCTACTGACTGTTTGTTTGCATACCTTTGGATGTTGGGGATGCGGGGGATGTCTGGTTCCCAGATCTTGGCTAGTCTTCGTTACGCATCACAGCCTGCGCTGCCCCTTCAGGTGATGCCATCAATTTCAGGTATTCCCCCCAGATGCCAAGGGGATACTGACTTAGTCTGAGCAGCCACAAGAAATTGACTAAACTCGATCTTGGCCTGAGTCTTCCCGCCTGTGCGTGTGGAGTTTTGCCAGCCTTGTACCTCGGTGAGGGACCATCGACCAATCGATGCAGTGAAGCCCTCATCTTAACTCCTCTCAGCCCTCAACCCTAAAGCTCTAATTCCTAAGCTCGAAACACTAGAGCCCTAAAGCCCTTAACCCTAAACTGCGAAATGTTAAGTGGTCAAATCGAATCGAATCCTTGCGGATCGGGCGTTGGCCCCTTTCAGAGCTCCGATGACACGTGTCGGGTGAAACAGAAGCCTGTATTCCGTAGGCTCAAGACACCCCAAAACCTCGTTCTAATCAGTAAGATTTCGTTGTTTAAGGAGGTGGGAGGTAGACATGAGGGCACGCCGCATTCAGTCGTGACCTGTGGGTACCTGCTGTTTTGTTATCTGACTTCTGCCTCATATGATGTACATTGCAACGTGGAAGCTCTTATGGGTGGTTGTCAATATTAGGGTCTCTTTTGGGGTCCTTATTATAGTACAGCACCTAATTTTTAAGGTGTCCAGAAAGGGACAAGAATTTTGATAACCACCCTTGTGTCTACGAAAAGGTCAGCCAGTCCTTAGCCTGGTATCTGCCCTGGAGGCCGCGATCCGCATGTCGAGCACTATCGAGAACAGCGGGCAGTGCACAGCAATGAGGCTGCTGAAATAACAGAGCAAGGTTTAGTTGCAAGTTACGAAGCGAGAGAGAGAGAGAGAGAGAGAGAGATGTACATGCATACATATATATATATACATAGATATGTCTGTGTGTATGTATATACATTAACTATCTGACCGTATCGTTTGCTAGCGATCTGTCCGTTTGTCTGTCTGCCTGTCCGTGAGTCTGCCTCTCTGTCCGTCTGTCTCGGTCTATCGGTGTATCTGTCTGTCTGTCTTGTCTCTCTCTCTCTCGCTCTCTCTTATCTATCTCTCTATCATTCTCTCTAGCCATCCACCCATCCATCCATCCATCCGCCTCATGTACGTATGACATGAGCTTTCACAGGATACAACATGACAGTCAATGCAATGCTTCCTACGATACAGCCCCAAGTCCTGATTCTGAAAGCCGGTGCATCTTTTAGAGTTAGGGCCCTAGACCCCTTTATGGACCCAATGAAGTTAGGGCCCTAGACCCCTGTAAGGACTCGATAAGAAGATCCATTAACATTGCTTGGATATCTTGCACGCTTCGGGATGCGCCGCGCCGCTGCTCGATGGCTTCAATTCGGGTCTTGATCGCTTTCGTGGGTCAGTCAAATTTCCTTAAACCCTTAAACCCTAAACCCTGAACCGTAGCGAAAGAGGCTCCGCACATCAAGCAATCGTATGGGTGTGGGAGTCTCTCAGCAGCCCGGTGAGTTGCAGCAACTCTGCAAGCCCTCATAGCAGACCGGAGTCTGGTGGGATCTTCATGCTATGAATGAAGTGGGTGGTTGTCAAAATTAGGGTCCCTTCTTCGGTACCTTAAATAATAGGTGCTGTATTATAATAAGGACCCAAAAAGGGACCCTAATTTTGACAACCACCCAAGTGGGAAGCCCGAAGGAAGCATGTTACCAATTCCCCGGTCAGAGAGGCCTTGTAAATGCATGTGGTACCTGCGTGGCCGTCTTGTGGGCACAGGCACCTGGTGACCGAGTCCTGCAGCAAAGCAGACCTGCAGAGGAGATTTCGGAGCGAGCATAATCCGTAAAAGGAAGGAGTGCGTAGTAGAAGCCCTACATGAGGGTTTATGGCTTTATGTAAGGGTGATCCAGGTAAGGGTTTTATAGGGTTCTGCAAAGGTTTTGAGATGTCTTCCGCCATGTTAAGGCAGCAAGCACAAGCATAAACTCTAAATGCTTCTTCGACGAATCTGCCATACGGTCCTCAGCTGTCAACTGGACTAGTCCTGTACAGCCCAGATGCTTTCAAGAACTATGCTGAAGCCTAATTTGTGGAGTCTCGGAACACCTTCGCTTAACCTAAGTCTTCAATGCCTGCCAAAACTGGACTGCTGAAGGCCTTCGGGCTCACCGACAAAGGCTGGCAAACGACACCAAAAGCCCACTAAACCCTAAACCCTAAACCCTAAACCCTAAACCCTAAACCCTAAACCCTAAACCCTACACCCTAAACCCTCAGAGCCATACTCCCAAGCTTCCTACACTTAGAACCACGAAACCCCTGGCCTGAATTTTAAACTCTCCGGTTCTTGTTCCCTAAATCCTAAAACCCAAGCCCCAAACCCTAAACCCCAAACCCCAAACCCTAAACCCCAAACCCTAAACCCGAAGCTTTTTTTTTTAATTAAAACACCCGAAACCGGACTTGAGAGGATCTTCGGCGCGGTGCAGGGCACGAATTCGGCGGCCGACAGCCTCAGACGAGGCATTTCTGCTCTTTTGAAACCTAAACCCGAAATCCTCAACCCAAAAGCGATATCCGAAACCCCTAAACCCTAAACCCTAATCCCTAAACCCGAAGCCCTAAATCCTAAAGCCTAAGATTTAGACATTTCAGTGCACTTAGGCCTTTGGACGTCGTGTCCAGGGTTCCGGTTTTCAGGATTAAGGTTTAGATGGAAGCTCGTTGCAGGGCATGGAAAGTTCTCTCCGGTATGGGATTAGTGCTGCGCGGACTAGCGGAATCCGTCTCAACATGCCTCAAGGTGGACGGCCTATAGTAATGGATTTTGATAGAAAGCCCTCAACACTCATGAGTAGCGAAGTGCCCTAAGCCTTAAACCCGGCTTCATAAGGCTTGAAGCGCTAGAACCGTGTTAATGACGCGCCTGAGACCTGTACGCAAATGTGTTGAGTTCAGGCTTCCTGAATCCCTGAAGCTGACAAAAATACTTCCAGCTTCCCCGAAACCCGCAATCGTGAACCCAAGAGCCATAAACCAGCCTTAAACCCCTAAGCCCAAAGGCCCGAAAGCCTAAAATCCAAAACCATCAACCTGAAACCTAAGCCCCAGAGCCGCAGAATCCTAGAGAAACTCTCGAAAGCCTAAACCTGACACCTTAAACCCTAAACCCAAGCCCGAAACCTTGTGTTCAGAAAGCCAAAAGTCAGACTTCAGGCGCCTTCGATGCGCTTTTCCGAAGTTGGGGGCAGAGTTTCCAGGCTTTGCCGGGCGGTTTGGTGCTTTTGCTAAGCAGTAAACCTTAAACCCCAAACCTGAAGCCCCTCGGACCCAAAACCCCAAACCTTAGAACCTAAACCCTGTTGAGCTCCTGCGAGGAAGCTACTTTATCGACAGTTCAGGCTGTCCCCTAGCCCCACCCTAAACCCTGAACAAACCCTACAAAGGCCTTACAAGCAAATTGACAGGAGCACCTCCAGCTGACGTAGGATTTAACACCTCCGGCTCGACAAACGCCAGACCCAAAACCCAAAACCCTAACCAAACGCACCAATCACGAAAACCGAAAATCCCACACCCTGAACCCCAAAACCTGAAAACTCTAAAGCCTAAATCCCAAATCCTGAAAACCTTACAACCCTAAACTCTCATATCCGGACTCCCTCAACTCTTCATCCAAAATCCCAAAGCCTCAACTCTGCAGCTGAATATCCGACTCCCTCAGTCCCCAAAACTCCAAAGCCCAACAGACCAGAACGGGTTTAGGGCGTTAGGGTCTACGGTTTACGGTTAGGGTCTATATATGCTTTAGGGTTTACTTGTAGTGTCTAAGGCTTGGGGCTCAGGGCACCTGATTCTACTTAAAGTAGAAGCCAGAAAGTTGGAACATGACTTTAGGAGGATTAGTGCTAGGATCCCTTATACTTTACCTTAAGGGCATGAGGGTAATGATGTTCCAACTTTCTGGCTTCTACTGTAGAGTATATCGCAGCCCAAAACCCTACTCTAAGTGTTCTGGCCTGGGAGCTATTCTGTAAAGGCTAGTTCAGAATTAAGGGATACTGGAGCATGTGAGAGCCTACGAAATCCAAAGTACTTCCCCGAACATGGCAATGAGGTAGCTTCTTCTTCGGTGTGGAAGGTTTCCTTCAGGGTCCCTCATGAAAGCAGGGCTTTGAAATATTAAACCGAATGTAGAACCAAGATGCTCGGCTGAACCCTATAGTATAAAGCCTCTTAGTGAAGATCTTCGCATAAGGACGTGTCTTCGCAACGGTCATTCCTTTTAGCCTGCTTAAAACCCTGATAAACATACTTTTAATTCCTAAACCCTCAACCCTAAACTTCCCCTAAACCCTAAACTTACCCTGAACCCTCACCCGTATAAGCTCCACCCCCCCCCCCCCCTCTCTTCCCCTTTCAGGCCCGAGATGGATATCTGCTCTTAGACGCAGCAGACACCGGAGCTCAGCCTGTGGCGCACCGTGTCGGCTTTCCGGGGGTTTGGAGAGGGTTCAGTAGGCGCTTGCGGGGCATTTTGGGTTTAGGGTTTAGGGTTGACGGTTTTGGGTTTAAGGTTTAGGGTATTGGGTTTTAGGTTTAGGGTTTAGGGCTCAAGGGTGCTAAAGGTTTCACGAGTCATGGGTTTAGGAGTTAATGTCTTACTACTTGGAGGGTCATGAGATTTAGTAAGTTATAAGTACAGTTGCCCTAATTATAACCCTAGTTACTAAGTCCCATGATCCTTTAAGTAGGCTTGTGTGTGTTGGTTTTCCCCGTTTTGGGATGCTCAGCTCGGCAACCCTTGATCTGAATCATCCTACTATTTTAGGGGTTCCTTTAAAGGGTTCCTAAACGGGGTCTGTAAGGGATCTATAGTCGGGTTCTATACTAAAGGGCCTCAACAATTACCTATACTATTTTATGATTATAGAATAATGGCCATGATAATCAAGAAACCATATTATTGACTTGAGATCCCTCTTATGAAGCCTCACAGATCCAGGTATCGAATGGCAGAGAGCCTTTCGCCAACTGGAATGCAGGAAAACTGGAGGCGCGTCTACGTCGACGCCACCGGACAGACATTAGCAAAATGTTGGGCTTCTGGGATGTGGATGTAGGACGTAGAGTTTGGGGGGTTTAGGGTCTAGGGTTTCAGGCTGCAGGGTTTGGCTAAATACTCGCCAACACAATTTTGGGGGGTTGCCTTGTCAAAAATTCTAGTGCAATATATCCCGAAACCCTGTTCTAATTATTCAGGCCCTTCTACTTGGCTCATCGTCTGATATGACAAGAGCAAAGTAGTCGGACAGCGAGACACGCCCTTCACTCTGAATTCGTGTCATTAGTCACTCAAGTCGAAGCTTCATGAAGTTTCTGATGGAATGTGCGCTTTTTGTGAAACTCTAGCCTGGGGCATCTTATTTTACGGTCCGAGCTGTGAGGTTCCAACTCGGGGCAGATTGATTATAAGACCCCCAGCGTCTGGGGAGGAAACCCAAACCTTGGAGCCATTTGGGAGTTTCCGAAAACAGGGGACCCTAATACAATACCCTAGATAGTAGGATCCTTATTATCAAGACCCCTAAACAAGGTACCCCTAACTTTCGGGAACTCCCATTTGGCCTTTACGCGATCCTGCGTAAGTACCATGCGGAGAAGCGATGCTGCAGGGGAGAGTTGACTGATCGAACCAGGCACGCAGAGAGGAGCCACGCTCTTTTGTCAAGAAAGCCTCCCGCACCTTCCTAGCAATCTCAAATTACTCATCCTGTTCCATAAGCCCTAAACCTTGAAGCCTAAACCCTAAACCCTAAAAATGCTAAACCTTGAAGCCTAAACCCTAAACCTAAACAAAAGGCTAAACCTTGAAGCCTAAACCCTAAACCCTACAAAAAATGGTAAACCTTGAAGCCTCAACCCTACACTTTAGGCCCTAAGCCCTAAAAGACCTGCTAAGCCTTGAAGCCTCAATCCTTACATAGAGCCTTTGGTGTCTGCACTGGAGAAGAGGCTTGTACCGCGGCTCGGGCTCAAAGTTGCGACACCACTTCTTACATGGACTTAGGGAGTATAAGGGCTCCTTGAAGGGATCTATAGGGGTACTATAAGGGTCTAGGGTTTAGGGTTTTGTTTGGGCGGAATCAACCGGTAGAATGTTTCTCGTAGAGGATGGGTTTAAATATATAGGATTCTGAGGCTTGCGCATCGTCATTTTCCGTTTCTTGTTCCGCATTTCCACTTTCCGTCGTTTTTGTTTCTGCTGATTTTATTGTCTTCTTCCTCCCCGGCTTGTCATTGCGGGCCACTACTGCGTTGGTCACAGGCATGTCGGGTGAGGCCGGGCAGTCTCATACGCCCCTCTGGACTTTGAAGGCCTGTCAGCTGCTGGGAGCTGCCGCTTGGGCCTGCTTCCAGGCCCTGCATAGTATGTTCTATTCATAGTTTGAGGATTGCTCTGGAAATTGCTTGAAACTCACAAATTGCAGGGGCGCCCATCATACTGAGAAAACCTGTATGCTTCGATCTAGTGCAAGAAGTATCCTTGCTTGAAAATTTGAAAGGTCTCCCTAAACCCTAAACCCCAAGCCCTAAACCCTGAACCCTAAACTCTAAACCCTAAACTCCTAAACCCTAAACCCTAAACCCACAACAACCCAGGCTTTGGGAGATTCATTAATGTCTTCTGGTCGGACATCGGCGTGACGAGGGCGGAAATCGGTGCACTGAGCCTGGCGACGATGGTCGCCTCCTTCATCGGGGCTGGGTTTTGGTACCTCGATCCCGACTTCAGACATCCTTGGGCCTCGGCCCTAAGCGTTAAACCCCAAAGCCTTAACCCTAAATCCGGTGCCTTAAACCCTAAACCCAAACCCCGCGCGTTTTGAATTGATTGGATGCAAGCCGAGTCCCACAGGGTAAAAGATGAGAGGAATCAGTGTTTGAGCGTGTTTCTGGTGCATTATAGAACACTTCTATGGTACTAGAGCAGGATCGTGCTACATCTAGTACTGCAGAAGTGGTATCTTTTCCTTTGTAGAGCTCTGTGTTGTTCTTATTATTCTTCCTTTTATTATCAGTCTTACGGTGCCTGAGAGCCCCAAGCATAGGTCCCTGGTGACAGACCGCCTTGGCGAGTTCAAGCGCGTCTTGGTGGGGACGTCCCTGGCAGGAACGATCCTGATCTTCCTGTACCTGCTGCCGGGAGTGCAGGTGGCCTGGGAGCACGAGAAATATTAATGTTGTTGTCATTGCTAGTGTTTCGTGGTTCTGACCCTTCTCAACTGGTTCTCTTCTTGTTGTTGGTGGTGCGTTGCTAGCTGTTTTTTCGGTTTAGACAGATCTGGACGCATCTGGTTCTTCATCTTACTATTAGCATTGCTTTGACCGTCCGCGGCTTGGGACCCCTCAAGGCTTTTCTGAGTATACACTCAAACACTTCTGGTATTTCCGGCTTACCTTAATGTTTAGAAGGGGCTTTCGGGGCTCATTATACTCTAATTACAATAAGCAACCCCAAAATAATATAGGAATAATATAGGTTATTGTATATTAGCCAAAGGGCCTCACAGTTTGGGGTGTATAACGGGTTTAGGGCCTGAATGTTAACGTCAGCTGCCGGGACCTATCTCTGGTGGGAATTGGTTCAGGGTTCAAGGTTTAGGGTTTAGGGTTTAGGAATTTAGGGGTGTCGGGTTCCGGGTTCAGGTGTCTATAGAAGCTCGAGACATATTCAAGCCCTGCCTGCGAAGTGGGCTGAGAAGTAAACCCGAGACCCTAAACCCTAAACCCTAAACCCGTAAAACCCTGAACCCTAACTCCTAAACCCTACACCCTAAACTCTAGCCCCTAAACCCCTAGACCGAAACCCCTAAACCCTAAAGCTGCGATCAGGCCAGCTTCTGGTGGTTGGCTCTGGTTTGCGTTAGCTCCTCCTTCTTCCTCTCCACCGGAGGGCCCATCATCGATGCCATGTGCCTTTCCGTCTTGAAGGACCAGACTGCAGTCCTTTATTCGTAGTCTTATTCTAGTATTGTTAGTGCTGTTGTCAGTATGATCATTAGTACTACTAAAACTACTGTTAGGAGTATTTTCACTGTCCAGCAACATGCTCTGCCACAAATCACACTGATGCAGCTTTGCGCTTCACACGACCTTTCAGATGTTTGATCGTGTGGTGTAACAATGCCGCTGGTGGTGACCAGTGTCCTGTTTCAGATGTGTTCCTCACGGCATAGACAAGTCGTCCCTCAACCCACATTTCCTTGATCCTAGAACCTGAGCCCTAAAACCTAAATCCTAGACTCCTACTTGGAGGATCATGGGACTTAGTAAGTATGGCTATAAGTACCTTAATTGGGGTAATAAGTAGTTATAAGTATAGCTACCCTAATTATAACCCTAGTTACTAAGTCCCATGATCCTTGAAGTAGACCCTAAAGCCCCTCTTATAATCGACCCCCTATAGATCCCCTTAAAAGGAGCCCTTTAAGGAACCCTAGTTACTAAGTCCCATGATCCTTGAAGTAGACCCTAAAGCCCCTCTTATAATCGACCCCCTATAGATACCCTTTAAAGGAGCCCTTTAAGGAACCCTAGTTACTAAGTCCCATGATCCTTGAAGCAGACCCTAAAGCCCCTCTTATAATCGACCCCCTATAGATACCCTTTAAAGGAGCCCTTTAAGGAACCCTAGTTACTAAGTCCCATGATCCTTGAAGTAGACCCTAAAGCCCCTCTTATAATCGACCCCCTATAGATACCCTTTAAAGGAGCCCTTTAAGGAACCCTAGTTACTAAGTCCCATGATCCTTGAAGTAGACCCTAAAGCCCCTCTTATAATCGACCCCCTATAGATACCCTTTAAAGGAGCCCTTTAAGGAACCCTAGTTACTAAGTCCCATGATCCTTGAAGTAGACCCTAAAGCCCCTCTTATAATCGACCCCCTATAGATACCCTTTAAAGGAGCCCTTTAAGGAACCCTAGTTACTAAGTCCCATGATCCTTGAAGTAGACCCTAAAGCCCCTCTTATAATCGACCCCCTATAGATACCCTTTAAAGGAGCCCTTTAAGGAACCCTAGTTACTAAGTCCCATGATCCTTGAAGTAGACCCTAAAGCCCCTCTTATAATCGACCCCCTATAGATACCCTTTAAAGGAGCCCTTTAAGGAACCCTAGTTACTAAGTCCCATGATCCTTGAAGTAGACCCTAAAGCCCCTCTTATAATCGACCCCCTGTAGATACCCTTTAAAGGAGCCCTTTAAGGAACCCTAGTTACTAAGTCCCATGATCCTTGAAGTAGACCCTAAAGCACCTCTTATAATCGACCCCCTATAGATACCCTTTAAAGGAGCCCTTTAAGGAACCCTAGTTACTAAGTCCCATGATCCTTGAAGTAGACCCTAAAGCCCCTCTTATAATCGGCCCCCTATAGATACCCTTTAAAGGAGCCCTTTAAGGAACCCTAGTTACTAAGTCCCATGATCCTTGAAGTAGACCCTAAAGCCCCTCTTATATCGACCCCCTATAGATACCCTTTAAAGGAGCCCTTTAAGGAACCCTAGTTACTAAGTCCCATGATCCTTGAAG
>CAJNDT010006171.1:0-36941 GCA_905221615.1 Symbiodinium sp. CCMP2592 | reverse complement strand
CCCCTATAGATACCCTTTAAAGGAGCCCTTTAAGGAACCCTAGTTACTAAGTCCCATGATCCTTGAAGTAGACCCTAAAGCCCCTCTTATAATCGACCCCCTGTAGATACCCTTTAAAGGAGCCCTTTAAGGAACCCTAGTTACTAAGTCCCATGATCCTTGAAGTAGACCCTAAAGCACCTCTTATAATCGACCCCCTATAGATACCCTTTAAAGGAGCCCTTTAAGGAACCCTAGTTACTAAGTCCCATGATCCTTGAAGTAGACCCTAAAGCCCCTCTTATAATCGGCCCCCTATAGATACCCTTTAAAGGAGCCCTTTAAGGAACCCTAGTTACTAAGTCCCATGATCCTTGAAGTAGACCCTAAAGCCCCTCTTATAATCGACCCCCTATAGATTACCCTTTAAATGGAGCCCTTTAAGGAACCCTAGTTACCAAGTCCCATGATCCTTGAAGTAGACCCTAAAGCCCCTCTTATAATCGACCCCCTATAGATACCCTTTAAAGGAGCCCTTTAAGGAACCCTAGTTACTAAGTCCCATGATCCTTGAAGTAGACCCTAAACCCGCAACCCTAAGCCCTCGGCCTGAAGCTGTAAAGACCAAGTACTTGGAGGGTCGGGGGACTTAGTAACTATAAGGGGTTCCTTAAGGGCCCCTTTAAAGGGATCTATAGGGATACTGTATAAGGGTTTAGGGTTTAGGGGGCTTAGTAACTGGTTATTTTAGGGACTTCTAAGTACCATAACCCCAATTAGGGTCCCTTTTAATGTACTTATAAGTCTACTTGCTACCTACTTACTAAGTCCCCCGACCCTCCAAGTAAGCAGGAGCAAGAGAGTGAAGAGCAGTATGGCGACCAGCGCCTTTGGTGTGCCGTCGGATGGGGCGGCATGAGCCTTGTGGCAGGGCAGCTGATCGCCGCCTGGTTCTTGTGAGAGTTACTTCAGTTCTGCGGTTCCTCTATTGTTCAATAGTATAGAGGTTCTTGAAGGGTTTCCCTGGGGTTTTCTGGTTTAGCGTAGTGTAAGTGAGGACGGCCCGTAACGGCCTAAGTACACGGGTGGTTGCCAAAATTAGGGACCCTGTTTGGGTACCCTGAATAATAGGTGCCGTACTATAATAGGGACCCAAAAAGGGATCATAGTTGTGACAACCACCCACATTCGCATTGCGGTTGGGATTTCAGCGGCCGTCGCTTCGAAGGACCTCCTTGGCATCGGCTTCATGTTCTGGGGCTTCGCATCCATTCAAGCCTGCTACTTGGCTTACCCTTTGGTTAGTAGGGAATGGAGGAATGGGGTTTAGGGTTTAGGGTTTAGGAATGGAGGAATGGGGTTTAGGGTTTAGGAATGGAGGAATGGGGTACAATTATCACTACTGTTACTACCATTCTTCCATTCCCTACTAACCAAAGGCTACCTGGCGGTTTGCTTGTGCTATATGCCCATGCAGAAGCAGAAGCAGGAGAGTGCCGGGGAGCAGGCTTGGGATGTCGTCTGCGGACGGGTTGAGCCTGCAGAAAACAGAGGCTTTTCTTGACGACTTTAGCAGGTGTGCTCCTTCCTTTTTGGGAGCACCGTAAATCAAATCTTGCCGCACGGAACCACTTCCAGACGATTTCTTTCGTCTCGTTCTTCTCCCCCGGTTTAGGGTTTAGGGTTTGGGGCCCTGAAGGTGACTCTCAAGCAGTTCTTGAACTTTGACGTGATGTGGTTCTTCGCAAACCTCATCATCTACGGCCTGGCCATGTCAGTCGTTGAATCCTTCCTTCTGGTCTTTCTGAATGAGGCCCTAGACCCTAAAGCTCTAAAGCCTAAACCCTGAAGCCTACTACGGCCCAAACCCTAAACCCCTAAGCTTTGAACCCTAAACCCTAAACCCCTAAGCTTTGAACCCTAAACCCCAAAACCTTAAGCCCTAAGCCCGAAACCCCAATCCTTCAAGGATGCTTGAAGATCCCGAACCCTCAGCCAGAAGCCAGCCCAAACTCCCCGAGAGGATTCGGAAGAAGTGAAGACCTCCGCAGGGCCAATGCCCTAACCCCTAAACCCTAAACTCTCCAAGGTTTACGGTTTAGGGGTTTTCAGGGTTTAGGGTTTACGGGTGTAGGCTTACAGTATCCAATATAGTAGCCCCCATACCATAGACCCCTTTAAAGGATCCCTGATTCTAATTATTAAGGCCCCTACATCATAGTACCAAACAAGCCCTCGCAGGACTTCGACAACGCGCCCAAGCTGCTGCTCGGAGCGAGCACGACCGTCATGTGCATCTTCGAGGTTCCCATCGGGTTACGGCTACTACGGTTGAACTTACTATAACATGCTATCATTTTTTGTGGTTTAACGTACAATAATATCCTATAATGTACTGTAATATACGACAACATACTTTAATATGTACTATAACATCCGTCAGATTCGATTTTGCAGCTATGGGTTCCTGGTTCTGAACTTAGCAGGGAATGGGGGTCTAGGTTGTGGGGACTACCATAGAATTGAAGGGACTATCAAGGGACTATCAAGGGACTGGATCCGTTTGCTAGGCACCAGGGCGTACCCTAATCCCTGAATTGCAAGATCCGCGTAGTGGGACATTGAAGCATAGGAGGTGCAACAAGAACGGCCCCAAATAATTGCCAATAGCTATCTTGGGGTTCCTTTTCATTATTATAGTATGACCTACCTCAACATCCTATTCTAATTTTTCAGGCACCTATATGATTTGCTTGCAGATTGGGAGTTGGGGATATCGATGCTGCGCCCAGCAGGGGAGCAGTTTTTGTTTTGCTTGTTCTGGTGTTTCAGGTTTACGGCTCTTATCTATTACTGCTCAGGCCCCCACCCACCATAGACCCTGAATGATAGCATGCTTACTGTCAGGACCCCTGAAGATGTTACCAATGGTACCTTAAGTCTTGCGAACCGCGTACTCGCCAGGTGCCGGTGTTCAAATACATAGATCATGTCTGGGCCCGACGGAAAGAAAGGCTCACGAAGCTCGGCCGATTTAGGGCTCAACCCTAAACCCTCAACCCTAAACCTTAAAGCCCTTAACCCTAAACTCTAAACCCTAAAACCCTAAACCCTAATGCCCTTAACCCTAAGCCCTACAGCCCTTAACCCTAAACCCTGAAGCCCTGAACCCTAAAGCCCTAAACCCACACCCGAAAGCCGCAGACCCGATTCCAACCTGAATCTCTATCTCTGAATCCGAAGCTCTGAGTTCGGAAGCATTGGGGTGGTCGAAGTCTGGAGGAGAAGGACCAAACCCTAAGTAATCCCCGAAACCCTGAACCCCTAAACGCTGCACCTTGAACCCTAAACCCTTAAACCCTAAATCCTTAAATCCCTAAACCCAAAACCCTTAGGGTTTCTCAAGTTCACATTTTGGGGTCCCTCAACCCTAAAGCTTAAACCCTGAATCCCGAGCCTTGCTGAGTCTGAGGTCGGTGCTCATGGCCTGCAAGCTTGTTCTGGCTTTCCGGTGCTTCTGCTACACCTTGCTTCCACCTTCCAACCCCTGGCTCGCATCTGGGTGTGCCTTATATAGGAACCTTTTCACTTTAGAAAACGAGAGCGCCAGGCTTGTGAAGGATGTTTTTTTTGGGGGCCGCAGGAGCTTATAGGTACTTTTGATTGAGCCTCTGCACGGCTTTACTTTCGCTGCAATGTGGTCAGCGACCGTGGAGTACGGCCAGAGAATCGCCCCCCCTGGCTGCGTGGCCCGCATGCAAGCTCTTGTCAATGGCATCTACTACCAGATTGCTATGGGCATCGGCACTGCCATGTGGGGTCCTTTGGCGATGGCGCCGCCTAAGGGGCTGGGATTTCAAAACTGCTTTCGACTGGATGCTGCAGGGATTATCATCTGGGGGATCATCTTTCAGGCCGGCATCCTCATCAGACGCCGAAGCCAAGCAGCCAGGGGTGCTGGCATCACTGCCGAGCAGCCGCTTACAGAGGTCTCTTGAGGTGCACCAACCGCATGAACATCTGCGAGAATAGCGACAAGTGCTCTTTTCTTTTGAACTCCGCGCTCAGTCTTAGATTTTGCGCGGAGAAAGGTGTACTGATGGAGGGCTCTTGCTTGCTGGGACTGTGGGCATGGGCTTGTGTGCTACAAGCTCCAGACTTCGAGCCGTGTAGGGTTTAGGGTTTAGGGTTCAGGGGCCCCAAATGTGAACTTGAGAAACCCTACACCACCAAACTCTGAGACCCGCAAACCGGTGCTTCAACAGCACAGCTGCCTCAAGAACAATCTTATAACCTTAGAACCCGAACCCTGGGTCCTACACCCCAAGCCCCAAGCTTAAACCCTAAACCCTTCAACCCCCCAAAGACAACCCTTAAAAAGCAACCGAAACCCGAAAGGAGCCTAACCCCGTAAACCTTTTCAAAAGGAACCTAAACCCTGCAACCCTTTAAACAAGGGTTTCAAAAACCCTTCAAAACACCGGAAACCTGATGCCCTTCAGTTTAAACCGAAAGCCCGAAGAGAACCCGAGCCCAAGCTCGGGGGAAGTCGCTATGAGGTGAGCCGAGCGCCGGCGGGAGGGTCTGTGAGGGATCCGAGCTATCTGCAGGTCGGCTCAGGAGTTTCGGGGTTTGGGGGTTAGGGGTTTAGGGGCTTTGGAGGTTGGGTTTTTGGGGTTTTGTGGGTTTTGGGGGTTTAGGGGGTTTAAGGGTTTTGGGGTTTAGGGTTTTTGGGGTTTGGGGTTTGGGGATTTAGGGGTTTAGGGTTTAGGGTCTTGGGGTTTAGGGTTTGGGTACGGGCTGCTCCAGGCCTTTATGAGGGCTTTCTAGGACTGAACCCTAAGCCCCACGGGTCTTTCGGATTCCAGCTTCGGGGGTTGGAGTTTAGGGACTTTGGGAGCGTTGATGGAAGCAGGCTTTTTTGGCAGGGAGATTTCGTGGGGCTGGAGACTTTCTGTGCTTTGGCCGGCTTTCCTAAAGCTCTACATCGTAAGCTGCAAGCTTGATAAAGCCCTAGGAAGTTCGGAAACCCTAGGAAGTTCAATATATGCTATCAGACAGTGGGCTGGGACACTAAACCCTAAACCCTAAAGCCCTAAACCCTAAAGCCCCAGACCCCAAACCCTAAAGCCCTAAAGCCGTAATGCCCTCAGCCCCAAACCCTAAAGCCCTAAACCCTAGCACCCTAAAGTGTAACCCTTGAACCCCGAACCCTAAGCCCCTAAAGCCCTAAAGCCCTAAAGCCCTAAACCCCAGCACCCTAAAGTGTAACCCTTGAACCCCGAACCCTAAGCCCCTAAATCCCTAAAGCCCTAAAGCCCTAAACCCTAAACTACTATTTGCTTAAGAACCCCCAAAAAATAAAAAATATATTCCTTATAGGGATAATATAGGGATTATATATTTTTTTTTATTTTTTGGGTGTTTCTTAAGCAAATAGTAGTAAACCAGGCCTTGGCCCGATGGCTTACCAAAGAGCAGCCCATCACGCTGGCCGTCAACGGCGACGAGAAGTCCGGCGGCTGGCTTGCGGTTTAGGGGTTTAGGGGCTTAAAGGGAACTCCAGAAAGTTGGAATATGGTTTCAGGGTAGGATACCCTATAATTTACCATAAAGGGTTTAGCATATTCCAACTTGTGGGCTTCTACTATAGAAGTGATTCATGTCTTGGGTCGAGGATTCAGGGCCTAGGGTTTAGGGTTTGAAGTTTCGCTTTTGGGTTTAGGCGTTTGGGCTCGGGGTTTGATCGGTTTGGGGTTTGGAATCTTGGCATTGTGAAAGTTGAGTGGTATGGCGGCCATCGAAGTTGAAAGGGTGGGTACCCCTTGAATTGGCCCGGAACAGTCACAAGGCAGTCACAGCAAACACCAGACTTCAAGCCCAACATGGGGGTTTGGGTACCGTATTGTGGGGTTCTTATAATAAATATCCCACTATCTAGGGTACCATATTGGGGTTCCGTATTTTCGGAAGCTCCCATATTGCACAAAGCAAAAGCCCTGAGCCCATAACCTCAAAATCCTTCTTTCCCCCAAAGCTCAAGCCCTCGATTCGCCCCAGTCCCCCATCCCAGACTCATCCAAACTCCGAAACTTTCCACGTGAGAAAAACCCTAAACCCTAAACCTCAAACCCTAAACCCCATGGCAAACCTTAACCCCCCAAACAACAACAACCTGACACCCGAAAGCCTCAAGCCAAAAGCCTGACTTCCAAAGGCTTCTCCATGATGAGGCTCCTAAACCCTAGACTTATAGAACCCTAGCCTATAGTACCCTTGTAGGAACCCTATTAAAGAGCCCTAATAAGCCTGAGTTCCCAAGGCTTCTCCATGATGAAGCAGCTCTTTGAGTCTACGGCCCAGGACGCTCGGAAATCTGCTCGAAGAGTTTCCTGGGGTTTAGGGGGAATTTTGGCTTTCGGATTTTCTGGAGGTTTCCTTGGGGTTCACGGTCCTTGGGGTTTAGGGTCCTTAGGGTTTAGGGTTTCGGGGTCCTGAGGGTTTAGAGTTTTTGGGTCCTGCCTTCGGCATTCAGATTTCCTGTTGGGGATGTTGCTGCCCACCTGCGTTGTTGTTATAGTAGTCGGGTTTGCTGTCTGTGAAAAGCAGCCTAAACCGCAGTTCCCAAGGCCATCTACAGCGTCGGCCGTTCAGGCCGCCCAGCACTGACGGCGCAAGCGCGGCCGCAGGCCGGCAATTGGGACATTAATCATTTCGCCTTTCTACTAGGCCCGTTTTCTTCATAAGGCATCTAGGACCAAATCAGTTGTTAGAAGAGTGCTTGGGGTTTGGGGTTTTGAGGGTTTTTGGTCTTCGGCTCTCATCTAGGTTAGGATTTACCTGAATCCGCGCTTCGAGGTTGGTGTCATGGGCGTCGAATTTTGAGCAAGCCTGTTCAGCTGATTCAGCTGATGTGGCCCTTGAGTCTGCATGCGTCGAGAAGGCCAGACTGCCGTAGCTACACAGCGCGATTTGATGGTCGTTGAAGCTTCCGGGCCAAGTCAGGCCTGCTACTGACAGCCACTATGCCAGTTTGTCCCACCCGCAAAAGTCTTCCGAGATGTCGCCGCCGCCGCAAGCCCAAAACCTCCAACCATAACCCATAAACCCTAATCCCCATACCCTATCCCCAAGCCTCAAACTCACAAGTAGGGGCATCTTTTGACGCCTGGCAGGATGGTGAGATCTTCGGCGAGTTTCCTCCACGCGCAGACATGTGCCTGGGATGCCATCTTGATGCCATCTAAACCCCATGAAAGCTTTGAACTGCGGGCCATAAACCCTAAACCCCAGACCCTCAATCCGAAGTCTTGAACCCTAAACTCAAACCCCAGACCCGAAATCCGACATCCTGAATCGAAAAAACGTATCTGCTGGTCGAAAAAGGGACGCTTAAACAAAAAAAAGATGGAACCCTGAACCCTTATACAGCTCGAACCGGGAGCTCATCTGCAGAAGCTTTGTATATTACGGTAGCCTGTTCAACGGTTCGTGATGAGGGGCATCCAAAGGGGCATCCAAAAGATGAAGGTGTGGAGTTTGGGCATTCTGTTGCCAAACCCCGTCCGGAGGTTTAGGGTCTAGGGTTGAGGCCTGATCACCTCAAACTTTTGACGGTCAGGTCGGTGTCTGAACCTCTCGAGGATTTGGGCCTTAAGCCCAAACTCAACACCCGTCATCTTGGAGTGAGCCTAGCCTGCTGTTCGCGAGCTCATGTGAGCACCTCAGGAATTGCAGGATTTCGGGTTTCGGGTTTTGATGTTCTCTGTGATTAGAACAGTACATTATTTCTGGAGTGGCAAATTCCGTACGCACAGTAGCATGAGCTGGGATCTCTCGTTTGTACGATATCGAGGGCCGCCCTTTGCTGTAGAAACACACGTGCCTAGAGGTCACAAATCCTCAACCTTAGACCCCAGCCTCCTTGTCTTGCAACCTCTGAACCCTCTCGCTAAAAATCCCCCAAACTCCGAAGCCCCAACCCCTGAGGGTCCCCAAAACCTGATGCCTAAAACCCTAAAGGCTCGAAGCCCTGAAGCCTCCAAAATCCTATCGATCACAGAGCTTTTGCAGGAAGGCAGCCTGCACAGTAGACCCATGAACGAGAACTCGAAGGTTGGAGCCGAAAGCGCCGACCCCTAAAGCCTCAACCCCAAACAGGTCTAGGGTTGAGCATTCCTAAAGATTCCGTAGCCAAAACCCAGCACTCAAAACCCTTAAATCCTAAACCCCTGAACCCTAAACCCCTAAACCCAAAACACAAAAACCCTAAACCCCTAAATATAGAACCCTTACTTATGGGCCCCTTTAAAGGAATCCCTATAGATCCCTTTAAGGAACCCCTTAAACCCCGTAACCCCGAAGCTGAAGGCACCTCTACACGCAGGGCCCAGTCTTCGTACCTTCGAGCACGCCCAGTGGCTTCAGCTGCATGAAGATGAAGGAGGACTTTCCTCTTTTTGGAGGTTCAGGCTTTTGTGGTTTAGGGTTTAAGGGTTTCGTGGATTACAGGTGTAGGGTTTCGGAAGTTAGGGTTTTCAGATGTCATGCTTTGTGGGTGAAGGCTGGCACTTCAGAAGTCTGGAGTTTCGCCGTTTCGGATTCCAGAAACCCTCAACGCCCTAAGCAAACTCAAAACCCTAAACCCCAAACCCTAAACCCTGAGCCCTAAACGGCCTAAACGCCGTAAGCCCGACAGAACCCTTGACCTGTGCTTGTTCCTGGACCATGAGGTTTCGGGACACTTCCTTCGGCTTGGCAATGTAGGGTTTCCTTGAGGCTACCACAAGAGTTCTACGAGGGGTTCCTAAAGATTCTACGAGGGGTTCCTAAAGATTCTACGAGGGGTTCCTAAAGATTCTACGAGGGGTTCCTAAAGATTCTATAGGGTGTTAGAAGGGTGTTGTAATGGTTGCCAGTTGATGAGGGTCCAGACACGCGGAATCTCAGATGTGCCGGCTTCATCGGTGTCACTCCTGAACAGTCTTGCTGACTTTGCCCTCATCAGGGTTTAGGGTTGAGGATTGAGAGTTTATGGTTTGGTTAGGGCATAGGCATTATCTTCAATCTTCACGGCACTTGCTCGTACCAGTGAGCCGCAAGGCTACATGGCACGCTATCAGCCAGATCACCTCACGGCCTCCGCCGGCCGCGCCGTCCAGGTCGGGTTGGGCAACTGGGTGATTTCGTGCAAGCTCTGGCGGATACCTGTAAACCCCGCAGCCTCAAAGTCCAGCACCCTTCAGCCTAAGCACACACACATACCATAAAGGCTTAGATAAGCTCTATAAGTTACATAATCTCTAGGGTCTCGGACTTAAGACTTGGGGTTGGGGATTGGAGGTTGAGGGTGGCTTAGAGCTTGGATTTCGGAAATTTGGACATGCTTGCGGGAAACACCAGCTGAAGAATCTTTAGCGGACTTTGGATTACTCGGTTTCGTTGATACACTTCGGTGATTTGCTTTGAAGGAACCCCTATGGACCACATGGGAGTTTCCGAAAATAGGGGTACCTTATTCAGGGGTCCTTATAATATGGATCCTACTATTTAGGGTACTATATTAGGGTCCCCGATTTTCGGAAACTCCCACATAGCCCTTGAGCCTTATTTTTCGCTCCAATGTTCCGTTGGCAATCTAAATACAAACAACAACGAGCTCTGCATCTTTCGAAGGTCTCACGGTTTAGGGTTTAGGGTTTAGGGGCATGGTTTGTTGGACAGGGTTGATGATGACTTTTTGAGTGTTTCGTCTTCAGGCACACCTACTTAGCTCCGCATGCATCGCCCGTAATGCGTGCAGTTGACAGCTGACACTGGCCTGGTTCCAACATTGTGTTTGCAAGTCTTGTTTGTTTACACACAAGCGCTTGTGGCTCTCAGCTCCTGCAGCAAGCTATCCCCAGTGAACATGCAGCTGCGCTGGGATGTCTTCATCGTCAGGTGGATCAGATGAAGACTTACAGATGAAGACTTACTGCCTGGGTGCCGCTGCAGTGGCACCGGCGTACGTTTAGTGGATGAACAACTCGGCTTTGCTGTTTTGGACCGCGGTTTCACGCGGCATGGCGCGCATCAGATTGACGTGAGTTTATGTGCGGGGAGGGACAATGATGCCAATCTTGGCGATACGGTCCAACGATGTTTCCATTTCAAAGAAGACTTTGAAGGTCGCTCAGAACCGCCGTTGACTGGACGCTGTCATGATGATGGTTCTTGGCGCTGGAATGTGGTCAAGATACTCGACCATCATGCCTTGATAGGCATCCACTTCCAAGTTGCAACTTCGGCCTTCTTCATTCTGCAGGGCATCGAAGCCAACATCCAGTTGCTCATGCAGCTGAAAGACTGGAACACGCTTGCCTATAGAAGATTTCTTTTCCTTTTTGTGTCTTCCATGACCGCATGGGTTTTGACGGGGATATGCCAGACTCACTGCGATCCACTGATGAAAAGCAAGTATGTTCACGACGAGAAGCTTTCTTGGCATGCGCGCGCTTGGCTGCAAGCGCAACTTCTATTCTTGTACATGTGTGGCGCTCCTTTGATTATGCTCGATGTTGGCTTTAAGCTAGTATGGCATCGTAGAGTGAAGGCACGTCAGCCAGGCATCGGAGACAACTTCTTGATTGGTCTCGGTTACAAGAATGATGCAGGAGCAATGGCTGACAACATGCGCGGAACGCGATGCCTCATTGCAAAGCTGATTTGCGGTGACCTGGGGATGTTTCTCGTTAATATGCAGTTTCAGGTATCGCAAGGAATCACCTATGCAGCTGCGGTGTCTTGCGTTTGCACTCTTGTGAGCCTAGCTTTTACCGTTGCAAAGATGACGGTTTGGCTTCAATATGATTTGGAAGCCAGGCGTGAGGTTGGTGCAGCATTGCCGCTGTAGTGGTGGCAGCATGAAGTTGTCACAAAAGCCCTCGCTGTCAGTGCAACTACCGGTAACTGCCGACCCGTGTTTCAGCGATGGCTGGGAAAGCCTTGTTTGGATCACGTTAACATGACAATACTTATCGCCGTTACGGGGAGGTGACCAGTGAACGCGCTACCCTGGATGGACCTCTTAGCACTCAGGTCGTTGCAGCGGTTGTTGTAAGAAGTTTTGTGACAGCTGCTTATGCAAATAATGTAATTAGAAATACTACAATAGCACTTTCATCGGTAGTATGTTATCATAGTATACTGTCCATGCGCAATTGTAGTGTTGTTATAGTATTATGAGAGTACAACCATAGTACCAGTAATTACATAGTACCGCCACAGTACAGTTTATATTATATATAGTATTATTTCGCATCAGTCTACATATCGGAAAGAAGCTCGGGGGGGCAGCACTCCGTAGCTAAGACTTGCAGAATTTCAACCAAAATGAATCCGGTTGTGTGAAGACCCTGTAAGCCTTGTAAGCCCTATAACCCGACACTCCCGATAAGCCCCACAAGCTTCCGGAAACTCTCGGCCCCTGTCCCTGAACTCTAATCTGAACCTGTTTAGTTGAGGGTTTGGGGTTTAGGGTTTACGGGTCCCTTAGTGTTCTCGCTCTTATCCAGGCGCCGGGGGGGGGGGGGTCGGGTCTCGCCTTCGGCGCAGGTGTTGGGCCAAGGCGCTCTCTTGGACCTGCTGCCTCTTGTCGAAATACCTTAAACCCTACGACCTTTCAGAAAAAACGGGGGCTACCAAACTTCAGATTGCACATCGCCCTCAGCCGGAAATCTTTGAGTCGGGTTCTTGCTGATGGCTTCCCGAATATGCAGGCGAAGAGCTCAGCAGTTTGCAGGCTGCGAGATTGAATCTATTACAGCTTCGTTGTGCATGGAGTGACTGTCATGACAACATTCAGATATTCTTTGCTGCTGCCACTGGTGAAGCTGGGAAGCTGCAAACGCATAATGACCTTTTCCGGATTCTCCGGGTGCTACGCCATATTCAGTCATATTACTCTGATGGCGAATCTTTCGATCAAAAGGCATAATGGATGTACTTTGAGAACTGATTCCATGACTGCGAAGTGTAGTTGCTTTCTGAACTCCCGAAACCAGAGGCGCGGGCACAGGGATGCTGGAACTCCGTATTCCTGAGCCCAGGATCCCTTACAAAGGAGCCCTGCTTAGTTTTAGTGTAGCTACCGTTCTTCTTCTTCTTCTTCTTCTTCTTCTTCTTATGATTTTCCTTATAACTTTTGTTTGCATATTGTCATCATTACTCTTATGAGCACTGTTATTGTTGTTAGTGTTGTTATTGTCTATCAAAAGGTATATACAAGTTTCCGTCAGCATTATTGTTCTTGCTATCGTTTGATAGGAAAAACTTAAACCCTAAAACCCTAAACCTTAAACCCTAAATTCTAGGGGCTGCGCCCAGGTGCGGGCAGCGCGAGTTGTGGTCAGCGGATGTAGCGGGGGAACGGGAAAGACACGGTCAAAATTTCCAGACGGTGCCGAGACAACGACAGCTCGACACCGGAACAAAAGTGTGACGTAGGCCCGAAGTGCGCAACTTGTGGGTGATCGTAGGCTCTCAGCCCCCGTCGGCCGTGCATGTAGCCAGGCCCGGAGGTTTAGTTCTAGTAAGATTGTGAGACCAAACGGGAACCAAACGGGGGGAAGAGGCGGAAGCACGCGAGGCTGCGCGACGATCACGCGAAGTAGGAACAAGGAGGAAGAAGAGGGCAAGGCGGGTGGGGGGGGGAAGGGGGCGGAAGGGGGAGGGGGCGGGCAGGGAGGGTGAGGGGGGGGAGGGAGGGAGGGGGGGCAGGGAGGGGGGGAAGGTGGGGGGGGTGATTCCGTAAACCTCTAAAGGGGTAGCTCTAACAGGTACCTACAGCAATGGCTGCATGCTCATACATATACATTCCGCTGCCCATTGGCTCACAGTGGTTTTACCATATTGAGACAAGACAAGCTCTCCTTGCGTAGCAAGACAAAACAACTACTGTCCGTGTGCAGGGCGCTGCCCTTTGATCCTTAGGGAATAAACTGGTCATACACCTCCTAACAAGGAGCATTTCCTTGTGGGTGTATCGGCACAGTTTTCTGGTAGCGGAGCCCGGAAAGGGCCGCCCGCCTCCAAAGTCCGCTACAGCGGTCGGCCTCGCCGAACGCTTAACCAAGCGGATAAGAGGCAGCACAATGTCGAGCTCGCATAGCGAAGCCGACGACAGTTCCCAATCCTCCGGGGGATATGAGAACGAAGAGACCTCCCAAGGTCCAGCCACTTATGTCGCACAGTCATATGCAACATCTGACCGCATGCTTGCATCATTAGGCATAACGCCCAAGATCGCGCCTGCCTATGATGGCACCACCTCGTGGTTTGAGTATGAACAGTTGATTGACGACTGGTGCGACATAACAACGCTGGATGACACCAAAAGAGGTCCGTCTCTCAAGACGAGGCTCTCCGGATTGGCCGCAGTACAAAAGGAATCACTGAACCGAGAAAGGCTTGCAGCCCCAGATGGAGTAGATTACTTCAAGAAGAAGATGCGTCCATTTTTCGTGAAAGGAGAACAGTACGTTTTCCTGTGGCGTTTCCTCGGCCTATTCAAGGCATGGAAGGGCAACCAAGACTTTGTGACTTGGATTGCCAAGTTTGAGATCGTGCTACAGCGCGTGAAAAACTCATGGATGGATCTCTTACCAGAGATAGCTCTGGAGGATGCCCATCCAGATTTCATGCAGGCTGTGCAGGCAGATCAAACCTTCTTGCGCCTACAGGATGCAACCGAGAGAGACACATACGCCGCACGTTTCTTCGAAACATGGAACAAGGAACGCCTTGACAATCATCGAAGAGCGTTTCCTCTGAACGATAATCTCCTAGCTCTCCTCTTCCTAGTGCAGTCCGACCTAAATGAGATGCAACGTGAGAGGTTGGTAACAGCATTGACCAACCAAGGTCACCGAATTGAGACCTACACGTACCCTGTGGTACGGCAGACCATGTTCGATCAGTTCTCAACGACCAGAACTGGTCTGCAGGATCCCAATATTCGGCACTCTTCTCACAAGAAGGACCGCCATGGAAGGAGAGACCAACGCCGCAAACGCGGAGGTCGAAACTTCCTCATCCTCGATCAGGGTGAATACGATGGAGTCGATGGATTCTGGCTCCAAGACGAAGACACCCTTGAGGAAGGCTTTCTTGCCGCCGAGGATGAAGAAGCTGTCTTCTGGACAGTTGATGACCATGAGGCCTTCGTTGCAAGGAGATTCAAAAAGGGAAGAAGACCAAGAATGCGTCCCGGATCACCGGGAAGAGCAAAGGGTGGCAAGCGAAAAGGACGTGGCCGTTTTAGGTCATACCGCGGAAAAGGGAGAGCCAACCAGGCAGAACATGATCCAACTGATTCCAGCTATTTCGGTAAAGGTAAAGGAAAGGAAAAAGGAAAAGGTGGAAAAGGCAAAGGAAAAGGAAAGGACAAAGGAGATAAAGGAAGCTCCTTCAAAGGCGCAAAGGCAAAAGGCAAAGGTAAGGATACAGCTAAGTCTGCCTCCTTACAAGGAGACCAAACTGGATCTCCACAGGCCTATGAAAGTTCCACCGCACCGAGCTGGGATTCATGGTATGAGGACAGTTATTATACTGACTCCAGTTGGAATTATGCCGCTTATGACGATCAAACGTCTTATACATACTATGCATCACAAGCCTCACGAAGAAAAACACGGAGAAAGAAGAGAAGAAATCAAGCAGGATCATCAGGTAGAGGCACAGATCCGAGCGCGCACCAAGAACCCGTGTTCAACTCATCAGTGAGTTACGTGCCCCAGGTCTTTGAACCATCCGAGGGGCAAGGTGTTGAAACTGCAACAGCGGTGTTTCCGTTGCAGCACACCGTCCTATCTGCTCTCACAGAGCGGATCAATCTTGATAAGAACCCTACCTTTGTCATACTTGACTCAGGTTGTACTAGGGCTATGGGTTCCCGCTATGCGGTGAATAGGCTTATCAAGGCCGTGAAGCAACGTGCCCCAGGCATGATTGATTTCACTTTCTCACCTTCGAACACGAAGTTCTCTTTCGCAGATAGTGAAACAGCTCTTATCAAGGAGCGTGTAACTCTATGGTTCAACACAACTCCAAGAAGAGATACAACCATAGAAGTTCTGGATCAGGGGAGAGTTCCCATTTTGTTCTCCATCGAACAGATGAGGAATCTAAGAATGACCCTCGAGTGTAGTCCCACAGCTGACCTAGCAACGTGTGAAGCTTTCGGTTTGTATAAAACCCCTCTTCCGATTAGTACCAATAACCATTTGGTATTGGACCTTCTAGGCTTCACTTCCACCAGGAAGTATCTCCCTAAATCAGGTACGTCGTTCAGTGCGACAGAGACTGCTCTAGGAGCTAGGAAGCCAAAGGAAGAAGGAAGATCTTATACTAGGATCCCGGAAGGTCGCTGTCCAGCCTGCGCAGGACAGAAAAGGGCTCATACGTACCTCAAAGGTTGCGACAAAGCACCTGAAGGAGCAGCTGATCCACCACCGAAGGGCATTCCAGGTAAGAAGAAGCCTCTTCCATCTGATCCGGCAGAATCATCTGCCAAGAAACCTGATCCACCAGAACCATCTGGTGATGCTCCTGAGCCTTCCGAACCGCCGGAACCATCATCAGGCTCTAGAGACAAACCGGCAGAATCATCTGCACCGCACGAACCTCCAGAAGAAGAAAGACTTGAGGTTCCACCTGCGAAGACAAAGACTCCAAAGGGTCTTAAAAACCTTCTGAAGAAAACCCGCAAATATGCGGTCAAACCTCCTGTTGAGGAGAAGTCTATGGTCCCAGGAGCTGATGACGGGACGGAGGTAAGACCACTTGAGTCAAGAGAATACCCGGCTCCTGGTACAGACTCACCTACAGGTGAAGAGATTGTCGCAGAACCATCGCCATCTCTTCCCATTGCTCTTCGCAGGATTCATGAGAAGCTTAAGGACCCTGTAGAACTCTATAAGCTTCACCTTAAGCACCGTCATATGAGTACGGATCAGTTCAAGCGACGCACGAAAGCCTTACAGATCCCAAAGGAGATATATGAGCTATATGACCAACTGGTCAAAAAGTGTTCAGCCTGTCAGGAACACGTGAGAGCTCCTTCAAGAGCGAAGATTTCCGGTTTAAGATCAGAGACTTTCGGTGATCTCACCTTCGTAGATCACGGTGAGCTTCCAATTCCCGGCAAGAATAGTCGCTTAATATTTCTTATTCTCTATGACGGAGCAACAAACCTGTTGACTTCCGAAGTAGTCCAGGATAAAGAAGAGCATACTACAATGTCGATTATGAATGACTACTTTGAGAAATTTCAGATCAACCCAAAGGTTGTAGTTGGAGATCAAGCATTCATGACTCCAAAAATGGAGGCTTATTACAATCGGCAGAATATCAAGCCTGTAGCAACAGGACCTGGAACACCATGGCCCAACAGGGCCGAAGCTGCTGTAAGATTGCTGAAGCATCAGATTAAGATCATACTTCAGATCCTGAAGGATGGTGACCCGCAGTATAACGGAATCACCATGAAGTATGGCAACCTCGTTCGACAAGCATGTTTGGCAAGAAACTCTTCGATTACCTATGGAGGAGTTACTCCTTTAGAAATGGCCTTTGGTAGGCGTCCTCGAGATGTTATAACACCAGAGAACGCTGATCCCAATCAGTTGACAGGTAATCCAACTGATACGGAGGTCACTGCGAGAGCCATTAAGGAGCTTGCCAACAGGGCTTACCAAGAGGCACGCCAATCTGATGATCTGCGCAGAGATCTTGCGGCAAGACTGTCAATGACCGAAGGACCTTTCTCTTTGGGAGATAAGGTTTTCTACTGGTCAGAGGATAAGTCTAAGATTGGATCAACTGGGTCCAAACATGGATCTTGGCTAAAAGGAAAGGTGATCTCCGAACTCGGAGGATCCATGGTAGGTGTGGATCTTGGAACACGCATCGTCCGCGTTAATATCTCAAAACTGAGGAAAAATTATGACATAACATCTGATGTGGAGATTCCTCTCGCGCCTGATGAGGAAACTCTGACGTCAGAAGGTTCTGATCACGCAAGTTGCATGGTCACCTTTGATGCTTCCCTGCAGTCGACAGACCTAACGGTTCCGCATCAAGAGTGTCACTGGCAGGTCACCAGCACTGGGAAGATTGACTTCCTAGAACTCTACGGTGGATCTCCCCGTATGAGTCACAAGGCTGCCCTGTCAGGTCTGCGAGTAGGTCAGCCAGTCGATTTGCGTAGTGGTCTAGATCTTGAGCAACCTCAAGGTCGCTCCAATCTTCTTAGGATCATCAAGGAACAAGAACCTACTATTATTGTTATGTCACCCGATCACTCTCAGTGGTCTAGCTGGTACTCACAGTGGAAGAAAGGCTCTGCCAAGAGACTTTCTGTTTTAAAATTCTGTGAATCGGTCGCAGACCACCAAATGAAGCTCGGACGTTACTTTGTTCTTGAGAACCCATACTACAGCAGGCTCTGGTCTTCACCAGAAGCAAAACGCCTGTTTTCCAACCGCAAGATCAGCTATGAGGTCTGTAACCTACAAGCCTATGGCATGAAAGATCCAAAAGGATACTATGAATCGAAATCCTCGATTTTCATGCACAACCTGCCACCGCAGGTTCTAACTCCTCTCCAGAGGCATTCTGCCAAAACGAAATCTCCAACATCTCCACCAGGAGACGAAAAGGGTATTCAAGGCTACGGTCTTAAAACGAAACTCGCACAAGTGTATCCTTATGAATTCTGTGAGACCTTTGCCTCGTGTTTGGCAAGATTCCTGAAGAGAGATGCATATGCATCTCATCTTTCTTTGGTCACAGACATACTAGAATACTCTGGAGATGAATGCCTCCAGGGACTTTCGGAACTTCTTGACCAAGAGTATTCACTTTTGACAGCAAATCCTCTCAAGGATTCCAAACTCCTGCAAGATCCGAAAATCAGATCACTTGTTGCTAGAGTAAATTCCTTATCGAGTAAAACTGAATTACCATTGCATCATTCCAAACCATCACCGTCCCTTGATGCCTTGGTGTCAGACATTACTCGCCTTAGATCAAGACTCTTACCAGGGTCTGGTTTCGAACAGTGTACTCTATACAGAGGTACATTTGGAACAGTCAAAGCACTCACCAGTGTAACTGATGGCGTTCTTGTCTTCTGGAACAAGAAGAAGCCCAATTCGACTATGACGTGTTGCTTGCCGCACCAGGTTTCCTGGAATAAAGTACACCCATCAACCTTCTCGGGGGTGCTCTTCCAGATGACAGGCGGCAAGACTTCACCGTCCGTGCGAACACCGCCGGATGTTATCATGTCGGACGAAGAGGTTTCGCCGTCAGACCCGTCAGAACCCATGAGCACTAATCGCTCACGGATCACATCTGACGATGTCTCTATGCCGGAACCAGATCAGCCGATGCCTCCCGGCACGCCGCCGTCGCGTCCTCCTCCTCCCATACCTCCACCGCGACTACCGGCCGTTTCCTCCGATGAGCCCGTGGCTCCTGCTCGGGCTAAGCCTCGCGTGCATCCGCCTCCTCGCGTTCCGTCTCCTCGGCGTCTGGGGGGTGATGTGTCGCCAAGGTCTTCATCGGAAAGGAAAGTTTCGCCGCACAAACAGAAATCACCTTCACAGGTGCCGACACCAAAACCTAAACCGAAGGCACATCCACAGGGACCCATTCTTCCGTTACAACAAGATGAAGAAGATTCTGAAGAAGAACTGGTCCCGGACGACCCCGGACAACCGTCCGCTCCTCCTCACACCTCTGGTTCACCAGAACCGGAGAGCGATGCCGAGTCAGAAGACACAAGGTATTACTCTGATGAGGAAGGTGACCTGGTCGTAGATGAGAAGGACTGGATCCTTCTCACAGAAGAACAGAAACTGTGCAGTAACACAGGTTCTTTCTCCATGCCTCGGTACATGCATGGCGGACCCGTAGACATCAGAGAGGTAACATCAAGAGTGAGGTCAGACCGAACACGGTATAAACCCACCAAAAGGTTCCGATCTGACATCCGTGAAGAGTATGATCTTCTCACGGAAGAGGACAAGGCCTTATCCCTAAGTTCCCCCAGGAACTCAGCAAATCTGACCCAGAAGGCACAACGGAAGGAGGCAACCGCCAAAGAAAAGCGTGAGATGAAGAAACAGTTTGATGAAGCGAAAGCAGCAGAATATCAGAGCTGGCTAGACAATGATGTCTTTGAGCTCGTCGATACACGGAAACTCGGAAACATCCGAAATTATGTCACTGGTCGATGGGTCCTGACTCTAAAAAGAGATAAGGACGGAAACTTCCTTAAGTGCAAGGCCCGATGGGTCCTAAGAGGTTTCCAGGATCGACAAAAGGACATACAGCAAACTGATAGTCCTGCTGCGAGTCGCCCAGGTTTCCGCTTGGCGATTCAACTAGCAGCTAACAAGCTGTGGAATCTGACACACATCGACCTAAAGACTGCTTTTCTGCAGGGTGAAGCCTATGATGAGTCGAGAGACATAATCTGTCAGATTCCTCCTGAAGCAGGTTATCCTCCCTACATTGCAGCGAGGATGAAGAAACCCGCTTATGGACTTAACGATGCACCTCGAAGATGGTGGAACATCGTTGATAAGGCACTCCTGTCTTACGGCCTGGTGCCAACCCGTGCGGATCGCTGTACATATGTTCTGTATGGTAAGAAGTCTGCAACAGCAGATGCTGAGCTCAAGAAGTCTCAGCCTAAGACCATGGAATCAGCGATTGACTATCTCCTAGATCCCATAGCAGGCAACAATGCCAAGGGTAGACAGGTACATGGAGTAGTCTGTTTACATGTAGATGACCTGTGCATGGCCGGTGATGACACCTTTCGTAAGGCCGTGATTGAATCGATCAAAAAGGAGTTTGCAGTCGGTTCTGAAGACACGAACGATATTATGTTTGTAGGACAGAGATTAGTCTGGAAGGATGCTACAGCATCAGTGCCAGCACATATCTCAGTAAATCAGAACCTAGCTGTTGAAGCTCTAGAGGAAATTGTTTTTGATAAGAAGCTCAACAATGAGCAACAATGCACACCACAGCAGCACACTGCTTACAGAAGTGTTTTAGGACAGATCAACTGGCTACAAAGCCGGACTCAAGCTCACATCTGTTATCGCTTCAGTCGGTGTGCGAGTAAGGCTGCCAAGCCTACTATCGGTGATATTCGAGAATTGAACAAGCTTGTTAGGATTTTGAAGTCTACTGAAGTAGAACTGCGTTTTTGGCCGCTGAAAGGAAATCTCAGAATCCTCGGTTACCCTGATGCTTCCTACAGGAACAATGATGACAAATCATCTCAGAGAGCACATGTTATTTTCCTTGCTGAAGATCGAAATCCAAAGCTAAAGGGAATGAAACAATCAGCAGCAGCTGCTTCTTCCAAGAAGAACGATTTCTCTGAATCCTCTATTAAGGAAACATCCTCGAGAGGTAGCCTGGTGGATTATGAGTCTCACAAGATTACGACAACCACAATGTCCACAACAGTGGCAGAGCTTAACGCACTGATGCGTTGCTTTGGTACTTGCCTGTTCCTCAAGGGACTTTGGGCAGATCTCTCATCAGAGACCGTACCCATACATATCAGAACAGATGCGAACAATCTTGTGACAACAGCAGGCACGACACACCTTCCAGAGCAGAAGGAAACTCACCACCTCATTCAGATGCTTCGTAAGGAATCCAACTCTGGATCTTTAGATGACCTAGCTCATGTAAGCTCGAAGTACTGCCTAGCTGATGCATTAACAAAGCACTCGGCGCAACCTGATGAGCTTATCAAGGCTCTGGAAACAGGGAATTTACCAGAAACAGACATTCATCCACCCTTCCGTGAACTTCTTCAACATAAAGCTTTCACTGTTCGGTGGATCATAGACAATCTCAAGAATGCCGCCACAGCGGTAGCCTTCCTTGGAATTGATATCTCAACAGAGATTTACCGATTATTTTACTGCCAAGGAATATGGTGGTAGTCTCGTTTGCTGGTAGCACAACCATGTGCTGGATTTTCTATTTAGACTGTTTTCCGTCTAAAAGAAAATTTGTGTCTGCGAGCTGCGTTTTCATTAAGATCGGACATGTTCATGAGAATTATATGTATCATCCGCAGCCGCTTTCAGCCTCGAGCCTTACAGCAATCAGCCTTTCGGGCTAACCAAGCGTTCCTGATCCTGTTTGGTCATTGTGCCGTAATGAGCACACGATCAAACTTCCGTAGCCGTGATGGACACGCCCTACCCAGGGCAGTGCAGGCGTACCATGAGCGACATCCACACATGGATAGCTCGTACCCCGAGTCTCGTCGGGAAGCATCACGTCGAAACACCGAACACGGTGGACACCGAATTCACAAACGTGAGAAAAATCATGAGCCTCAATTCATCATCATGGATCACCAACAGGTGTTCAATCCGCATCCAAGAGATCTTGCTCAATTGATCTCACGATATGGCCATGCGAGTAGAGCAAGGCTCACTCTAAACTCCAGACATGGAGTCAGGCTCTACGAAGGAGTCCTTCAAGGACCATGGGACAACAGTCCCCTTGTATACTGGGATAACAATGTCGGTAATCACGCTCGTGATCCACACCAGTTCTGTACGATGCTTGCACATCACCTTCAGACAGGCCTCCCACTGGAGGTAGAACAATGTGTGAGCCTTGATGGATCCGGAGAATATGACTATTCCTCCTCAGTGCCAAAACTGGCAGATGTAACAGGTCTCTCACCAGAGATGTGCTTCCACATTCTTTCCAAGACCAACAGAGTCGGAAGGTGGTTGGCACACTCAACAAGACACCTTCAGAACCAGCGCCCAGATCTCTTTGCTGGCCAACACAATTATCTTCTGGACATGTTCAAGTTGGCCGATGCAGAGCTCGCACAGTATACACCACAAGAGATCGCGCTTGGTGTCCTCCTCAACACTAAGTCTAGGTTTGTGGTCACCATGGTTTATAACAAAGATGGCAAGGCCGAAACCACAGATGCCGCCGTTAACATCCCACCGGATGCAAATGTGTTGACCATGAGCAAAATTTTCCTTTCGGCAGTGGGAGGACACGGTTCACGACGAACTCTACCAAGAGCTGAAGAACCAGATCCTGAAGAAGAGAGACCAAGGTCACACATGACCATCTCAGACTTCATGGCAACGGGGAGCAATCCTGTGCAGTCCCATGCACAGCGTCTCTCCACTAACGCGCCAAGGCCCGTCGGCATGGAGGATTTTGTTCGACAGAACAACCCTTGTTACATCATGCATGCCACGGACCTACAGGCATTATCCTCAATCCTGAGGCACGGTCTGGTACCATCAAACCTCCTAGCGCAGGTGGTTACAGCACCAGATTTCCAAGCTCTTGTGAATGAAAACAGTCGTTCCAACAGGGACACTGTTCAGTTCTCAACGCTAAACCTGGCGAATCCCAATCCGACCATGTTGCGTGCCAACAAGGCACTGCTTCTGGTATTCGATGCAAATAACGTAGTGAACGAAGTCACAAACCTGTGGCAGTCGCAAGTAGGGATGTTTGCTACACCAGATGTAGTGCATGCCCGTACTCTTAGCGCCGTATTCGCACCCTCTGAAACACTCTGGGTATCATCGCAATACGATGAGCTCAAGAGCATCGGACCATGGTGGGCAGACCATTGCTCCGAACAGATGCCGTCAGCGACTTACGAGTCGAAGAAATGGTGCGCAAATTACGGCCGAGAAATCGAATCGGCACTTCGAAAAGTGGCAAGGCGAAATCTGCCACCAGAGCCTCCCAAGGCTAGATCTTCTCACAAGAAGTCTTTTTCTCTGCCAAAGACAGAGGCTGACACAGCTCCAAACCTGGAGCAAACCGCTTCTGCAGGTGAGGTACCTCCGAAAACGGAGACTACTGCAAAGGAGATCCATCCGAGATCCAAGCTCGCCCGGCAGGCCGAGGCTGACAAGGATCCGGACAGTCTTATGGGACAGCTCTGGAACTCCGACGGCACCAGAAGCGCCACCGAAGTTCTTAAGATAACGACAGGTCACAAACCTCCAGAACCTGTTCAGGATACTTCCGCCAACGTAGTTCCTCCCAAGGAAGAATCTTCTGGAACAGAGACGGAACCTGAGGAACCGGATCCTAACCAGGATCGTGACGAAGAATCAGACGAGGCTCGTGACGAAGAATCAGACGATGAATCGGCATCAAGCGAAAAGAGCTCAAAATCTTCGTCATCTTCAGAACTCCGAGTTGATGTCAATCCGTCTCACAAGACGAACTCTGCACCTGCAGCGTCGGAGGAGAAGAAAGAATCTCCCACGGAAGAGATCACAGAGAAACTTGAGAAGGTCAAACTTGACCAACCAAAGCCTGAAGCAGAATATGTTCAGAGTTCAGACGAAGAGCCACAGAAACCAAAATCTCCTAAAAAGGAGAAGGAGAAATTCCTAGTTCTCTTCGATCCTGAAACAGAAAGTTATTATCGAGTCAACAGAAGCAAGCTCAACCTCGAATACGAGGAACCTGCTGATGAGGAAGATCTCGTAAGAGAACATGAGCGCATCAGCGCTCGACTTCGAGAAAATCGCAAGCACCGAATCTCGAAGTCATCGTCTAACCCGGCTATGCAACAGGAAATGAAAGAGAGAATCTGGGTTAGTCGATGGAATCGAAAAATCCGAAGTCCACTCATGATCAAGGATTCTGAGGCTCCTGACGAAGAGGAGTGGGACAGACCCAGAGATTCGGCATCTTCCTCCTCTGCACCTCCTACCAAGGAGAGATTTGTAGGAGTACGCAGGACAGCCATGAGTCTTAACCAAAGGATACGGCTGATGACACGACCAGATAATCCTCTCTGCGATCTTTGCAATCAGCCTACAGGCTATTTTTGCTATTCCTGTGGTACGATTGTATGTGCAGACTGTCGACTTACCCCACAGGGTAAACAACAGATGTGCGAGTGCGTATTGCCAATCGATTGCCTCGAGACCTCTAAAGTGTCAGCAGGAATGACCTCAGAAGAGCGTCAGTTTTTATACGAGGCCATCCTCACACCTGAGGACGTAGATTTGGCAATCCAGAAAATCAACATGTATTGCGACATCGCAAGGAATTCGTTCATGAGAGCCCATCCAGGCGTTGATCCATGTAGCTTTGATGATATTAGGAATAATCCTCCTAATACTTACACCAGCTCCACAGAGGCTCCAACCCTGGAGGAATACAAGAGCATCAACAAGAGTCACATCAATATCAAGGACTCCAGAACAAGCCATCCGGCTTCTTTTCTCTCTCTTACTGGCTACGAAGACAAACTGGTGCTCGACGCACATTACGAGATAGTTCGTAATAGGATGGCCGGTGTTAATGAAAAGAGAGAATACATAGAGGGCTCAAACCCAGACAGCGTATCACTAAGCCTAGTGGTATGCAACTGGGGAAATATGGATCGAGCGCCGGTGCCAGCAGGGAATCCCAAAAAGAAACTCAAACCTGAGAAGGGATTCGATTACCACCCTCTTATTGACATGTGCTTCAACAATTCAGCACATATTACCCTCGTACTCGAGGCAGGAGCACTTGCGTCAAAGTATTCGATCGCAACCATGCGACAACATGAATACAGAGGGATGCTAATCCATTCTCCTCCCAAGGAGCCTGAGGCACCCTCAATGTATATTGGAGTCAAGGGTGACCCAACAACAGACATCTCTCTCGTCCACCACTTTTACCGTCACCGAACAATGAAGCCTAAGGCTGGTGGTCCCAAGAAGCGACTGTGGGCATGCCACGGTGCGGTATGCCGCCTCACCTTTGGGTACCACAGTACCATCAAGGAGGCAAAAGAATGGGTCCACCCATATTCCGGCCAGAGGATGACGAGAGATGAGTTCATGAAGATTATCGGATATGACCCTCTCAAGGGTAAAAATCCTGACAAGGATGGACCCACTGATGGCTCTTACCTCTCACCAGAGGCGTGTCTGACAATGTCGGACCTCGACCCTGCGCCGGTTCTCTGTGAATGGAACGGCCATGTCGAGGGTGATGAGCCACCAGAGGAAGACTTTGAGTCATACGCAGAGATCTTCTCACAAGAAGCATCAAACGATCTTGACGAGATGTGGTGTACAAAAGGGCCTTACAAGGTCATCACCATCGCGATCGTCCATTTCAACTCATACATGACTCATAAGGAAGAACAGAGGCGCGAACTGGTGAACGCGTTCCTCAACGAGGTTCTCCCTTTCAAACCGGATGTAATTGCGGGGGATCTCAATAATATTGCGTCGAGGCTCACCTTAAAAGGTGGAGACGTTCACCCGCGAAACGGTTTGTTTTCTCTATACCTGGAGAAGAAACTTGCAGCATTCAACAGAATAGCAGGAAGGCACTCACAAGTGCGACACCTCTGCTTGAACAACTCTGACCAGCACAGACTGGCACGTGCAGATCGTCTACCGCCGGACCCGGCGAAGAAAGTTGCTGACCTCGACTGTATCAACAGTTATATCCTTGACTGGAGTAAAACGCCGCACACGGCGTCACCTAGTCCAAGAGATGCTACACCTGCCGCCGAAAGAACATACTGGGAACGAGTCTCAGATATGTGGCAGGACATGAACAGAAACAGGGATATCGATATCCGTCTGTTTGTCTCAGTCAAGCAGTACTATTCAACTTTTTCTAACCTTGACCTGTGGTTGAGTCCCTCTGACAAAGATTGGCACAGCCCTTTGGGCTTCACGATACAACCAATCCTTACAAAAGGGAAACACAACCGGTCAGATGCCCAGGTTCAGAAGATCGCTGACAAGCGACAGGCTTACAAGCAGCGTAATGCTGAATACTGGGATTACAAAGACTCATTTGTGTATTCATCCGGCAACAGCTGGTACGACAAACAGCAACCACAAGGTAGCTATCACAGATATGGAAGATTCTGGGAAAGGCCACGGCCTGAACGTCCCAGCGAGCCTGAAGGCTCTCCTCCAAGAAGGAGCCAGGCATCATCGTCCTCTTCACAACAAGATCTACCAAGATCGAGATCCAGACCTCAAAGAACCAATATTGTTGACAAGCTCAACATGTCTTTGGAAGAGCTGGATGGACTAGAAGAAGAACCGTCACCAACAAAAAGTGACATCGAAGAACACGAAAGAGAAACATCAAACTTGATGTCTGCTCAGAGAGATGAAGAGGAACAAGAGGACGAATCCTCCAGCCGGAGGAGAAGAAGGAAGGCATCACGCCCACCGTCTGCTCCGAGCGGCAAGGCACTCAGAACAGCTGCCACAGCAGCGGGGTTGTCGGGCTGGTTCGGACACCGTAACCACGGTGGAGCGAACGCAGAGTCTATCAAGACTGATGAACCTTCACTTCCAAACTCACTAACCAGTGAGCAAGACTTCTCCGTCTTCAGCATCGCGTGGAATGTGTTTCTGCTGCTAATGGGCCTACACTGGATGTGGAAGCAGTTCACCAGGGCTCCCATCAGATGTATGGACCGCCAGCAATCAAATGCAAAAGCAGCAGCGAAACGACCACCACCATTTCTCGAACCCGAGGATGAACCACAGACGCGTGAACCTTTAGGACCCAACAGGGTCAATTCTGGAGAAACAACGGATTTGCGACCTGTGTGGCACACTTCCCGAAGCGAAGTCTACCATCTTTCAGACAGCTGTTACCAGCTCAAGCAAGCAAAAGATGTTTCAAGGAAGGTGCTGTGTAAAACCTGCCTCCAGGCAGTACAAGTTGCGGAGATTCGCAGGAACGATCCTTTTCAAAGAGGTGATACACGATCACGTGGCACCGAAAGGGACATTGAACGGTTTCAAACCTATGACGATGCAAGTACTACTCCTCATATGAGGCAATTATTCAGTGATGCATTGCATTCACAAATGGCCGAAGAAGCCATGCAGATTACCTATACATCAATCCCTAAGGGATCCTCGGCAAGAGCCAGAGGTACATCTGCACTCGCAAGTGCCTCATCGTCGTCAGTGCCCAAGGCAATGCCACCAGTGCCTAACAAGGCAAACATGTCACCTCCACCTAAGACTCCTCCGCCAAAGGCGAAAGGAACAGTACCTTCAGATCCTCCGAGACCAAAAGGTCCTACCAGAAGAGGAGGTCAAAATCGGCGCATTCAACGAAAAGCAGCTAGAGAAGCCCATAACAGTGGACTCTGCAACCATGCAGACGCTGCACTTGGCGAAGCCAATCAAGGCCAGGCCATTAACACTATGTGCCGAAACATGGCAGTAAGACACGTCAGCTCTATCGATGCAACGGTAGAAGCAGCCGAGCAGTTTACGCAACGCGTGCAACAGCATGTAGAAACATATGATGAAGAGGAACCGTGGAGCACGGAGTTTCTACCAGTCGTGGAAGTCCTATTCAGGAACTTGAGCAGCGACGAAACAACTGTCATACATGACAATCATACGGTAACTATGCCTATTGAGAAATATCTCGACCTCCTCAGAATCGCACAATCATTGCGAAACTCTATCCAGAGAGACAAGGAGGAAAGAAAGGATCATCTTGACACCATCCAAGATACTCTATCCAGAGTGGAAATCCTTCTAACAGCACTGAAGGACTCAAAAACAGTCTTCAATCAATTGGTCCATTCCTCACTAGAGATAGAGCGAAGACATAAAAACCTCAAAAATGTCCTTGAGACACTTTTTGACGACCAAAGCTCTGAGGAAGACCAGTCAGAATCTGACCATGAAGAAGTCCTAACTCCTTCTGCAGCACAGTACTGGAACAGCCTTCATGCCCACGCCTTATCTCCCTCAGGAGATGAAAGTGAAAGATCATGGGCGTCCTCAGACGGACAGCTTGAAAGAAGAAGGGCCGAACGGGCAAAGGCTAAGCAGCCACAACCGGCTAAAGCCGAGGCAACTCCAATCAGCTCACAAGCTGCACCAAAGGCCGAGCCAAAGGCGACTACATCCAACCATGGATATGAAACTGCAGACGCCGCCTTCACCAGGGCTGAGAACAGATTACTCGGAATCTTTTCAAGTTCCGAAGAAGATCACTCAGACCCGGATGAACCACATCCGAACGTCTATGCTCGAGCCTATGATCCAAACCTGGATCCGAATCTGAGATAAGAAAATTCTCAGAGTTTCACAACAGTGACTCACAAAGCTCTAACAAGAGCACAGTGAAGGGCTGCATAATTCGATAGAAGAACATCACCAGACCTGATCTTGTACAGATGATCTCTCTGACCAATGTGCATGAAAGAGTTCAAAGGAGTGATTTCAAGAGTGACTTCAACAGTGTACTTCAGTGCTATACCTAGCATAAACAATATGCTGTTTTTATCATGAGTCCAAACTCCGCAACTGTGACAGTGGGCATAATAGTATATGTGTGAATGTGCGGCCATGCTTCCGGTAAAAGAAAATTAGTGTCTGTTTGATTCCGTAAACCTCTAAAGGGGTAGCTCTAACAGGTACCTACAGCAATGGCTGCATGCTCATACATATACATTCCGCTGCCCATTGGCTCACAGTGGTTTTACCATATTGAGACAAGACAAGCTCTCCTTGCGTAGCAAGACAAAACAACTACTGTCCGTGTGCAGGGCGCTGCCCTTTGATCCTTAGGGAATAAACTGGTCATACACCTCCTAACAAGGAGCATTTCCTTGTGGGTGTATCGGCACAGGGGGAGGGGGAGGGGGGAGGGGAGAGGGGAGGAGGGGGGAGAGGGGGAGGGCAGCAGGAAAAGGAGAAAAAAATTGGTGGTCTCCTACAGTGAACTGATTTGAACCCAATGGGCTGTGGTGTGATGCTTTTGGGGGCTTGGGTGCTGCTTGCAAACAGCCATGGGGTACCCGGAAAAAGGGAGGTTAACACCTCCAAACCCACCCATCCAAGATGCCGCCAGGGTCGGCGGACCCTACACCCTAAACCCTAAACCTTAACCCCAAACCCTGAAGCCTAAACCCTAAACCCTAAGCTTCGCCTAACGCCTTGGTAGTCTCAGCGGACTTGGCTCAGGAGAACGACAGGAGATGACCACGCGATCGGCTATGGGGTCTTGCTGGCAGAATACTTGAAGGCCCGTTTAGGGACCAGGGTTTAGGGATTAGGGTTTAGGGATTGAGGATTTAGGGTTTTTTGGGGTTTGAGTTTAGGGGTTTAGGGGCTTATGGTTTTTGTCTTCAAGGTATGCTCGCGTCGCTGGCGAGGGTCTCTGCACTGGTCCGAAGCCGACGCTGGAAGCCTCACCACCTCCAAGCATCAAATCCCTAAAAGAGTTGTGGTTCCTGTAAGGATTCCTGTAAGGGATCTATAAGGGGTTCTATAATGTAGGAACCTGATTCAGAAACCTTGAGCCTTTACTGGGGTTCCTTATATGAATCCTACTATTTTGGGGTTGTAGGCCCAGGGTTTCTTGATCAGGTTCCTACATTAACCAGTAACCCGGCTGTCTTTTTCTGAGCCCTGCATTGCAGATGCCTTCGAGGACAGCTGCGGGCCAAAGGTAGGTTGTGGCCAACGGACGACGCTGTGGGGCCTCCAGCCGCCAGGCAGCAGGAAGCATAGGGTCGGAACACATAGTGACGCATTGATTGCATCCGCTTGTAGTCCCTGTATGCTAAAAATTTCCTGACGAAGTCTGGTGCCCTGCTTTTGACAGCTATTCAGAGTTGGCTGCCGCGACATGGGCTGGCTCGGGTGTAGAGCCAGCCCCAAGCCGTCTGAAGCCTTTCTCGTTTTTGAGTCACTAGAAGCTTCCGAAAGATTTGCAGCCCAAGCCCGGGAATCTCTTCTGAGGCGTCCGCCTCTCTACCCAGTGTCCACTATCTTGCGCCTTGCAGCCACGGCACGCCTGAGCAGTGGAACCGCAGTGTTTAAGGTTTCGACGGTTCGGGGACGGTCAAGGTTGTTCGCACGGGCTCATACTGAGTGCAGAAGTTTGAGGAGTGCAGGTTTGTGCTACCGATTGCAAGAAGCCAGTTGCCGATCTATGTTCAACCGTACATTTAATTCCAGGTTCGTTTAGTGTCGTCATCATCACTATGGCCGCCTTCCCTCACACCACCCCTATCCCCAGCAGCACGGCATCATTGTTGTTGACAGCTAATGCCATGGCCAGGGTCATGATCATCACCCTCCTTCTCCTTCTCGTACTCGTCCTGCTTCTTCTCCTGATCGTCATCAGCATCAGCATCAGCATAAGCGTCAGCACCAGCATCATCATCATCATCATCAGCATCATCACCATCATCATCATGATCATCATCAATCTTCATCATCATCATCATCATCATCATCATCACCATCATCGTCATCACCAGCATCAGCATCAGCACCAGCATCACCACCACCAGCATCATCATCATCATCATCATCAACAACATCATCATCTTTGTCGTCTTCACTGTCGTCGCCGTGACTTTGACTTTGAAGTGGTTTCAGATGAAGCGAGTGCGCGTCCCTGTCCAGCTGGGAGGATAAATTATCGAGCTTCGCACTTCACGTGCTTCCCTTCGCGCTCACCAACGCGAAGGCTTTCAACGGGTGTCGGGTTAGATAGATGCTAAACCCTAAACCCGAACAACCGCAGGTCTAAGGTTCTCAAGCATGTCGGGGACTTGAGGACCTTCGGATTCCTCAGGGCCTGGATTCTTTCGAGTTTTGCTTTTGGGTCTAGAGTTTGGGGAGATGGCCTGCGGCTTCGGGTTTCGTTCCTACCTCCAAGATGCGGACCAAGATCATGGGGGGTTTGGGCAGGTTGGTTTTGCATTAAGGTTCAGGTTTTAGGGTTTAGTGTTCAGGGTTGAGGGTTGCGGGCCCTAAACCCTAAACCCTAAGCCTTAACCGGAGTTTCGGGTTTAGGGATTCAGGGTTTAGGAGCCTCGGGGCTACGCAGGACGGCCTGGTGGTCTCTGTGGCCGCAGATGCGCCAGCTGCCAGTCTCGATGCTGCGAGGAGTGGGATTGCCCTTTAAAAGGGGGTAAAATAGAAGCCTCAACAATTACCAACATTATTCCTTAGGGTTCCTTATTGTATCTATAGTATCTTATGCCCCTACATTAGAATAGAAGCTTGAGCAGTTACTGGCACGATTTCTTAGGGTTCCTATTGAATGTACAGCAAAATGTATCCCGATTCGCTTCAGAAACTTGCATAAGTAGAACGGGGCTTTGAGGTTTGTCAAAACTTGCAAGTAGGGTCGGAACAGGCAGTACTAGTAGCAGTGTTCCTATCATAACTATACAGATATCTACCGCGAAAGCATGTACTAATGTTCAGGCCCTCATATGAGAGGAGACTGAAAAGGCTTGGATTTCACAATGCTCTCGAAGATGCTCAACGTAGTCCTTGGGGGTTTAGGGCTGAGGGTTTCAGGTTTTGTGGGTTTAGGGTTTCGATTACCATTCAAAGGCCAAGACAATGGCAGTTTAAGCTGAAACTGCACCGCGTGACATAGGCTTTGCACTGCACAATATCGGTTCATAGAGTTTAATACAGGGGACTTATTAATTATCGATACTATTCTAGGGGTTCCTTATTTTAATTATAGTATAATGTGCCCCACAACCCTGTTCTAATTATTAAGGCCCCTATAAACACTATCTACTGGTTTCGGGTTCAGGATTTAGGGTGGAATGATAGTTTTTTGTTTTTCTAGTTTTGGTCTCTTTCTATGATTGCGGGTTCGGGGTATATTTGTACAGTTGCTGCAAACTCCAAATTTGTTCGGGAGCCCGGGAAGCAAATTGGGCCAAGCGGGGTTGTCCGAATCGATTTGCATGTCAGGCAGTCAATATCAAAATCAACCCAACCCGACCCCTTAAACCCAGAAGCACCTCTGCCTTCTAGCACTGATCTCGTGGAGTCCTCAGCACGCGGGTGGTTTTAATGCCCGCGAAACTTAAACCCGAACTATTCATTTCAAAAGTCACATTAGTCTATACTAGAACAAATTATTGTAATGCTGTACTTTCTACAGCATATGAGATTGCGCTGCGCTCTCCGTCTGCAGGAGGGCCTGTGACGGCATGGGAGTGCTGCGGCCTCAGAGACGTGGCAGTCGCTGCTCGATTTTTGGGTTGGCTTTAGTTTAAGGTACCATAACAAGGAATCCATCTTATTGACCGTAGATCCCTGTTATGGTAACTTAAACCTTAAACCCTAAAGTTTTCCTCGCATGTCATGTCAGAGCCCAGAGCCCGATTCTTGTTTGGGAGTTTAGAGAACCGGCATTGAGAATTCAGGGTGTAGGGATTTAGGGATCTTTGGGGTTTAGGGATTTGGATTTCGTGTTTAGTTTAGGATCCGAGTAAGGAGCCCTAACATGAGACAGGTCACAGGGACCACTCAGCAAAAAAGCCGTGATATAGGGGTCCGGTCAGAACAAGTAGTACAGTGTCTCCTTGCAGTTCCGGCATCAATGGATTAAATGCCCCATGAGCCCATATGTTGGACAAAGCCACAAACCCCGAGCCCATCAGCTTTTTCTTGGCAGACCGACAGTATCCTACATTAGGTCGAACTTTGTTGGCATGAATTATGGCCATGATTAACATGCGTCTTGCGGGCCATTCTGCTCTGCTGGCAAGGCTTGAAAAGAGGGACTTCTTTTGTCGACAGTTTGCAGACAGCTCAAGCCAACATCCACAGCCCTTATGTCATGGTGCAGTGCATTTGTGCTTGGTGTGGCCCTGGCCAAGGCCATGCCATGTCGAAGATGCCACAGCACTTGACGCGCGACGTCCGGAGCACAGTGTCATTGAGGTATGTTCTAGCAGAGATGGGTTTCCGCTGGGGCCGTACCAGCAACAGCAACCATGCCAGGAGTCTTCACAACGTGCAGCAGGGTGGCGCAGAGAGGTCGATAGATTGGGCTCACACACAAAGTCTAAGAGCTCAGCGCTCTCCTCTTTTGCACCGTGCGCACCGCACGATCCGTTGGCTCCGTGGCTCGAAAGAGCTGCCGCTACAAAAGGGGCCCCTCTTGAGCTAAGACTCAGAGGGACGCATACACAACGGTTCAGTGAGTGCAGCTGACAGGGATCACATGTTGCATCAACCCCCAAAAGACATCAGCTGCACTTCGGGATCATCGTATGGACAGGAGAAAAACTTGTACAGGATATCGAGCCACATGCCATCACCTCGTAAGTGGTCATCATGGTCGCGTAGAGCTCCGCCACCTCGTTGCTTGCTCTTGCGTGCACTGACAAAGTTTGGGTCGTATTTGATTGCCCAGACTCCGGAAGCTAGGAATCGTAGAAGTCCTTGCCGAGCATCAGCTCGCTTCTTGGTCAGGGCATCGGCCAAATCGTAGTCTGAAGCAAGCCAGCGAAGTTGGCAAGCAGCACGTTCAAGATTGTCCCTCAGCTGGAATGCTTGAAGGGCTGCGCGCATGTTGCTCAGGCCCAAAAGCGGTGACTCGTTCACCTCCACTGCATCGTAACCACCTTTGCTGTCCGTGCAGAGAACACCCTTGATGCGCACTATCTGAGCCTCCACTTGGTCGACCATGTCACGACGAAGTACGCGATGTTCATGTCGTCCACCAGCGCCGTTCAACTCAGACCAGAGTAGTCGTGATCTGAAGTTCTGGTCTTCGGCCTCCAGAATCGACTGCACTTCTGCATCGTTGCTCCCGATGGCCTTCCGCTTGAGCTTCCAGGTCCTCCAACCAATCAAGCTCATAGGACACATCTTGCCATCCAGACAACCGGGTCCGGCCACAAGCGTAAGCATGCCGCCAGTCGAATCACCCTTTGGTCTGTTAGAGTGGGCCTGGTCGCCCATGCTGATGAAGACGATGTCGCTCCAGTGGTGCGCGTCGGGGAACTTGCGAAACTCGAGCGCGTAGGACTGGTTCCGAATTTCACAGATCATACCCTGAATTTCAAGGGCTGTGCTCATTGTTCCAGTGGTAACGAGCTCCGTAAGAAGCAAGTTGCACCTCGAACAAAGTTGAGGCTGAGATTGAACCGCAAGCCATTGGAGAGCTCCCAATGCTGTACGACATGCCTCCACTTCTCGGGGTAGAAGATGATCGTTTCCTCGGAGACGGTCTGCAGGAATTTCTAGGTCTTGCAGCGTCTCAATGTAGTACTCCTGATCAACCACAAGCTTCTTAAAGCCATGCTCATCCTCCTTGATCGTGACATCAGTGCCGGCATGGCGGTAGGAGTTCTTTTTAATCATGCCCCATTCGTAGGCTTGGTTAATCTTTTCGACAACTTCCAACCACTCTGGTGATTCTCGATCACCGGTGCGGTGAAAATCATCCACATGACCACCCATGCCACCGATCATCCGTGGGTGATCACCATCCATCTGAACCTTGGACAGCCAAATCCATAGGCATCGTTCACCGAGTACAGCTTGAGCTCCCAGAGCTGTGAGTTTGCGGTGTAGGTCCAACCAGAGTCCACGGGGAGCCGTGGTACTCCCGTAGACATTGCGCAGAATGCGCATGATCCCTTCACTTCCGACACCAAGTGCCTCGCGCAGCTCTTCCACTCCGTAGGTCCATATCTCGCGGTCGGCCTCGGTCGGCATCGTCTGGAGGAATGCTGTGCTGATGTCCAATCCTTCCAGATCCCACTGCTCATGCATGGCCTTGGTGTAGAGGAGGTTCCGCCCAAGCGTGCTTTGCACCGGTGATGCTGTCTTGAACTTGCTGTCCAACAAGCTGGGGTGCTCAAAACCAAGCAGAACGATCCGGGCCTTCGCCTTTTTCGTTCCATCAGCTGTGTGTGTAGTCTTGGCATTGTTCTTAGCATCGTCAGCTGCAGAAGTTTGGTCTTCAGGAGGTACCGCCTTCCAGGTTAAGACCCAGCGAGCACGAATGATGCGGTTGCGGTCAAAGGCCTGCTGGACTTCTTCTTGACTCAAACATTTCCTCACAGCTTCATGTTTCAGAAAGGACTCAACCTCCTTCATTTTTGCCCTGTCAAACAGTCGACGGTCTGAAGGTGTCAGGCGTGAAATTGATACCTCAGAGTCTCTCATCTTCTTAACCATGAAGCTCACAGGGTTGCGTTCAAGAAACTTTCGCTGGCGATTGGAAAGATTGCCCACTTCAAACTCAATCTTCATGCAGTCCACGGGCTCCTCAATGGTTTCCAGACATTTGAAGATATCGTGCTCGGCCTCCAGCTGGGCTTCCATCGCTAGATCTTCAACCCAATCGTCTTGTCGGGCTTTCTTGGGAACCGGTAGGTCGTGGTCGTTGACGTTCTCACCGGGCCGAATTGTAGAAGGAGCCGAGGTATTGCCTGTGACCTCATCGTCCACGGCTGGCATTGGTGACGTAGTAGTGGGTGTCGTCTTTGCTCGAACTCGCCGTGAAGGTGGATCCACTATGGTTTGTTTGTCAGGCTGTTGAGGAAGGTTGGGAAGTTCAACTTCATCTGGACTGGGCTCCTGGTCGGTGAGGTCAACAAACTCCCGCTGAGGCAGGACATCCTTCAGTGTCTTCCACTGATGAAACTGCTCCTCTCCCGATGTCTCAAATTGAAATCGTTCTGTAGAAGTCACCGGTCTCACGGAATGAACGGAACATCTGAAGAGCTGTTTCCCGATCAGAACCCAACACACATGTCGTCGAACATCACCGCCTTCTTGATGTGGAATCACCTCACAGAAGATCACCCGTCCTGGTCCGACCCAGTGCGGTCTGCCAGACATTCGTAGGCCGCCGCGTGGACCTTTGTATTGTTCCTTGGGCCACACTTTTCTCCACACCTTCACCAAATCCATCGGAGAGAAACTCCTCAAAGGCTGCCTGACAGTTGTGTTGGAGAGCTTGGAAAGTACTCGCAAGGCGCGAGTCTTGGTGGCAATCGTCTCGGCTTGCTGTCGGGCAGTCACTAGCTTGATGAACTCGCCAGGGTAGTCGGTGTTGGTGAAGGTCCGAACATCCTCATCAGAGAGATCGTAGTGTTTCCCAAACGCCCATTGATATGCTGAAAATCCGGCTGTGTACTCTGTGGAGTTCAAGGCTGAGGCGGCCAATTGCAAGGTAATACGAGGATCTTGGTCGAGTGCTTCTAGCTGAATGGCAGAGGCAGTCATCTTGATGTCTTGAACAACTGCTTCCACCGTGCCGTGCGCCCAATGTTCTTTTTCAGCAATGTAGTGCACTTGGATGTTCAACGAGCTGGCAAACTCATGAAAGCATCCGAACCAAAGCTCCTTGCCGAGTCCATCAAGAGGACCTTGGGCTTGGGGAAGACAGCAAGCCACTTATCCGTAAGGGAGGTCATCACTTCTTCCGCGCTCTCGGTTTTCATCTCAAGGAAGTCGTAGACATGAAGAGGTTGCACCACACGCAGCTTCGTCGTCACATCCACAAAGACCAAAAACTTCACCTTCTGCTTCTTGTTGGGGACCACCCACTCGCCTGAGTCAACACCAATAGCGTGCCATGCTGGGTACAGCGCATGAGTGGTCGTCGGAGGAACTTGGCCAGAACTCGTTCCCCCTGGCTTGAGACTTTGGCAGGAAGGACAATGGTGATGCCGTGCCACCTCCACCTTCCACTTGTCATGACCTGCCTCTTCCACAATACGGGCAAGGTTGCGATTGGTAGGATGCCCGGCCGCCCTGTGGAACTTGGACACTTGGGCCTCCCACTTCCGGTAGGTAGCCTCATCTACTCCGTCAGGAAGATCCACAGTCTCAGCGGTCAAGAGCTGCGGTGGAGTAGGTGGTCGCCGAAGTCGTAACGACCGTTGATGAGACTCATCAAGATGCGTTGCCAGCCTCGTAGTGTAAGCCGATATGGCTATCCTGGTCCCCTTCCACGGTTGTGAAGCATGCCAGCACATCGGACTGAAGGACACACATCGGTGCCTTGTGGGTTCCACACGGCCAAGTAGAACACGACCATCTGGTATGCGCCGTCGGGCACAGTGGCTG